>CM046661.1:91923309-92416537 GCA_025594165.1 Tamias sibiricus
ATTTCATGACTGCTATTTCTATTTCTTTGAAGAATGACATTGGGATTTTGATTGGAATTGCATTAAATCTGTATAGTGCTTTTGGTAGTATGGACATTTTGACAATATTAATTCTACCTATCCAAGAGCAAGGTAGGTCTTTCCATTTTCTGAGTTCATCTATAATTTCTTTCTTTAGTGTTCTATAATTTTCGTTATACAGGTCTTTCACCTCTTTCGTTAGGTTGATTCCCAGGTATTTTATTTTTTTTTGATGCTATTGTAAATGGGGTAGTTTTCATCATTTCCCTTTCAGAGTCTTTTTTGCTGATGTACAAAAATGCCTTTGACTTATGTGTGTTGATTTTGTATCCTGCAACTTTGCCAAATTCATTTACTAGTTGTAAAAGTTTTCTGGTAGAGTTTTTTGGGTCTTCTAGGAAGATTATCATGTCATCAGCAAATAGTGCTAATTTGAGCTCTTCTTTTCCTATCTGGATCCCTTTAATTTCTTTCGTCTGTCTAATTGCTCTGGCCAGAGTTTCCAGTACTATGTTAAATAGCAGTGGTGAAAGGGGGCATCCCTGTCTTGTTCCAGTTTTTTAGAGGGAATGCTTTCAATTTTTTCACCATTTAAGATAATGTTAGCTCGGGGCCTTGCATATATAGCTTTTATAATGTTGAGATATGTTCACTAACATTCGGGATGAAAAAGGGAATATCACAACAAACACCTCAGATATACAGAATATAATTAGAAATTACTTTGAAAACCTGTACTCTAATAAAATAGAAAATACTGAATGCATTGACAGATTTCTAGAGTCATATGATTTGCCTAAACTAGATGTGGAGGCTATACACAATTTAAACAGATCAATTACAAGCAAAGAAATAGAAGAAGTCATCAAAAAGCTACCAACAAGGAAAAGTCCAGGACCTGATGGGTTTACAGCCGAGTTCTATAAGACTTTCAAAGAAGAACTAATTCCAATGCTCTTCAAACTATTCCAAGAAATAGAAAAAGAGGGAGCTCTTCCAGACTCTTTCTATGAGGCCAATATCACATTAATTCCAAAGCCAGGCAAAGACACATCCAAAAAAGAAAACTTCAGGCCCATATCTTTAATGAACATAGATGCAAAAATCCTCAACAAAATCCTGGCAAATCGGATACAAAAACATATCAAAAAGATAGTGCACCATGATCAAGTGGGGTTTATCCCAGGGATGCAAGGCTGGTTCAACATTCGGAAATCAATAAACATAATACACCACATCAATAGACTTAAAGACAAAAATCATATAATCATCTCAATTGACGCAGAAAAAGCATTTGACAAAATACAACACCCCTTTATGTTCAAAACACTGGAAAAACTAGGAATATCAGGAACATATCTCAACATTATAAAAGCCTTGTCTTGTTCTTTATCTTTGAGGAAATATTTTTAGTTTCTCCTCATTCAGTTTAATGTTGGCTATGGGTTTTTCTTATGTAGTTTTTATTATGTTTTACTATGTACTGATTTATTCAGAACTTCATGAAATGCCTTTTCTGCATTTATCGAGATGATCATGTGATTTTAATCCTTAATTCTATTTATGTGCTGTATTATGTTTGTTGAGTTGCATATATTGAACCATCCTTGCATCCCTAGAATGAAACCAACCTAATCATGGTGTATTTTTTTAATGAGTTGTTGAATTTAATTTGCAAGTATTTTGTTGAGGATTTTCATATCTATGTTCATCAGGTATCATGGTCTATAATTGTCTTTTTGTTGTGTCCTTATTATGTTTTGGAAGGAGGATAATATTGACTTTCTATAATGAGTTTGGAAGAGTTCCTTGACCGTTTCTGAGTGAGTTCTTCCTTAAAAGTCTGGTAAAATTCAGTATTGAATCTATAGATCTGGGCTTTTCTTGATTTGGAGACTTTTTATAACTGCTTTGATCCTATAACTTTTTATTGATTTGTTTAATTTTTTTGTACATTCTTTTGGTTCAATTTTAGTTGAATTCATGTGTTTCCAGAAATCTGTCCATTTCTTCTACTTTTTCTGCCTTCTTGGCATTTCGTTTTTCACAATATTCCATAATGATTCTTTGAATTTCAGTGGTATATGTTGTAATATTTCTTTTTTCATCTCTTATTTTATTTGGGTCTTCTTTCTCTTTATATAAAGATTGGTCAGTTTCATTTATCATTTCAAACAATAAGTTCTTTGTTTTATTAATCCTTTATTCTGTTCTTTCAAACTCTATTTCACTTATTTCTCTTCCAATCTTTGTTATTTCTTTCCCTCTACTGATTTTGGGTTTGATTTATTCTTGTTGTTTCAAGACTTTGAGATGCATCTGTAAGTTATGTATTTGCAATCTGTTTTATTGATGTAGGCTCTCATTGGTGTAAACTTCCCTCTTAGTGTGGTTTTTCTTATATCCCAGAGATTCTGGTATGTTCTGTTTCCATTTTTGTTTGATTGTTTGAATTTTTAAATTTCCCCAATTTCTTCCTTGTCCCAGTGTTCATTCAATGTTTAATCTCCATGTGTTTGGATAATTTCTGTAGTTTCTCTTGCTGTTGATTTCTAGTTTTGCTGTTGATTTATAGTTTCAATCTATTGTGATCTGATAAGATGCAAGAAAAATTTCCATTGTTTTGAATTTGTTAAGACTTGTGTCATGGTCTATTCTGGAAAAGATTCCATGTACTGATGAAAAGAATGTGTATTCTGTGGCTATTGAATGGAATATTCTGTAGATGTCTGTTAAGTCCATTTTATCTGTGTGTATTTCAACTCTGATATTTCTTTGTTGTTGTTTTCCTTTTTTTGGAGGGGGGCTTGGATGATCTATCTGTTGGTGGGAGTAGCATATTGAAGCCTTCTCTGCTGTCATTTTATGGGGGCATTTCCAATTTTTGTCCGTTAGTGTTTGTTTTATAAAATTGGATGCTGTGATGTTTGATGCATATATATTTACATTTGTTATATCTTCTTGGTGAATTGTTCCCTGATCAATACATAGTGACCTCCTTTATCTCTTCTAATGATTTTGGCTTAAGTCTATTTTGTTGGATATAAGTATGCCTACTTCTTCCTTTTGGTTTCCATTTGCTTAGGATATCTATTTCTGTCCTTAAACTTTCAGGTTCTGTATGTCTTTGCTGGTGATGTGAGTTTCTTGTAGTTGTTATATTATTGGGTCTTATTTTTTAATTCAGTCTCCCAGTCTGCATATTTATATTCAGGGTTATTGTTGACAGGTATTTAGTTATTTATGTCAGTTTGTAGATTATCTTTAAACTATTTTGAATATTCTATGTTCATTTCTTCCTGTCTTATTCATCTTAGATGTTTGATGATTTACTATATTGATAGTGTTTGATGTTTTCCTATTTCTCATTTGCATGTCTATTTTTCTAGTGATATTTATTTGTTAATGTGTTCTTGTGATTATGTTAATCTTTCTTCCTCTTCTTGCTATAGGATTCTCTTCACTATCTTCTATAATACTGGTTTAGTGATCATGCAATCCTTACGTTTATGTTTTTCTTGGAAGGTCTCTATTTCTTATTTGATTCTGATGGGTAACCTTGCTGGTTATAGTAATCTTGGGTAACAGTAATTTTCTTTCAGGGCTTGTAGTACCTCATTCCATGCTGTCCTAGCATTTAGATTTTTTGCTGATAAATTTGCTCTTATTCTAATGGGTTGGCTTTTAAATATGTTATGATGCTTCTCTTAGCTTTTAATATTCTTTCTTTATTCTGTACTTTGGGTGATTAGCTATAATATGTTGTAGAGAGGTTCTTTTCTGGTCAGGTCTATTTGTGGTTCTAAATGCATCCTTGTACTGGGATGTCTGTTTTTCCCAAGATATGTGATATTTTCTGCTATTATTTCACTGATTAGGTTTTTGCTGTGCCCTCAGCATATAGCTCTTCTCCCTCTACTATGCCAGTTATTTAGATGCTTGATCTTTTATTGGTGTCCCAGAGATCTTGCACGTTCTCTTCTTATTTATTTATTTATTTATTTATTTATTTATTTATTTATTTATTTATTTATATCTGTTGCTATCTGAAGGTACTGTTTTGTGAGAGGTGTCTTTAGGCTTTGATATTCTTTTTTTTTTTCTTTTTCTTTTTTGCTTAATCTAGTTTGTTCTTGAGACTTTTACCTGTGTTTTTATCTGACTTATTTAGTTATCATTTTCAAGATTTCTCTTTGGGGGCTGGGGTTGTGGCTCAGCGGCAGAGCGCTTGCCTCGCACGTGCGCGGTCCGGGTTCGATCCTCAGCACCACGTAAACATAAATGCATTGCATTGTGTACAACTAAAGTAAATAAATAAATATTTAAAAAAATGATTTCTCTTTGGTCCTTCTTCAAAATCTCTAAGTGCTCATACATATTTTACATTGCTTTTCTTATTCAGCCGTTAATTGTATTTCTTTGGATTTCATGGATTTTTTTTTTTTTTTTTTTTTTTGTGCTGAGGTTTGAACCCAGGGTATATCCTCAGGCCTTTTTATTTTTTATTCTGAGACTGGTGTTGCTAAGTTGCTTAGGGATTTTCTAAGTTGCCAAGGCTGGCCTCAAACTTGTGATCCTTCTGCCTCAGCCTCCCAAGTCACTGGGATTAGAGATGTATCCTACCATACCGAGCCTTCATTGAGTTTTTTATAAAATCTTCTTTTGAATTCTTTGACATTTCATCCACTTTGATAATTTGGCATATGTTACCGTAGAGTTATATATTTTTTTCTAGGTATCATATTGCCATTTAAAAAAAAATATTTATTGTGTTTCTGTGTTCAGCTTTGCATTTCTGTTGGGATGGATAGTTTTTTACTTTCATGTGAGGATCTTCTTAGTTAAAAAGCTTTTTCTTGATGATGTGTCCTGGAATATTTGTTTGTTGTATAGTGTTTAGTTTAATTAAATTGTACTTCATATTGTAGTTTCCCTGTGGCTTCTTTGGCTGTACTAGTGGGTTTTGATACAATAAATACCAATTTGGAGCCCGAGGGACCTGCTGTTTTTTTTTTTTTAGGTCTTGCAAGTGTGGGGTCCTCTGGTATTTCAGGCAGGTGTGGTGTGCATAGCAGTGTATGTGGCATGTGCCCTCTGAAGTTGCTCCTGCAATGGGTATGGAAGCCCCTATCAGATTTTGGGGAGTTTTCTCAGGCTCTGCTGATATTGGCTCTACAACATGATAGAAGTTCTGCTACCTGCTCTTTGCAAACATGGTGATGGGCCTATAGCTTTTATTCTCTGTTTATAGACATGGGTGCTGATACAGTTGTTTCATAGGGAGAGATCTGGGGTTACAGATCCATCTCTGTGGCACTCACCTCCAGGCTTTTCAACAATATTTGATCTGATAAGTTATTGGAGTGATGAATACTAGTCTCTTGTAGGTATGGTGCCCATGAAGTTGTGTTATTTTTCTCTGCTGTTGCTATGATGGTGATTATCCGGGAACGGAACTGCAGATTAAAGCTGGCTGTACCTACTTGGGAATAGGTCCACATTTGGGAGCTTTCCCTGGTCTATTTTCTATTCTCTTAAAATTTCCCCTCCATTCTGCCAAGATTTGAATGGGACTAGGTTATCCCTGGACTAGGTCATGACTGGAAGTATAGCTCAGTGGAAGAGCATCCAGCCAACATACTTGATGTGCTGTATTTATCCCCAGCACTGAAAAAAAAAAAAAAAAAAAAAAAAAAGGAAGATAAAAGAAGGAGGAGGATAAGAAGAAAACATGTAAAAACAACAATAGCAATACTATCAACAACTGAGAAAAAAAAGGGGGAAAATAATATATAATAAAATGAAAAGTTAAAAAAATGAAAATAAAATTAATCAAAGGAATAGTGATAGCAGGAGAAATGTAAAAATGTTAGAAAAAGCAGAAAGATAAAAGAAGAAAGAAAAAGTTAAATATTAAAAAGAAGAAAAGATAGAGTGAGACACAACAAACAATGGAATGAGCTAAGGTAGAATGCAGAGTTCCTAGATACAAATTATCTCTGGAGGTTTTTGGGTTTCATACTGGGAGGGCAGGGTTGTAGCAGATTAGCAGATGCCACGTCCTATCCAGAAGCTTGGGGAGAATGCAGAACGCCCAAAGAATCTTCCTGCAGAGATGTACTCAGAGGTAGGGGTAACCATAGCTCTGTGATCTGCATTTCTCTAATTCATCTGTTTATATATCTTCTTTGGTGGAATATCTCTATCTCAATTTGTATATTTTCTAATTGTATTCTCTTACTGTGTTTTCAGAGTTCTTCATGTAGCTATGAGTTCTTTGTAAAATACATGGTTTTTAAATATTTTCTTAAAGACTGTAGCTTGTCTTTTTGGAAAGTGAGCATATATATCATTGTTTTTTTCTGAAATAATTTTAGACATAAAGAAAAGTTACAAAATTTCCCAAATGATTCCTGTATATTCTTCACCCAGATTTTCCTAATGTTAATATTTTACCATATTAAAAAAAATCTAATTTGTTTCTCTTCCTTTCGCTCTCCCCATCTCTTTCTCTGTATATATGTATATATTTGCATGTGTATATATATCTGCATATACACATCTTTACATGCATATGCAAACACATTGTTATAATTTAATAGGAAAACAGACTGAAACATATAAATAGAAAAATAAACCAAAGAGCCTTTTGGATTTGTCCAGCTTGGAGTAACATTTTGTATTTGCCTTTCACTATAAACAACTATAATGCTGAATGAAACATATGAAGCCACTGTTTTCAGGCATTTAACAACAAATAGGGCAAGCTATGTTCTTTGAGAGACAAAAGATACCTGAGGTAAACAATATATTCTATGTAACTCCTTTCTTCCTAAGAGTACAAGGTAGTGGAGGCCAATTAGGGAGCAATGATTTTGGTGGTTGGGAAACAGAGGTGATTATTTATGGCCCTGAAGTAGTTGGAATTTACAGGAACAATACTGGAGAGGAAATTCCAGAAAAATAGGTTGAGTAATCTGCATAGGGTTTCCCTTAAATTTTGGGCTTACTGCTTTGTGGTGGATGGAAGAATGTGAACAAATTAGGGGGCAGATACCAATTAGATTTTTATTCTTATTTCTTAATTGCTTTTTAAAATAATTGACTTATGAAATAAAAGCAATAACAGGGGCTTTATATATGTAACATTAAAAATAGTACCAGAAAAAGTGAAAGGAAATAAATGTAAGCGTAATATTAGTATGTTTTTTGTTTTATACATGAAGTACTTTTTTCACAATTGATGTAAATTTTTCTTTTTTTTTTAATTTGTTCTTTTTAGATATACATGACAGTGGAGTGTATTTTGATGTACATACATGGAGTACATCTTATTTTAATTAGGATCCCATTCTTGTGATTGTATATGATGTGGAGTTTCACTGGGTATGTATTCATATATGAACACAGAAAACTTATGTCTAATTCTTTCCTATTCCTATCTCTTCTCTCTTCCCTTCATTTCCCCTTTTCCTCATTGTGTATTACTATTGGCATATCAGAGAGAACATTTGGCCTTTGTTTTTTTGGGGGACTGGCCTATTTAACTTCAAATGATAATCTCCAGTTCCATCCATTTAGTGGCAAATACCATAATTTCATTCTTCTTTATGGCTGAGTAACACTCCATTGTGTGTATATGCCACATTTTCTGTATCCATTCATCTGTTAAAGAGTATCTAGGTTGGTTACATAGCTTAGCTATTGTGAATTGAGCTGCTATAAGCATTGATGTGGCTGTATCACTTAGTATGCTGATTTTAAATCTTTTGGGTATATACTGAGGAGTGGGGTAGCTGGGTCCAATGGTGGTTCCATTTCAGGTTTTCAGAGGAATCTCTATACTGCTTTCCAGAGTGGTTGCACCAATTTGCCGTCCCACCAGCAATGTATGAGTGTACTTCTCCCCACACATTATTGCCCAGAACTTTCCTCCTCCTCCTCCTCCTCCTCCTCCTCCTCCTCCTCCTCCTCCTCCTCCTCCTCCTCCTCCCAGGGACACTTAACCACTGAGCCATATTCCCTGCCCATTTTATTTATTTTTTATTTGAGACTGGGTCTTGCTAGGTTGCTTAGGGCCTTACTAAGTTGCTGAGGCTGGCTTTGAACTTGCAGTCCTCCTGCCTCAGCTTCCAGAGCCACTCGGATTATAAGTGAGCTACCATGCCTGGCTATTATTCCTATTCTTGACCATTACAATTCTGACTGGAGTCAGATAAAATCGTAGTCTATTTGATTTTCATTTCTGTGATTGCTAGAGATGTAGAACATTTTTCATGTATTTCTTGGCCATTTCTATTGCTTCTTTTGAGAAATTCTGTTTAGTTCTTTTGTCCATTTATTAATTGGGTCATTTGGGGTCTTTTTTGGCATTGAGTTTTTTGAGTTCTTTATATATTCTGGATATTAATCCCCTGTCAGAGGGGTAGCTAGCAAAGATTTTTTCTCATAGTATGGGCTCTTCACTTTTGTTTCCTTTGCTGTGCAGAACTTTTAAATTTGATAGTATCTCATTTATTGATTCTTTTTATTTCTTTAGTTTCTGGATCTTGTTTATGGGTCTGGTTGAGGAAAATCTTGAACTTATCTTTTCTTTTAGCAGGTGCAACATTTCTGGTCTGATTTCTAAGACTTTGATCAATTTTGTATCGACTTTTGTGCAGGGTAAAAGATAGGGATCTAGTTAAATTCTATTACATATAGATATCCAGTTTTCCCAGCACCATTTGTTAAAAAGGCTGTCTTTCCTTCAGTGTATGTTTTTGGCACTTTTGACAAGTATCAGTTGGCTGTAAATATGTGGGTTTGTTTCTGTGTCTTCTATTCTATTCCATTTGTCTTCATGTCTACTCTGATGCCAATACCATGCTATTTTTGTTACTATACCTCTGTAGTATAATTTGAGATCAGGTATTGTGATACCTCCTGCATTGCTCTTCTTGCTCAGAATTGCTTTGGCTAGTCTGGGTCTCATTCTTCCAAATGAATTTAAGGACTGTTCCCCCACCTCCCCTGACATTTTTGTGAAAAATGTCATTGGCATTTTCATGGAGATTGCATTGAATGTGTATGTTGCTTTTGGTAGTATGGTCATTTTGACCCTATTAATTCTGCCTATCCAAGAACATGTGAGGTCATTCCATCTTCTGAGGTCTTTAGTTTCTTTCATCTTCTATATTTTCATTGTAGAGATCCTTCACTTCCTTGGTTAGATTACTTCTCCCAGGTAGTTTATTTTTTTGAGTACAATGTGAATGGGATTTTTTTTTTTTATTTCTTTCTCACCTGAATCACTGTTGGAGTATAGAAAAGCTATTAATTTGTGAGTGTCGATCTTGTATCCTGCTACTTTGCTAATTTTATTTATCAACTATAGAAGTATTCTGGTGGACTTTTTTGGGTCTTTTATATATGCCACCAGCAAACAGTGATAGTTTGACCTCTTTTCCTATTTGTATACCCTAATTTCCTTCTCTTGTCTGATTGTTCTGGTTAGAGTTGAGAACATAGAAGTAGTGAGCATGGACATCCTTGTCTTGTTCCTGATTTTAGAGGAAAAGCTTTTAGTTTTTTCTCTATGCCAGGTTGTGTGGTTGGTTCAACATATGCACAATCAACAAACATGTAAAAGAATTAAGAAGATCCATATGATCATCTCAATAGATGCAAAAAAAGCCTTCATAAAATCCAGCAACCATTCATGTTAAAAATTTTGAAGAAACTAAAGATAGGAGGAACTTATCTTAACATTATGAAGGCTATATAAAACAGATACAAAGCCAGCCTCACTCCTTTTTAAAAGTAGTTTTCCTCAAGAACTGTCAGGAATGTTTTAGAGTATGAAGTTGTAACTCTTCATGAACTATGGACAGTGAACAATATGTACTTAAAATACACTAGTGCAAAACAAGTGTATTATCCAAGCACTTGTACTGTATTTTGTTTTTTATTACTGGTCTTGTACCAGAAACATTTTCTTTTATTGTTACTTGCTTTTTAAAAATATTTTATTAGTTGTAGGTGGACACAATACCTTTATTTTATTTATGTAGTGCTGAGGATCGAACCCAGGGCCTCACACATGCGAGACGAGCACTCTACCGCTGGCCATAGCCCCAGCCCTGTTACTTGCTTTTTAAACTTTGTTTAGCCACTTAAAGAAAATTTGCTTATTGCCCAGTTTGCCTCAAATTCATTCTAAGTTGTACATTTGTTTTCCTTTCCAATAAAAATATAGGTCCCCAATTTTTTATGTAGAAATTGATATTTCTACTATTATAGTGAGAAAATTCAACTTACCTCTTGTAATTATTGATAGATCAAGAAAAAATATCGAGTGTATAAAAGATTTAAATAATACAGTTCATGGACACATGGAATTTAGTATATGTAGAATGAAAAAGATAAATCAGAGATAAATCAGAGATTAAAAAGATAATGAGAATACTGTTAGTAAGTGCATGCCAACTATTTTAAAATAGCATCTTTAGAAAAATATACTTAACAAAAACCGAGGGAAAAATTGAAAGTTTAAATCATCCTGTAATTATAAGAAATTGAATCTTCCCAGTAAGCCCAGTTGATTTGCTAACCAAGTTTCTCCCAGACTTTTAACAAATAGATTATTCTAATATGATGCAATTTCTTTTAATAAATAGAAAATAAAGAAAAATTTCCCAGGTAGTTCTGAAAACCCAGCATAACCCTATTATCTAAACCAAATGAAGATTTTAAGAAATGAAACTTACAGATGTATTTCAATCTTGAATGTGAATGTTAGCAAAAAAATGAAACCTACATTTAAAAGAAAACAAACATCATTACCAAATTGGTTTATCCCAGGTACATAGGGATGTTTAATTCTAGATGATCCATAAAGGTAAATAATGACATTAACAGATTAAAAGAGAAAAACACCGTATGATAATTTTAATAGCTTTAAAAAAGCATTTGATAATCAGTGTAAATTCATGATAAGAATGCTTAGCAAGTATACAATTACAACTAACTTATTGTCACCAACTGTCTTTTTATACAAGGAAATTTTAAAAGATTTCCTTTGAAATCAGGAATGATAAAGGCATTCTTTTTAGCACTTGTTCCAGTTATTATTGCTATGTAAAAATCATTCTAAATTTTGTGCATAAAACAACCATTTTATTATGCCTGTGTATTGTGCAGGTCAGGGACTTTGATATTGCAGAATAAGACTTTTTATTGCTTTATTTGTTTTAGTGCCTCAGCTGGGATGATTTGATCACTGGAGGTGACTTGATGGCCAGGGGCTGAAGTCATCTAGAATTATGTCCATTGATATGTCTGGTGATTTGATGCTGGCTGTTGGCTGGGAATTCAACTAGGCAGTCAGTTGGAAAACTTACACATGGCATTTCCATGTGGTCTCTCTGTGTGGGCTGGTTTGGTCTTTCTCCCATCATGGCATCAAGGTTCTAAGAGCAAGCAGTACAAGAGCAAAAGACAGAAGTGTACTGCATTTTTTATGACCTAGCTAGGGAATATTACAGGATGTTTCTTTTACTGTACTCCTTATAGAAGTCATAACAATCTATCTGGAGTAGAGGAGAGGACAGAAACCCTATTGTTCAGTGGGAGAAGTATTAGTGTTCCATTCTTAGAAGAATATGTGGAATGGGTAATATTTTTGAGGCCATCTTTGGAAAATATAATGTGCTACATTACCTCATGTACTTAACATGGCACTGGAGGACATGACCAGTGTACGAAGACAAGAAAAAGGAATTTAAAAAGTAAGAATTGTAAAGGAGTAAATAAAACTGTTGTTATCTGGATGCAAAGTAATCACTTACATATAAAATTTAAATAACATGTGGATAAATTATTAGAAATAATAGATTTCCAAAGGTGAACAGATATAGAATTAATATATAGAAGTCAATTACATTGTTATACAAAAGCAACAAACAATTAGAAAGTGAAGTTAAAAGAAGAAGTTAAATAGTATCACAGAATATCAGTACCCTGGGAATAAATCTAATAGAAGATATACAAGACTTATTTAGGGAAAAGTCTAAAACTTCACTAATTGGTATTTTAAAAAAGACATGTATGTGTTAATGTTTAGATGTACCATGTTTAGGGACAGGATTGCTCAATATCATAAAGATGTCATTTCTGCTCAAATAATTATATAGCTAGCAATAGGACCACACATTATAGGTCTGTCTGTACCAAAATAAATTTGGTATATAATATTGAATATATAATTTGTGAGAAAAGAAGTTTACAACAAAGGAAATTGGGAAAAATATTGTCCATATCAGAAAATAAATATGATCTCTGGTTCTACCATGTACAAATATTAAACTGCAAGTGGTTTACATACTTAAATGTCAAAAATAAAATTTTAACTTTCTTTTAGAAAATACAACTGCATATCTTTTAAATCTGATGATAGCAAAAGATTTTAAAAATAGGACTAAGTACTAAAAAGTTGTTCTTAAAAAAGATTAAGAATTTTTGTTCATAAAATTGCCTTAACAAGTAAATAAAACAGGTTATAATATACAAGATGTTTGCAATATACACAGTTGGCAAATGATGATTAATATCAAAAACATTTAAAAATTTATGTAATTAAATTAAAAGTGCAGAGATCACACAGAAAAATAATCAAAGATATGAATAGGGATTTCACCAAAGACAAGCTACACATCATTAACAATTGTATAAAGAAATTTTAACTTCATATTTAGGGAAATCAAATTAAGTTCACGATGAAAGAACATTTAAAACCAAGTGTAGAGAATGGTGGACTTTTATACATTGCTTCCACAAGTAAAACTTGTGCAACCATTATCTTGTGAAAATAAATATAGGTAAACCTTACAACCCAGTGATTTTTCTTATTGGTGAAAACCCAAGAGAAATTCTATGTACATATGGAATTAGATATGTTGAAAAATATTTATAGTAATTCTTTTTTTAATAGCAAAAATCCTGTAAACTACTTAAACATCTATTGACAGGAAATGACTGAACAAACTGTGGTATATTTTAGCAGTCAAAAGAATGTATAATATAACAAAAATTCTAGCAGCATAATATATGAAAAATAATAATAGTATTAACTGGAGTAACAAATTCAGAATAGAAAGTTGTTTGAGAAGAAGAAATGAACAGGAAGAAGAAATGAACCTGATACTAGTATTAGACTAATGTATATAAAGGATTTTATACTGCACTATCTTAGAAATCATCTAGTAAACATGTTTATTTTATATATGAGGATACTGGTTCAAAAAGGTTCAGGGATTTGGCCAAAGTCATACCATTCAAGTATGACTTCCTATATGATTGTAGGCTATGGAAATACCAGATATTAAGATGGCAATAACTAGGTTATAGAATTAATGAAAGAATTTCGGCTTCACCCACCCATAAAGTGATTGAAAGGTTTAAACATGGGAAGTATTTAGAGGCATCACTTGGGTAGCAGAATGGAGAATGACCTGGAAACTGGCAACAGAACTGTTTTGGAGGCTGATGATACAAATAAAATGAAAGTTAATGGTGACCTTAGTCAGGGTAGGGATTTTGGGGACTGAGAAGAGTAGATGGATTCTAATGGTATTTAGGAGACAGGATTTGGCAGTTGATTTTATGAATGGAGTAAGAAAAGGGAGGCAAAGATGACTCTAGATTTTTGTGTTGGCCAACTGTGTTATAGATGGTAGTCCCACTCATTGGGATAAGGTATTCTGGAGGAAGAATAAATTGGAGGATGATAGGGGAGATCTTGAGTTCATTATAGGTTGTGTTGAATTTGAGGTTACTGTTAGATTGAATAACTATTTAATTGTCTCTTGGGTATTTGGATCTAGGACTCAGGAGTGAGTGAGATAGTTCATGGAGTATGTGAAATGCAAAGAAAGGCTAGGTTGGAGCTGTGGGGAACACTAGCATTTAAAGGGCTGCTAGAAAGAAACATTTGGAGAAATAGGAAAAAAGAAGGAATATAGTTGTTTTGTGAATCACAGAGCTAGAGTATTTTGAAAAGGAAAGTTTGGTCAGATGCTGTTAGTGTTCAAATAAGACAAGGAATTGAAAGTGTCTTCTTGCATTTATGAAAAGGAAGTATTGGCTGCAGGCGTGTGATATTAGAATAGAAAGGATATGAAGCTGAACTGTTGATTCAGCTGTGGTTAGAGGAGAGGTGGTTGAGGAAGGTTTTGCTTTTGCTTTTGTTTTGTTTTTTTTGTTTCATTTTTAAAGATGTAGAACCTGGAGCATGTTTCAGTATTGATGGGAGGGAGCCAAATCAGAGGGAAAAGTTGAGTATTTAGGAGGGAAATGAGAGAGCCAAGCCTCGGAGAGTACAGATGATGGAATTAGGAATTATTTTTTCTTTGTGAGCAAAATAAAGTGGGATAACTGAGTGCAGAAGTTTAATAGCAAGAAGTTAAGGGGGTTCTTGAAATACCTTCTGTTTTCTCCATTTAATAGGAGGCTTGGCCATTTTCTTTGATTGTGGGGAGTTTGAGGAGAGTTTACAATCTCTGAAATTGCTACTTTTGAGAATGAAAGAAAGAGCATTAACTAGAGACATGATGTGGTAGACAGCACCATGAATTCAGATGAAGGTGAGAAACAGGGATTTTATAGTGATTTTCTCTGATAGTTCTCAGCAGAAGACAGGCTTTTGGATATTGTTGGTGGTTCTTGTGGGGGAACTATTTAACAGTTGCTTTCTGAATTGATTGAGAAACAGCAATAAGAATCATGTAGAAATAAGAGTAGTTGCTCTGTTGTTAGATATTTAATGTAAATGTGGCTTAGACCTAAGACTGAAATGTCCTTCACAAGTTCTTTCTCTCTCTCTTTTATTTTACAAGTTCTCTTCTAAGTTAAATTTACACATCCAGTTAGTAGCATTATTTTTCTCTTGGCCAACAGTAAAGAGGTAGAGATTGTGGACTAGTTCTTCAGTTTTGTTTCCTACTATTGAGAGGTGGCTGTGTCTTCTTGTATAATGTGAAAGGTGGAAGTGATATTTCTTAACCCTGATTTTCCTTAGGAAATGTGATTTTACCCAGTGGAAATATAATTCATATAGTGAGAGTTTTGAGTTGACAGGCAATAGCCACATAAAAATGGTCATTTTTCTCCAATTCCATCTGTTTACTTGCAAATGCCATAATTTCATTCCTTTTAAAAGCTGAGTAATATTCCATTGAAATATATATATATATATATATATATATATATATAATCACATTTTCGTTATCCATTCATCTATTGAAGGACACGTAGGTTGATTCTATAGTTTAGCTACTATGAAGTGAGCTGCTTTAAACATTGATGTGGCTGTATCACTTAGTATGCTGATTTTAAGTCATTTGGGTATATACCTAGGAGTGGAATAGCTGGGTCAAATGGTGGGTCCATTCCAGGTTTTCAGAGGAATCTCCATACTGCTTTTCATAGTGGTTGTACCAATTTGCAGTCCCAACAGCAATGTATGAGTGTACCTTTTTCTCCACATCCTCCCCAACATTTATTGTTGCTTGTATTCTCGATTGCCATTTTGACAGGAGTGAGATGAAATATAGTGTAGTTTTGATTTGCATTTTTTTTTTAAATTTACTTTTGTTCTAATTTGTTATATATGCTTGCAGAGTGCAATTCACTTCATATTACGTATAAAGAGCACATTTTTCAAGTCACTGGGGTAATGATATCTAACTCATTTACTATCCCCTTGCCCCCTCCCCTTTTATCCCCCACCCTTTGTTCTATTTAAAGTTTCTTCATTCCTCTCATCCCCCCTCCCTTGCCTTTATAAGTCAGTATCTTCATAACAAAGAGATCATTGGACCTTTAGTTTTTTGGGATTGGCTAACTTCACTTAGCATTATTTTCTCAAACTCCATCCATTTACCTGCAAAGGCCATGATTTTATTCTCTTTTAGTGCTGAATAGTGTGTATATGTTTATATATATATATATATATATACCAACGTTTCCCTATCCATTCATCTGCTGATGGGCATCTGGGTTGGTTCCATAATCTAGCTATTGTGAATTGTGCTGCTATAAACATTGATGTGGTTGTGTACCTGTAGTAAGCTGTTTTTAAGTCTTTTAGGTATAGACCAAGGAGTGGGATAGCTGGGTCAAATTGTGGTTCCATTCCAAGTTTTCCTAGGAATCTCCATACTACTTTCCATATTGGCTTCAACAATTTGCAGTCCCACCAGCAATGTATGAATGTGCCTTTTCCCCCACATTCTCGCCAGCATTTATTGTTGTTTGTATTTTTGATAGCTGCCATTCTGACTGGAGTAAGATAAAATCTTAGAGTTGTTTTGATTTGCATTTCTCTAATTGCTAGAGATGTTGAACAATTTTTTCATATATTTGTTGATTGATTGTATATCATCTTCTGAGAAATGTCTGTTGAATTCCTTGGCTCATTTATTGATTGAATTATTTGGTTTTTTGTTGTTAAAGTTTTTGAGAGCTTTATATATCCTTGAGGTTAGTGTTCTATCTGGTGTGTTTGTGGTAAAGATTTGTTCCCATTCTGTAGGTTCACTATTCACCTCACTAATTGTTTCTTTTGCTGAGAAGAAGCTTTTAGTTTGAATCCATCCCATTTATTAGTTCATGTTTTTTTTTTTTTTTTTTTTTTTTGTGGTACTGGGGATTGAACTCAGGGGCACTCGACCACTGGGTCACATCCCCAGACCTTTTTTGTATTTTATTTAGAGACAGGGTCTCACTGAGTTGCTAAGTGCCTCGCAGTTGCTGAGGCTGGCTTTGAACTCGCGATCCTCCTGCCTCAGCCTCCCAAAGTGCTGGGATTACAGGCGTGCGCCACCGCGCCCGGCTAGTTCTTGGTTTTAATTCTTGTGCAATAGGGGTCTTATTGAGGAAGTTGGGGCCTAATTCAACATGATGGAGATTTGGGCCTACTTTTTCCTCTACTAGGTGCAAGGTCTCTGGTTTAATTCCTATGTCCTTGATCTACTTTGAGTTAAGTTTTGTGCATGGTGAGAGATAGAGATTTAATTTCATTTTATTACATGAGGATTTCCAGTTTTCCCAACACCATTTGTTGAAGAGGCTGTCTTTTCTCCAATGAATGTTTTTGGCACCTTTGTCTAATATAAGATAACTGTACATGTGTGGGTTAGTCTCTGTGTCTTCTATTCTGTACCATTGGTCAACTAGTCTATTTTGTTTCCAACATCATGTTGTTTTTGGTACTAATACTTTGTAATACAATTTAAGGTCTGAAATAGTAATGCCACCGGCTTCACTATTCTTGCTAAGAATTACTTTGGCTATTCTGGGTCTCCTATTTTTCCAGATAAATTTCATGATTGCTTTTTCTATTTTTATGAGGAATGATGGGATTTTGATTGGGATTGCATTGAAACTGTATAGTGCTTTTGGGAGAATGGTCATTTTGACAATGTTAGTTCTACCTATCCATGAATAAGGTAGATCTTTCTATCTTCTAAGATCTTCTTTAATTTCTTTCTTTAGTGTGCTGTAGTTTTCTTTGTAGAGGTCTTCCACTTCTTTTGTTATGTTGATTCCCAAGTATTTTTATTTTTTTTGAGGCTATAGTAAATGGGGTGGATTTCCTCGTTTTTTTCCCTGAGGATTTGTTGCAGATGTACAGAAATGCCTTTGATTTATGGGTATTGATTTTATATTCAGCTACTTTGCTGAATTCATTTACTAGTTCTAGAAGATTTCTGGTGGCGTTTTTTGGATCTTCTATGTATAGAATCATATGGTCTGCAAATAGTGATAATTTGAGTTCTTCTTTTCCTGTCTGTATCCCTTTAATTTCTTTCGTCTGTCTAGTTGCTCTGGCTAGGGCTTCAAGAACTGTGTTAAATAGGAGTGGTGAAAGAGGGCATCCCTGTCTTGTTCCAGTTTTTAGAGGGAATGCTTTCAATTTTTCTCCATTTAGGATGATGTTGGCCTGGTGCTTAGCATAGATGGCCTTTACAATGAGGTATGTTCCTGTTATCTCTATTTTTTCTAGCATTTTGAACATGAAGATGTGCTGTATTTTGTCAAATGCTTTCTCTGCGTCTATTGAGATGATCATATGATTTTTATCTTTGAGTCTACTGATATGATGAATTACATTTATTGATTTCCTTATGTTGAACCAACCTCGTATCCCTGGAATGAAGCCCACTTGATCGTGATGCACTATCTTCTTGATGTGTTTTTGTATCCAATTTGCCAGAATTTTATTGAGAATTTTTGCATCTATATTCATTACAGATATTCGTCTGTAGTTTTCTTTCTTTGATGCGTCTCTGCTTGGTTTTGGAATCAGGGTGATATTGGCCTCATAGAGTTGAGTCTGGAAGTGTTCCTTCTTTTTCTATTTCATGAAATAGTTTGAGAAGTATTGGTGTTAGTTCTTCTTTAAAGGTCTTGTAGAACTCGGCTGTGTATCCATCCGGTCCTGGGCTTTTCTTGGTTGGTAGGTTTTTGATGGCATCCTCTATTTCTTTGCTTGAAATTGATCTATTTAAATTGTGTATATCATCCTAATTTAGTTTGGGCATATTGTATCTTTCTAGAAATTTGTCGATGCCTTTGATATTTTCTATTTTATTGGAGTATAAATTTTCAAAATAATTTCTTATTAACTTCTGTACTTCTATAGTGTCTGTCGTGATATTTCCTTTTTCATCATAGATATTGGTAATTTGTGTTTTCTCTCTCCTTTTCTTCATTAGCATAGCTAATGGTTTATCAATTTCATCAATTTCATTTTTTTTTTTAAAGAATTAACTTTTTGTTCTGTCAATTTTTTAAGTTGTGTTTATTGTTTCAATTTCATTAATTTCTGTTCTAATTTTAATTATTTCCTGTCTTCTACTTCTTTTGGGATTGATTTTTTTCCCCCCTAGGGCTTTGAGATGTAATGTTAGTTCATTTATTTGTTGGCTTTTTCTTCTTTGAAGGAATGAGCTCCACACAATAAATTTTCCTCTTAGTACTGCTTTTATAGTGTCCCAGAGATTTCGATATGTTGTATCATTGTTCTCATTTACCTCTAAGAATTTTTTAATCTCCTTTTTGATGTCTTCTGCAACCAATTGTTCATTCAGTAGCATATTATTTAGTCTCCAGATGTTGGAGTAGCTTTTCTTTCTTATTTTATCATTAATGTCTAATTTTATTCCATTATGATCTGATAGAATGCAGGGTAGTATCTCTATTTTTAAATATTTGCTTAGACTTGCTTTATGGCATAGTATATGGTCTATTTTAGAGAATGATCCATGTGCTGCTGAGAAGAAAGTGTATTGGCTCATTGATGAATGATATACTCTATATATGTCAGTTAAGTCTAAGTTATTGATTGTATTATTGAGTTCTGTAGTTTCTTTTTTTTGGTACCGTGGATTGAACTCAGAGGCACTAGACCACTCAGCCACATCCCCAGCCCTTTTTTGTATTTTATTAGAGACAGGGTGTCACTGAGTTGCTAAGTGCCTAGCCATTGCTGAGGCTGGCTTTGAACTCTTGATCCTCCTGCCTTAGCCTCCCAAAGTGCTGGGATTACAGGTGTGCGCCACCATGCCGGCAGAGTTCTGTAGTTTCTTTGTTTAACTTTTGTTTGGAAGATCTATCCAGTGCTGAAAGAGGTTTGTTAAAGTCATCTAGAATTAATTGTGTTGTGGTCTATTTGATTCTTGAACTTGAGAAGAGTTTGATTGATGAACATAGATGCTCCATTATTTGGGACATATATATTTATAACAGTTATATCTTGTTGATCTGTGATTCCCTTAAGCAGTATGAAATGTCCATATGTATCTCTTTTGATTAACTTTGGCTTGAAGACTACTTTATTTGATATGAGGTTGGAGACCCCTGCTTGCTTATGTAGACCATGAGAATGGTATATTTTATCCCATCCTTTCACCTTCAGTCTGTTGGCATCTTTTCATATGAGATGTGTTTTTTGAAGGCAACATATTGTTGGGTCTTTTTATTAAAATGCAATCTGTTAGCCTATATATTTAAATTGGTGAATTAGGCCATTGACATTCAGGGTTATTATTGAGATGTGATTTGTATTATCAGTCATTTATTTTTATTTTTTCTTTTGATATTTAGCTTGACTGGGTTTCTCCTTTGGTTGTTTCATACTTTATTGTAGTTCTTCCCTTTGCAGAGTTTCATTGTTATTTTTCATTTCCTCCTTCTGGAATATTTTGCCAAGAATGTTCTGACAGGCTTTCTTGTTGTAAATTCTTTTATGTTTTTGTTATCATGGAAGGTTTTTATTTCATGGTCAAATCTAAAGCTTAATTTTGGTGCATATAAGATTCTTGGTTGGTATCCCTTACCTTTTAGAACCTGGTATATGTTGTTCCAGGATCTCCTGGCTTTGAAGGTCTGGGTTGAAAAATCTGCTGAGATGCAAATTGGTTTTCCCTTATAGGTAATCTGATCTTTCTCTCTTGTAGCCTTTAAAATTCTATCTTTATTTTGTATGCTATGCATTTTCATTATAATGTGCCTTGGTATAGATCTGTTGTAATTTTGTACATTTGGTGTCCTATAGGCTTCTTGTATTTGATTTTCAAATTCATTCTTTTTGCTTGGGAAATTTTCTGATATTATTTCATTGAAGAGATTGTGCATTCCTTTGGTTTGAATTTCTGCACCTTACTCTATTCCAATAAATCTTTGATTTGGTCTTTTGATGGTATCCCATAGTTCTTGGATATTGTGTTCATGGTTTCTTACCATCTTCACTGTGAGGTTAACTTTATTTTCAAGATTATATATTTTTTCCTCATTGTCTGAGGTTCTATCTTCCAAGAGATCCAATCTGTTGGTGATGCTATCTATTGAATTTTTTAAGTGGCTTGTTGTTTCTTTCATTTCAAGGACTTCTGTTTGTTTTTTTCTCAGACTCTCTCTTTCTTGAAGTAATCTTTTTCTACCTGTATTTGTTCTCTTATCTGTTTGTTGCAGTGATCGATGGTCACCTGTATTTGATCTCTTATCTCTTTGTTGGAGAGATCAATTTTTGCCTGTATCTGCTCACTTAGGTCATTATTAAAATCCCAACTCATTTTAATTATGTATATCCAGAACTCCTTCTCTGACATTTTACCTGCTGTGCTTTCTATGGCTTCTATCGTTGTAGTATCTTGGTTTGTTTTGGGCATTTTCCTCCCTTGTCTTTTCATGATGTCTATGTGTTTTCTTCTCTTGCAGGGTAAGCCTGAGGTATTGCTGCTTCTGCCCTGTTGTCTTATAGTGTCCCTATAGGTTACCTGAAACCTCACATTTAGGGAAAGATCGATATTACACATTCAGTGTACCCAAAGTGTATCCATATTTCAGTTAGCTTCTATTTTTTATATGTACAATTTTGTCACTATAAACAGTAATGATGAGATCAATTATCTTATATCATATAGTCTCTTTGTTTACGTGCTGGTTTACAGTGTCTATTGGTAGAAGCGGGAACTTAGGGGTTGGCTAAGACGTCTATGAGGTAGGATGTGAGAAAATAGAGGTATTAGATTATTTGAGTAGTGAGAGTGTAATCATAGAATTTTGCTGTTAGTAAAGAAGCAAGAGATAGGCATCCCCATGTAAGACTCCCTGTTAGTTCACAAAAGGATAACTGGTAGCACCTCTAATGAAGCACCCTCTGGTACAGCCTGATCCACAAAGACTATAGTGATGTCTTACCAGGACCTTTTTGTTGTTCCTTGATAGTAGCCTTGCTATCTCAGTTTTGTGGCCGTGGCATCCTCAAGCCTATAATTATCTTGATGTTGGGTTTTGTAGCCACAGAACCCCAGTGCAGTGTGTCTCTCTGGGCAGATGTGGGTTGTCTCTCCATGTTGAGGGCATGGGGTGGCCCCTCTCTCTGGATCTCCTCCTGGCTGCAGTGTGGTGGAGCAGGCGGGCTGGCATTCCTCTCCCCACTCTCCTCCTCCTGGGTCTTCTCTCAGTCTGGTTGTGGCAGTGGGGGTTGGGCAGGCAGGTGGCAGGGCCCTTCCTCAGGCTGGAGCCTGTTGTTCCTAGTCAAGGTGGCTGCATGGTCGGGTGGTCCTTAGGCAGGCGGGCAGCTGGGCTTTTCCTCTGACAGGTAGGTGCCTGCTGCTTCTCCTGGTCACTGCGTGGGTGGGTAGGAGTCACACAGGCATTCAGTGGGGCCCTTCCTCTGGTTGGGCCCTCCCTTCAGTCGGGGCCTGTCCCAGTCCTAGTCCCAGTAGTGGCATGGGCCAGTGGTGGTCGTGCAAGCAGGTGGCTGGGCCCTTCCTCTGGCCTGATTTGCATTTCTTTAATTGCTAGAGATATAGAACACTCTTTCATGTATTTGTTGATTGATTGTATTTCTTCTTCTGTGAAGTGTCTGCTCAGTTATTGATTGGGTTATTTGAGGATGCTAATTCACAATAAGGCGTGGGCACTAGAGAAAAATAGTGTTATTTTAGATTAGGTAGAGAGAAGTGAAGAGAGGGGATGGGATGTGAGGATTGGAAGGATAGTAAAACGAAACAGACATTATTACTTTATGTATATAAGTAATTGCATGACCAATGTGGTTCTACAACATGTATACTCAGAAAAGTGAGAAATTATATCCCATCTATGTATGATATATCAAAGTGCGTAAGTGCATTCTAATGTCATGAATAACTAATTAAAACAAATTTAAAATATTTTTAAAAATTAAATGGTGGGCTGGGGTTGTGGCTCAGTGGTGGAGCACTTGCCTGGCATGTGTAAGGCAATGGGTTTGATCCTCAGCACCACATGAAAATAAATAAATAAAAATTTTAAAAAAGGTCATTATTCTTTTGGGAATATATGCCCCCAGACATGTGGTTAGTTCTGGAAAATTTGTGCAGAACATTTGTTGGGGTTTTAAAGTTGCCAGGGTTTTTAACTCCCCCTGACCTGGAGTGAGCCTCCTCTGGCCGGCAGAGAAGGCTGGGGGAGCACGCCCCAGCGGTGAGGCAAGATCGGGAATGGCAGGAGTCGGCTGGTAACTCACACCGGCCTTTAGAAGACACTCCGAGCTACCAGGGAGTCTGATCAAGGCACGAGAGCTCGGTTTATTGAGGAAGTTGGACAGCCTTTATAGAAGACATGGGCCAATCAGCAGAAAGATCATAGGGGCACATAGGGAGCATGAGCAAATCACATTGGCGGAGCCATTAGCCTATCTTAGTGGCCATCTGATTTCTCAGCACATGTCAGGGGAACGCTCCTTGGCTAGGCCAAGTTCCTGTATCAGGAAGTGGGAGGCAGCCAGAGAGTTAAGTTTTTCTATTTTGGCTGATGTGTTCTTAAGTCCCCAACAAACATTAAGATTATGAGTGCATGCATTCTTTGAAGGGCAGGATTATTTGGTAGGATCAGAGAACCCTCAATCTGGGTAAAGACTGCATTTAAGGAATTGGGGGAGGTAGGAGAATTAACCAGAGAGGACGGAAAGTGGATAAGGGTTTGGAAGGTAAGTGCTTTACAACCTTTATTTTTTGTTGTTATTTCCTGGGACATGTAAATTTCCTGGTAAAGACAAAAATCTTATGCAGATGTATATTATGAAAAGAAATATTTAGTTTTCAGAATTATTAATGGTGAGATGTTTTCCTATTTGATCAATTATGAAGAGAGTATTTTACAAGTAATGAATTTATACTTTAGTAATTTTTTTTTTGGACTTGTGATAATATTCTGCATTGGCAAATTTTCACCTGTAGTATAATGTATAGCAATACTTCTTTTATTCAGCTGCCTAGGAATTTCAGAATTAATCATTAGCCCCAATAATAACTGGATACTTGAAGAGAGTAGAATGAAGTAGAGTAATTTCTGTTAAGATCTAGACCTTCAGGCTCTTGCCTTAATATGGGTAGAACTGTTTTAGTGCTAGCAACTTGATCTTCTCCTGCCCAAGCCCCAATGTGTTTTTATTGGAAAAATAAGAGGGAAAAAGGAAGTCATGTGGGAACTATTAACAACTCATTTGCTTCCATTTAGTCAATTATTCCAAAAGCATTAATTCAGAATATTCTTTGAGCCCTTACAGTGTTCTAGGAACTGCTCAGTTTAAGGTGCAAAGAAGTAAAAAAAAAAAAAGTCCCTACACTACTCCCACATTTCTTATAGAAACTTAGGCAGATAGGTTCTTTGAACTCATAAGCCTGATGTTTTGGTCTTACACTAGACTTTTCTAATTATCTCAGTCTTAATGGTTATTCATTTTTAAACTGAGAGTGTGTGTGTGTGTGTGTGTGTGTGTGTGTGTGTGTGTGTGTGGTGTGTTTTCTTTGTACTGTTTTCTCTTTCTACTTTATGTTTGCCATGGAGAGTCAGAAAACAATAACAAAAAATTGTCTCTTGCTTCTAGGAAACATGGCATGGAAAAGGATCAGATTGAAAAGTATAATTGCACTTCTGATGATGGTGGCTAGCAAATAGTTTTACAGATGGGATAGAGATTGAAGTAAATGCTAAGTGGACAGTGTAAACTGGAAGGACACTTTGGCATCCCAAAGTGAATAATCTAGATGACCTCTTGACAAATTTTATTTTTTGGAGTCGGTTATCTAAGGGTCTCTTTCTTCAGACCACACACACACACACACACTTTAATTTGCTTTGCTTTTGAGCAACTTTGTTGTCTAGAAATACAGTTTACATTTTGTATAAATACATGTAACATAGGAAAATGTAATGGCAGAGGGCAATATTACAAAAATTCTAATTTATTTATTGCTTAAGTGTTATTTTAAAGCACTTATGTCTCCTTTTATAGTTAGTTTCATAAAACCTACCATGTTTTTTTCCAGAGAATTTTGATGGAAATAATAGGTAGGTTGGCATATAGTATTTAATTTCTTTTCTTACACCCATAGTTGAAATTTGTAAGTTTATTATGCTCTCCCTTCTTTTTCACCTCCTCATTTCTTATCTTGAAGAGGTCATATATTTAACACGTATAGCCATTTGTTTTAGTCATTACCATTGTATCTCTATCTCTACATAATATGCTTATTATTGTTACCATTTCATTTTCCAACTTCAAACTCATCAGCTTTCTAATACAAAAGTTGGGACTTAAGTTGTCTTTTTTACTACCCCCTCTACCCCATAGTACATGATCCCCTCTTCTTTCTTTTATAGTTCACAAATGGTTATATTATAATTTTGATGTAATTACTTATTCATTGTTTATATTATTTTGATTATATAAACACCATTCACAACTGGAAAATGTAGTGTATAATGTTTACTTTTCTTGTCCAACATATTGGTTTCTCTGTTTTCATTTGGTTAGTTTTCTTGTCACTAATCCAACCTTAAAATTTCCCCTCATTTAAAAAAATTGCATTAATGATGGTAAAACATATGACATAGTATATTAATTTCATTTGCTTGAATACATCCTGGAGGAGCTTTCTGATCTGCTCCAACCTAGACTGGCTGTTCTCTGATCCTGTTACATAGGTATCTTGGGAATTTAGTTTACCATCATCATTCTGGAAGAATTCCCTTTGCATTTCACATTTCACCATAGTTGGATCTCATTTTCCAACTCCACATAGTCTTTTTTTTTTTTTTTTTTTTTTTTTTTGGTCTTATTCCTTTGGTTTAATGCCATGACTTTTTACGAAAGTGGGAAAATCTTGTTTCAAGATTTTATAGGTAGGGATATGACTTTATTCGTTCTTCAGTTATTTCTTGGTTTAGCTAATTATAGAATTCTATGTTGTAAATTATTTTCCCTCTGAATTTTAAAAGTATCTCCATTGTTTTTTCATTGATGCTGTTGTGAAGTCTGATGCCATTATTTTATTGATCCTTTCTATAAAACCTATTTCATATCTTGGAAAGCTTCTTGAATTTGATCTTTGTCTCTATTGTGTCTTGATGTGGGTTTCTTCTGTTTTCTTCAGTACTTGATAGACCCATTAAATCTGTATATAATATCTAAATATAAATATTTATATCTATATAAATAATTTATATAAAATGTTTATATCTTATATAAATATCTGTATATAAATATTTAATTTTATAAAATTTTCTTGAATTATTTTTTGAATGATCTTTTTTTTTACTTTTGACAATTGTTATACCTAGATATTCTGAAAAATTTAAATGCAGATACTCTTGCTGATAACAAAGTTTATACCTCTTTTCCTACCATGACACAAAGGAATGAATTACATGTTCTATCACTTTTTTATCAGGCTTATGATTCTGTAACGTAGGTGAAAGGCATATTTGGTGTTGGTACATTCTTAGAATATTTGTATTTTAATGACTATCATGTTAAGTTGCAGAAGTATTCTAAAATGTTTTGTAGGAATGCACTTTAGATAAAATAATATTTGAAATGTTTTAGAGTGGCTAAATATATAACAAGGCTACACTTGTAATATTTTCTTTTAAAAACTAATTTTAAAATTGATTATTGCAAATGAATACTGTTAATTTTCTTTCCTCTTATTCTTCAGAATGTTCAAGAGGAAACAAACTTGCAGGATTTGATATCTAAATTAGAGAAAGATTATTGCTTTAAAATAATAATTACTTCTCTAGTAGTATATTCTAAGAAACCAAGGGACACATTTTTTTTTTTTAAATAAAATATACCAATATTTCTTTGAAAAAAAATGAAGAGGAAATCTGTCATCTGCCTTTAGTATGTAGAAGTTGCTGGGATATGGAAAATATCAGTAGTAACTAATATGTTCTTTTGTGAGTTAAATCAGACTTAGGATGGTATTTGATTCTTCATCATAGGCAAACAAACTAAAATGATTATTTTGTATGGGTATTTGTTTTTGTTTTTATTTTCCAACTTCAGACTCATCAGCTTTCTAATACAAAGGTTGGGACCTTACAAATAACTTATTTGGATGTGATTTATGAAAACACATAAGAGCATTACTCTAAAAATCCCATTCTTTTGAAACCATATTATTTGAGTATGGCATTTATAGATGCTAAAAATATATTTTAATTGTCTCTTGAGATTTGTGGGATACATGTGGAAAAGACAAGCTTTGTGTTATAGTCTGACTTGATCAATTCTCAGTATCCATATAATTCTTCTTTTATAATTTCTTCATGAAAAATGTAATCACACAGATTCTGTTCACTTGAAACACAAAATTAATATAAATTCCATTTCAAAGTAACCACCATCAAAAATTTCTGAAAGTTTTGTTTTATATATATATATATATATATATTTTTATTTATAGTAGTAGTATGTATTACAATTCATAATGCACATATATAGCATCTTTTTACATACAATGTAAGTGTTGTATGTGGGTTCCTTGCTTAGCTTTAATTTTTGGAGAAACACATCTTTTTGAATTTTTCATCTGATTGTTAAATTGTGGTAATGTTGATAATACGTTATTATACTCTGGTTAATTTAATGCCCTTCTTCTTTTATAATCTGTCTATGTACTGAGTTTCTATGGAAATAAATTTGATTTGCCTTTTGAAATAGCCCTGAAGATTAACATTTTCAACTTTTATTTGAGCAATTTTCTAAGTTCTCCTTTCGAAGCACTAATACTAATTTCACTGAGCAAGCAAAGCATAGCTACAGATGACTGCTGAAAGCCAGCAACCTTAGGAAATGCCTTTAGGTGACATATAGCTTAATTTCCACAACTGTTTTATAAGTGGAAGAAGATTATTTTCCTGTAATCAAGTCCATCTTGTATTGCTGTGTCAAGGAAACTATAATTAGCATTTGAATATATTCACTTTGGAAAGATAGAAAAGAAACCCAGGTATTACTGACCAAAGTGTCACTTGCAGCTACTGACTCACAATTTTGAGTTCCAAATCATATCTTGAAAAACTATGTAAGAAATTTTTTTTTCCAGGTTAATGCGGACCATCTAATACTTATTTTTACCTTTTCAGATTTTTTAGTTCTTTCATGGTTTGTTAGGTAAGGCTGCTATTTTCTTTTTGAGGTCCAGGTACTAATATGAATTCATCCTTCCATTTTCATGTGAACAGAATAAAGCATGTTATCCTACTGCTTGTCTCTGTTACACACTTTAAGGGTAAAGAAGAGAGGAAATCTGGATATTTGTTTGTGTTTTTCTCATCCATAGTCTCCAGTGAATACATGACTTGATTTATCTTGATCAGCCTAGTAACTTGCTCCACATTTTTCCAAAAGTGCAAAGCAGTTTCGGCTAAAAATACACATATCAAAATGCTCCAAAAGTTGTGGCCACAGCTCAAAAATGCTGATCAATTTTGAAAATCTAAATCAGCCCGGCCATGAAACCGAGGGAAGAACCTTTGTGGTGAGGGACAGATTTCCAACAATTCACCACAGTCCTGTTCTTAGCTAGAGTTTGTGCTGATGTTGCCAGACAACTGAGGAATAGATGCAAAAAGCAGGAAGCATTATTGAATTGAGCCCTAGCGCCAATTTGGGAAAAGCAAATTAAAATGTAAAAGAATATTTTTCCACTCCTGGCATCTGAACATAAAATGGCAAAATACATGGTTGCTGAAAAAGTTACAGAAATTGCTAATTTTGCCAGAAAGTCAAAGCCAATTACCATTTTTTTTGTGTTAAAAAATGCATATATTGATAGTTTAAAATTTTTTTTAACTCAAATGAAGTAGTTTTCCTTTAAGAATCAAAATGTATATACAGTTAAGTTGGAGAAAAAAATCAAAATGTATGTTCATTTAAGTATTTTGACATAAATGACTGTGTGTGTGGTCTTATCAGTGTCTTGATATTTTTCAGGTGACACTGGAAGAATGGATGATGATGATTTTGGTGGTTTTGAGGTATGTATTATTATTTATGTTTGTGTGTTTTAACTTTTGTGAGGTTATAATGCAGTAATCTATTTTGAAAATATTTTTGTTGGCATTCATTATCTTTCTTAATCACCTTGACTATAATTCTGGAATGAAAAACAAAAAAAGAGAATTCAAGAAAAATTAAAAAGTTACATCCTTCTGAAAGTTAAAACTGATTTATTATTATTGAAGGTTTGGTTTTGCCCATAGGAATGATTTAAATTGAGGTAATTAAGTTCTACCAGTAGAAGCACTAAAGAAGAGATTTTAAAAATTGTCATCAGATGATTTTGCTGGGATACATGTCTATTAGGAAATACTTGTGAGATGAGGAATGAGTCTTAGAGATCTTGTCACATATTTGCATGTTTACACCTGTAACGAGTTGATTTAATATATGAAGTACATAGCCTTTTGGTGGTTTATATAGCTAATTAGTATGTGTTGTTAGATTATTCTCTCAGGTTTCTGTTGGATACTTTGTAAGTGGAAATTGTTAACTGAAGAAGCAGTGTCTTTTCCTTAATCCTTTTCAATGTGTGTTCATTTTATTGAAATATTTTATAACCCAGTTATTTTTATGGAGCCAGTATAGTCTTGCAGGAAAATCTCTGGATTAAGAGTCAGGATGCCTGAGCTCAAGTCCTGGAATTACCATCAAGTGAGCTCTGCAATTTTTTTTTTTTTCTTTTTTTTTTTTTTTTTTTTTGGTACCAGGGATTAAACTCAGGGGCACTCGACCACTGGGCCACATCCCCAGCCCTTTTTTTTGTATTTTATTAGAGACAGGGTTTCACTGAGCTGCTAAGTGCCTCGCCATTGCTGAAGCTGGCTTTAAACTCGCGATCCTCCTGCCTCAGCCTCCCAAAGTGCTGGGATTACAGGCGTGCGCCACCGCGCCCGGCTTCTTTTCTTTTTTTTTAAAGTAAGACTTAGATTTGATAAAAAGTGAATCATATAATTAAGGAGTGTAATTAATGACATTAATAGGAGAAATAAGGTTTAAAGTATACGTACAGTGTTCTGAATTATATGAAAGAATGGTGTTTTTTTGAGGTTAAGATAACTTTCTGTTTATCTTTAATATCTATTAATATGGAGCTATTTGGTGTATGGACATACCTATTTTTTGTGTTTCATCTAACGCTGGTTTTTGCTTAGCACATTTGAATGTTTTCTGCATTTTATTGAGTATTTTGGTTTTTCTGAGGTGATTGAATCTTATTTATATTATTTATAATCTTATTTATATTATCATCTGGTTGAGTTTATTGTTTGGAAATTGTTGGCTATTTGGAGGATACAATCAAGTATAATTCCCTTTATTTAAGTTATGCTTAATATATAAAATATATAAAATAGAGTGGGTAGTGCTCTTTGAGTGACAATTATACCTCAGTATTTTATTCAGTCCATGTATTCCTTTCACTATTTCATAAGTACAGTGTCAACTGACATTGTAGTTTAATTGTCACTAATAGGTTTCTTTTCACTCCTGCTGTAGAAGCATGTAAGGTCTCTATCCTTGGCCATATAAAATGTGTTCATTTTTTTCAGTTTGTAGTGAGTAGTTACTATATTCGGTGTCACTTAGTTCCTGTGGCAGATTGTTTCATTTGACTTCTCCTTGGCTGACAACTCAATGCAGAATCCAACTTGAAATTAAGGCTCTAATTTTTAGTAATAATTTTGCTGTGACCTTGTTACCTAAGAGATAGAAAATGCTGTACTGTTACCACAGACTTAAAATTCAGTAATTGACTGTCCCAAAATTGGAGTGCTTGTTCACCAAAATGTCAGTTTTAGGAATTCTCTAAATGTTAATGCTAGTAAGTCCAGCTAGTAATTATTAAAGGAGATAGAGGGCTCCTATTTTCTTTCTTTTTTATTTTTTAAGACTAAATCCCTAAGTCTAATGTGAATTAATTTAAAAGATTTGGGCTCTATATTTTTGTATTTCTTATGTGGGTGGGTAAATGTTGTGGTGAGTTAAGTTAGAATAGTTAAACAAAGTTCACAAATGAAAACATGATTAAGGATACATGAATTAAAATTTCATGGAGATGAGATTTATTTGAATAAAGATATTTACTTTGAAGATATTAGGGCATGGGTACTGTGATTGGTAAGGAGTGGTGGGGATGGTTGCAATGAATCCTGAAGAGCAACTGGGTATTTAGAATTTGGAAGTGTTTGATGTTCTCATGTCATGTATAACTAATTAAAACAAATAAAAAATTTAAAAATGTGTTTAGTGTATTACAGAAGATATGCATGTAAGACTGGGATATTTGATCACTTAAATAGAATTTCTCCTTTTTAGATCTTCTAAAATAATCTTGCCTTTTTGTTTGTTTGTTTGTTTGTTTGTTTTTCCTAGGCTGCAGAGACTTTTGATGGTGGGAATGGTGAAACCCACACAACATCTCCTGCTATTCCCTGGGCTGCCTTTCCTACAGGTACTGGTAGACAATAACTAGGAGTTTTTCTCCATTTGACATTTTTGCCTTTCTCATAACCTTTTTCTATATTTTCATTTGGACTTCTCTGATCAGAAGATTGACTCTTTAATCTAGTTTTCATTTTAAGAAACAAATTATGAATTACATTACAAATTCCATGATGATGGCTTGATCAAAGAAATGATCTTTGGAACATTAAATGAAATTAAAGTATAATTTACATTTTCTAATTTATCTTAGTTTTAGAAAGGTGAGGGGCCAAATAATGTTTTAGATTTTCTTGATCATTTGTTAGAAGTATTAAAAATTAAAAATAAATCATCAAGGGCTGGAAGTGTAGCTCAGTGGTAGAGTTTGTGCTTTCTATGCACAAGGTCTTGGGATTTATACCCCCAACACACACACACACACACACACACACACACACAAGCACACACAAGTCATTAAAGAAATTAAGTACAAAACAATTACATTATTGAGAAATATTTCTAAGAAGATTTAATGTGCAGTAGTAGTATAATTCATGTCTGTATAAGAGTTTGAACTTTCTAGACGTTTTGTCAAATCATTGTAAAGTTAGAGATTAAAGATGAAAGTCTCTTTCTTGAACAGCTTTGTCTGTCCTAGATTATGCATCCTCCAAGTGTTCATTGAGTACTTATTGTGCATTAGACCCTATGGGAATAGAGGGATGTATAGAGCATAGTCTAATCCGTATTTCAAGGGCAAGGGCAAATATATGCATATTTATTTTGTAAAGCACATTTGTCATTTGGAAGGAATGATTTTGTCATCCATTCACTTAGAAAATGCTTATTTCATGCCTGGTGTGGGTGAGTCAGTACCATCCTTAGTATATAAATTGTTGATCTGAACTTGGAAAGATGCATGTGATTATGTGATTTGAAAAGGCAGATAAGTGATAGTAGGAGAGGAAATACACACACACTTTTTTTTTTTGTTGTTGTTGTTGTAGATGGACACAATACCTTTATTTTATTTGTTTTTATTTTTATGTGGTACTGGGGATTGAACCCAGTGCCTCATGCATGCTAGGTAAGTACTCTACCAATGAACCACAATCCCAGCCCCAGTAGGGGAGGAATTTGAAGGGAGGAAGACAAATGGAACAAATTGTAACAGAGGAAGAAAAAGGGATGGCCTTGTTAGGATGCTCATTCTTGCTCAAGTGCTTCATGTGTTGTTTGCTCTGCCCAGAATTGTCTCTCTCTTAATTCCCATGCTACTTTTCCCCATTCCTTTCTATCTTACTTATTAATATGTTATTTCTTGCTTTAATCTTTCTTTTTATGTGAAACTTTCCTAGCAAACCCTCTCATGTCTAGATGCACTTATTATCTGACTTTCCTGTTAGATTTTAAGTTTTGTGGGTTTAGCCATCATGTCTGTTTACACTACTGTTGTATCTTAACTGCCAAGCATAGTGCCTAGCTTATAGTTGTCCCTTGATAAGTATTTATAGAATGAATAATGGGGAAAAATGAATGAGTTAGTAATGGAATCAATGAATAGATTAAGATGGAAGTGGAAATCAATAAGAAGTGTAGTATAATAAATTATATTTATGTAATGGCTTAGAATTTTTATGTACAGAACAACTACCCTTTTCCTGTTATGCAGATGAAAAACTGATGGTATAAGTAGGTTTAGAGATGAAATTTAATCTTTCTTGTTCTATTTCAGTTTTTTTTCAGTAACTCAATTTTTTGAAAAAGGCACCAGGACTTTCTGAGTGGAAAGAGGAGTCAGATTGATTTTTGAGGTTTCAAGCCTTGATTTTGAAAAATTGTTGTTAGTTTGAACAGAAATAGAAATAGAGAATTTGGGGGTTGGTTTTACAGAGAGTGGAGCCATAATGAATTTGTTTTAGACCTGTGCATTTAAGGAACCTAGATCTAAGTAGAAAGGTCAGGGCTGGAGTTCTTAGCTTGGGAGTTGTAGATTGATCTAGAGATGTAACTCATTGGTAAAGCATTTGTCTAGTATGTGTAGGCTGTGGGTTGGGTCCTCAGTACCAGATTAAAAAAAAAGTCACAAAAAGTTGTAGGGGATCACGGGAAGAAACAGTGTGTAGAAAGAGTAGGGCTGAACAAATTAATATAGATGTCCATAGAGAACAGTATTCTGTGAGGTAAGGGGAGTATAGTCAAGTGCTATAGCACAGAAATTAGAACATTTTGAAGTAGCTGTTATCAACTAGTGTTCAAGGCTGTAGAGAGGTTGGTGAGATTGGAGGTTCATGGAAAGCCCATAGGTAGCTAAATGTGGCTTTTGAGGAAATAATTTAGTAGATTGAAAGTTGAAATCAAACTGAACTTTTTTACTTTTTATAAAAGCAGGAACAGGATCTGTTTTCCTATAATAACTTGTGGCAATGTACTAAAGAATTATATATTGTGGAAAAATTATCTGATTCTGTTCCTCAGAAATGAACACTATATGTCACATCTGTATGTGTCTATATATATATTTGTAGGTCAAGTCCTCAAAGCCTAAAGCAGTTGGAATTTAAGAACAAATACCCCCACCCCCCCCACTTCCCACTCCCCACCCCCGCCACACACACAGTCTCTCCCTCACTTCCTTAAAACAAAACAAACCCCCCCCCCAACCCCTATCTACAGAAAGTACTCTGTTTGGATTTTCTTGCAGAAAGGAGAAAAAACAAACCTGGCTAAGTGCTGAAGTTAAAAACCTGATACATGTTCATCCAGCCAAAGCAACCTTTTTTTTCCTTCTATAGTTTTGTTTTCCTCTGGATGCTAGAGAAATCTGCCTCTGATTTAGGTAGCTGGAAAATGTTTAGATGAGAGTGATGTGAACAGGTTGGCATAACAACTTAATCATTTCCACACTAATACCAATGAAGATAGAACCTTTGAGAGATCTGAGAGAGATTCTTTTCAGCCTAAGATGAATTTTCTTCTTGTTTTTTTCTACCTATACCTCAACTGTCTATGATATATATGAAAGATATTTCTTGAAATAGATGATTATTAATCAAGTTTTACTGTAGCTTAAAATCTAAGAAGATAATAGTAATATTGGTTTAAGTTTTGAAGTATTCAAAAGGGAAATGAAAATCTTCATTCTTGGGATTGTTAAAGAATTTTGTTAGAATAATGGGATTAGTAGGTTTTGTGATTATACTATTTCAGGACTCATGGTTAGATGGAGCATGATTTTTGTAATAGCAACTGGATTAATTAATGGATCTCTCCAAGTGTCTGTTTATAACCAGTTCTGTCAGTGGGTCCAGGTACCTCAAGACCTGCATTTTTCTGTACATTAGCATCATTAACATAATGGAGCCTTTTAAAATTCTAGCTTTATGTAGTGCTGCTGATGAAATTAATTAATTGCCAGATAGCATAAGTGAAATGAAAATTCTTATCTGTGGGCTTATATCATGTTAAACTAGGCATCTAACTTGTAATATATATTTTTACACTTCCATTATTAGGAATTGAAGAAGGTAAATGATGAATATGAAATTAGCAGTCTCTTCTTTGCCTTTTGCCTTTACTCTCTATAAACATGGATATTATTACTTTATTTCAGTGAAAGCTATCCAAGAAGAATCACCTTTATTCAAGCATTTTCCTCCTTTTCCGTAGTCTTACCTTCTATATCGTTTTCTATGGTTATTCTCTTTGCCTGTGAGCTAAACTGTGGTCTATGTAGTGTTTCCATGCCTTTGCCATTGCTCCTACTTGTAATACCTTCCCTCATCTCTCTTCTGCTTACCTGAGTCATATTTTTCAAGAAAAGCTTTACACTAAATTTATTCTAAATTTGTTTTATATCTCATTAACTTCTTTTGAGGAACTGCTATCATTTTATTTCTGCAGTACTTGCTTTGTCCTTTGCTCATGCTAATTCATAGTTTTAAAAGTTGTTGTAAAACACATGCAACAGAATTTACAATCTTAATCATTATAAAGTACGTAGGTCAGTATTGTACCTTGTAAAACTGAAACTCTGTACCTATTAAACAACTCCCTGTTTTCCCTCTCTCCTCAATCCCTGACAATCACTGTTGTACTTTAAGTTTCTATGAAGTTGACTATTATAGATACCTCATTTAAGTAGAATCATATATAGTATATGTCTTTTTTTTTTTTTTTTTTTGTACTGGGTATTGATCCCAGGACCTTGCACATGCTTGGCAGGTGCTATACCACTAAACTTCATCTCCAGGCCTTTTGAAAAAAAAAAAATTATTTTGAGACAGGGTCTTGGTAAGAAGCCCAGACTGGTTTCAAATTTTTTATCCTTCTGCCTCAGCCTCTTGAGTAGCTGGGATCATAGGCATGAGCACCACATTTGTCTTTTTATGACTATTTTATTTTGCTTAGAATAATATATAAAAGATACATTCATGTTGTAGCATGTGTCAAAATTTCCTCCCTTTTTAATCTGAGTAATATTCCATTGTGTATATATATATATATTTTTTTTTCACGGTTTAATGTCTGTTTATTAGTATACAAAATTAGTAGGTTTAGTAACATAAATGAACTTAAGATGCATATTTTGAAAATCTCAGGTTATTCTGGATCACAAATAAATAAAATATTAGGCAAATAAACTTGGATTACAAAATGTAACTTTATTAATATTATTATATTTGATTATACTTGCTTGCCATCAGCATCTAAAATTTGGCTGTGTTTTATTTTATTATAAAGTTTATTGGCAGAATGTGAGACAACCAACAGTTTACTTTTTAAATTTTAGGGATATCTCCCCAAAACCTTAATATTATAGTTACCTATGTATGATAAAATTTTTCTTAATAAATCTTATTACTTGATTACAGGTTGAATATTTCAAACATCTAAGTCAATTTGAATTCTGATTATTTTGATTGCCTGAAATCCTTAAATGTAAATATTATCATCAATGTATTCAGTTTCCCTATTAGACACCTGTGATTTACACATTTTTAAAGACTTATTCATGAGAAAGTCAGGTGCATTGCAGTATCTTTTTCTGGATTTTAAGGACTTTATTTCAGCTTGATAAAAATAAAATAAAATGGAAATGAGCTTATCAATTGACTATGGGCAATATGGATTACAGTATTAATTCCTAACTTCTCTATTAATAATTTAAGATATAATGCTAATAGGTTTATGAATCACTTCTAATACATTTTCGTGGTGACTGTTGAGGTGTATATTTTTGCATCAGCATTTGAAATTTAACCTCTGACTCCTCCAATTGTTTGGACATTAGGCTTCCCAGTGGTTTATAAGGACAGGCTTTAAAGCTTTATGTCAACAGAACAACCTTAAAATCAGAACCCTGCCTTCCCTGTTTGAATGCACCAAAGTAAAACTATCCTCTTAAATTCTGCTTTCTATTTTTATGGTGCTCTAGTCAACTGGATATATCAACAGTGTTATCAGCTATATGATGACATTCTGGGGTAGAAAAAGTAAATTGACTTTTTTATTGTACCCTTTGCCAGACATTTTCATACTTTGACTCATGGCAAACCATTCAGTTGAGATGATTCAGTTCATTTATTACTAGGGAGCACATTGAGCAATATTTCTAATTCAGTCATACTTGGAAATACATCATAATTCCTCTTCCTCACAATTCCCTAAAGAATGAAAAATGGAACTTGTGAGTACTGAATTAGAAACTTATGAGAGTAGAAATAGTATTGGACATCTTCTAGAAATCTGTATTTTTTTAAATTTAATTATTTATTTACTTATTCATAATGCACAAGTATAGCATCTTTTTACATACAACTGCTTGTATACAAAGTATATAAGTACCATTCAGATCTTCAATCATGCATTTAGGATAATGATATCCATCTCATTCAACCATCAAATTTTTTTTCCTTTCCCTCTCCACTCCCTCCCCCCTTGCTCCCTCCCTTCCCCTCTCTTTCCTTTGACAATTCTAGTGTTCTTCTAATCTTATGTACCCCCATCCAACAACACTGTGAACTAACCTCCTTAGATCAGAGAAAACATTCGGTATTTGGATTTTTGAGATAGACTAATTTCACTCAGCATTATATTCTCCAACTTCATCCATTTACCTGCAAATGCCATTATTTTATTCTCTCTTATTGCTGAGTAAAATTCCATTTTGTATATATACCACATTTTCTTTATCCACTCATCTACTGAGGGACATCTAGGTTGGTTCCAAAACCTACCTATTGTGAATTGTGCTGCTATAAACATGGAAGTGGCTGTGTCACTGTAATGTGCTGTTTTTAAGTCTTTTGGGAATAGACCCAGGAGTGGGATGGCTAGGTCATAGGGTGGTTCCATTCCCATTTTCCCAAGAAATCTCCATACTGCTTTCCATAGCGGATGCACCATTTTGCAGTCCCACCAGCAATGTATGAGTGTGCCTTTTTCCCCACATCCTCTCCAACATTTATTGTTTGTGTTCTTCATAGCTGCCATTCTGACTGGAGTGAAATGAGATCTTAGAGGAGTTTTGATTTGCATTTCTCTAATTGCCAGCAATGTTGAGCATTTTTTCATGTATTTGTTGATTAAATGTGTATCTTCTTCTGAGAAGTGTCTTTTCAATTCCTTAGCCCATTTATTGATTGGGTTATTTGCTTTTTTGGTGTTAAGTTTTTTTGAGTTCTTTATATATTCTAGAAATTAGTGCTCTGATGTGCATATATTAAATATTTGTTGCCACTTAGTTGGCTTTCTATTCACCTCACTGATTGTTTCTTTTGCTGAGAAGAAGCTTTTTAGTTTAAATCTATCCCATTCATTAATTCTTGGTAATAGTTCTTGCGCTACAGGATTCTTATTAAGGAACTTGGGGCCTAATCCGACATGTTGGAAATTGGAGCTTACTTTTTCTTCAATTAGGCGTATTGTCTCTGGTCTAATTCCTAGGTCTTTGATCCACTTTGAATTGAGTTTTGTGCATGGTGAGAGATACAGGTTTAATTTCATTTTGTTGCATATGGCTTTCCCGTTTTCCCAGCACCATTTGTTGAAGAGGCTATCCTTTCTCCACTGTACATTTTTGGCGCCTTTGTCTAATATAAGATAGCTGAAATTATATGTATTAGTCTCTGTGTCCTCAATTCTGTACCATTGGTCCACCCGTCTGTTTTGGTGCCAATACCATGCTGTTTTTGTTACTATTGCTCTATAGTATAATTTAAAGTTTGGTATGGTGATGCCCCTGCTTCACTTGCTCAGGATTGCTTTGGCTATTCTGGGTCTCTTATTTTTCCAGAAGAATTTCATGACTGCTTTTTCTATTTCTTTGAAATATGACATTGTAATTTTGATTGGAATTGCATTAAATCTGTATAATGCCTTTGGTAGTATGGACATTTTGACAATATTGACTCTACCTATCCAAGAGCAAGGTAGGTCTTTCCATCTTCTGAGTTCTTCTATGATTTCTTTCTTTAGTGTTCTATAATTTTCCTTATAGAGGTCTTTCACCTCTTTCGTTAAGTTGATTCCCAGGTATTTTATTTTTTTTTATGCTATTGTAAATGGGGTAGTTTTCATCATTTCCCTTTCAGAGGCTTTGTCACTGATGTGCAAAAATGCCTTTGACTTATAGGTATTGATTTTGTATCCTGCTACTTTGCCAAATTCATTTACTAGTTGTAAAAGTTTTTCTGGTAGAGTTTTTTGGGTCTTCTAGGTATATTATCATGTCATCAGCAAATAGTGCTAATTTGAGCTCTTCTTTTCCTATCTGGATCCCTTTAATTTCTTTCGTCTGTCTAATTGCTCTGGCCAGAGTTTCCAGTACTATGTTAAATAGCAGTGGTGAAAGGGGGCATCCCTGTCTTGTTCCATTTTTTAGAGGGAATGCTTTCAATTTTTCTCCATTTAAGATAATGTTAGCTCTGGGCCTTGCATAAATAGCTTTTATAATGTTGAGATATGTTCCTGATATTCCTAGTTTTTCCAGAGTTTTGAACGTAAAGGGGTGCTGTATTTTGAATATGCTTTTCCTGTGTCTATTGAGATAATCATATGATTTTTATCTTTAAGTCTATTGATGTGATGTATTATGTTTAGTGATTTTTGAATGTTGAACCATCCTTGCATCCCTGGAATAAACCCCACTTGATTGTGGTGCAGTATCGTTTTGATTTGTTTTTGTATCCGATTTGCCAGAATTTTGTTGAGGATTTTTGCATCTATGTTCATTAAAGATATTGGCGTGAAGTTTTCTTTTTTGGCTGCGTCTTTGCCTGGCTTTGGAATTAATGTAATATAGGCCTCATAGAAAGAGTCTGGAAGAGCTCCCTCTTTTTCTATTTCTTGAAATAGTTTGAAGAGCATTGGTATTAGTTCTTCTTTGAAAGTCTTGTAGAACTCAGCTGTAAACCCATCAGGTCCTGGACTTTTCCTTGTTGTTAGCTTTTTGATGACATATTCTATTTCTTCACTTGTAATCGATCTGTTTAAATTGTGTATAGCCTCCAGATCCAGTTTAGGCAAATCATATGACTCTAGAAATCTGTCAATGCATTCAGTATTTTCTATTTTATTAGAGTACAAGTTTTCAAAGTAATTTTTAATTATCTTCTGTATATCTGAGGTGTTTGTTGTGACATTCCCTTTTTCATCACCAACGTTAGTAATTTGAGTTTTTTCTCTTCTTCTTTTCGTTAGCATCGCTAAGGGTCTGTCAATTTTGTTTATTTTTTCAAAGAACCAACTTTTAGTTTTGTCAATTCTTTGAATTGTTTCCTTAGTATCAATTTCATTAATTTCTGCTCTGATTTTTATTATTTCCTGTCTTCTGCTGCTCTTGGTGTTGATATTTTCTTTTTTTTTCTAAGTGCTTTGAGGTGTGATGTTAAGTCATTTATTTGTTGGTTTTTTTTCCTTTTAAGGAATGAACTCAGTGCAATGAATTTTCCTCTTACTACTGCCTTCATAGTGTCCCAGAGATTTCTATACGATGTATCTGTGTTCTCATTTACCTCTAGGAATTTTTTAATCTCCTCTTTGATGTCTTCTACAACCCCTTGTTCATTCAGTAGCATGTTGTTTAGCTTTCAGTTGTTGGAGTAGTTTTTCTTATTCCTTGTTTTGTCATTGATTTCCAATTTCATCCCTTCATGGTCTGATAGAATGCAGGGTAGTATCTCTATTTTTTTATATTTGCTGAGAGTTGCCTTGTGACATAATATATGGTCTATTTTGGAGAAGGAGCCATGTGCTGCTGAGAAAAAAGTGTATTCATTTACTGAGGGATGAAATATTCTATATATGTCCGTTAGATCTAAGTTATTAATTGTTTTAAGGAGGCCTAAGGTTTCTTTGTTTAGTTTTTGTTTGGATGATCTATCCATTGGTGAGAGAGGTGTGTTGAAATCCCCTAGAATAACTGTGTTGTGGTCAGTTTTACTCTTGAACTTGAGAAGAGTTTGCTTGATGAATGTAGGTGCTCCATTATTTGGGGCATATAGATTTATGATTGTTACATCCTGTTGATGAATGGTTCCCTTAAGTAGTAAGAAATAGCCATCTTTGTCCCTTTTGATTAACTTTGGCTTGAAGTCTACCTCATTTGAAATGAGAATGGAAACCCCTTCTTGCTTCTGCAGGCCATGTGAGTGAAAAGAGTTTTCCCAGCCTTTCACCTTCAGTCTATTGATGTCTTTTTCTATGAGGTGTGTTTCTTGGAGACAGCAAATTGTTGGGTCATTTCTTTTAATCCATTCAGATAATTTGTGTCAGGCAAACTGGTGACTGGGTCTCTTTTTCGGGCAGGCGGGTGCCTACCTCTTGGTCGCAGCTGGGCAGGTCGCACTCCCCCAGGGACTGGAGGAAGCCCTTCCCCAGGTCTGGCCCTGTGTGCAGCAGCAGGGAGATGCTACTCTGGGCCCTGGAGGCCAGTCAAACTGGTGGCTGGGTTTCTCCTTCTGGTGGGTTGGTGTCTACCTCTTGGTCACAGCTGGGCAGGTGGCACTCCTCCTGGGAGTGGAGGAGGCCCTTCCCCAGGTCTGGCCCTGAGTGCAGCAGCAGGGAGCTGTTACTCTGGGCCCTGAAGGCCAGGCAAACTGGTGACTGGGTCTCTCCTTCTGGTGGGCGGGTGCCTACCTCTTGCTCTGGTCGCAGTTAGGCCTCCATTGTATATTTTCATCCCCTTTTTTAATATATTCATCTGTTCATGGATGTTTGGGTTGCTTCCACCTTTCGCTATTTTAAATAAGGTCGCTAAGAATATGGTTGTTTATTTTGTGTTTTTATTATCATTTTATCAGTATGACTCGTCTGCATGTTTCCATCTTAGTCTGAGCTTTTGAGGACAGAGACCAGGTTTTAAACTTTTCCGACTTCTAAGTGCCTAACATAGTGCTATGCCTTGTTAATAATCAGTCCCCACTATTTCTTGGGATTAGTAAAACAGATTTACTTTCAGTTATGTCTTCTTGATTATTTTTAAGTCTGTGGAGTAAATTAAATGGCCTTTCGATGATAAGTTAGAAAGGTACAAACCTAAATTTTCCTTCAAAAATATACTAATCTTGAAAATCTCTGGTGATTTCTCAAAGATGGCTAAGAAATTATTTCCTTTGGGAATTAGTTAACTTCTGGTCATTCTCAATTCAGACATATGCCTGGAAATAATGATTAATAAGAGTAGCTATAGATTCTCTGAATGAAAGCACAGCTATTTGACATACCTTTTCTCATCGCTGTTCTGGTTCTGCTGTATACCAATAGGTACCAGTAAAGGTTAGACCAATTTTAGCTTAACATATTATAGGTCTACATGCAATAATAGCACTATCCAATTCTCTTACCTCCTTTTTTCTTATTAATTTTTGTAAAGGAAAATTTTTCAGATTTTGCACGTAATAGAAGAAAGTTTTTCAATTGGTTGTTTATAGGACTGTATTTTTTAGACAAAGATTTTTCAGTTTTTGACTTGAAAATCTTGTTATTTATAATTATTCTAAATCAAAGATGTTCATAAATGGACTGGTAATGTTCTTTTTAGGAAACTAAGAGCAGAGACTTTTCAAAATTAATAGCTACTATATTGAGCAGAGACTTCTCAAAGTTAATGGCTACTATATATGTACACACACATACACTCACACACACACACAAATATGCAGTATACCTATACTTACATTCTGATTTCTTCCTTTGTCCACTTTCACCTTTAAGGAAAGTTCTTTACCTACATACACTCTTTGAAAGAAGGACTGTGTCTTTAGTTGACCTTGCAAGTTCTAAGAATTATATCTTAGTTTGGCATCAGTTTGTGGTTTTGATTATATTTTCTGATTGCAGTAGACCCCAAAATTCAGAATTCATGGAATTTATTTAAATAAATTTTTTGGTTTGTTTTTTTCATTTATCCTCCATTCACACATTTATTATATATTTGGAATTATACTGTGTAACAGACACTAAATGTCATGTGCTGTAGATTTTATTCCATTTTAGTGATGTTATATGAAAAGTGTCACCTTGAAGGACAGTGTTTCATGAAATCTATTGTTAATATTGGCAAACACTTTTCATCAGTAATTTCATAGCAGTTGCATGAAAAGAATATTAGGTCAGAATGTGTTGTTATATTGCCATTTTGTACAAAGTGGGTGGTGCTGTTTTACAGGCAAATGACTGTTCACTTTTTACTTTTAACTGTATAAATATAAATTGTCTAGAAGGCGAGGTGGGAGGCAAAACCTTGAATACTGTCCTTTCCAATAATGTTTCTCAGTTCTTGTAGAACTACACAGACCACATTAGAATGCATTGACCATCAAAGGGAAAAACAAGTGGTCCAGATAGATACTTTAATCCAAATTAGTTCCTTCAAAACAGCTTATAAAGAGGGCAAACTAAACTGTCACAAGCTGACCCGTTAGAAGGAATAATGGGAATTGGACCAGCAGATGTTGAACCAAATAACTTAGATGTGGTTCACTTTGCATCTGGAGCTATTTGCATACAAAGCCAACAGGAAAGTTCAAACATTTTTCTTAAGACATTGGCAGAGAGAAACCTGGAAGACAGATGCCTTTTTGATTTCATGGTTCAGTTTTTCCATTCTCCATTCTCCTGGCCAGGAAAACCTAGGACAACAAATCGGTCATTTTATTAATATCCTATTACTCTCCTTGCTAACCCTGTTTTTCCAGTAGAATCTGTGTTACACATCTATGAGAGATCAGAACCTGAGTCTACAAATTTTTGTTTGAGGAAGAATTGTTTGAATATTTTTCTTCAGATTTATTTGTGGTTTGCAATGGTAATAATAAACATTAACCAAATGTATTGGTCTGGCCTATATTTGAGGTAAAATTTCAAGGTGACTCATTACATATTCACATAACTACATTATAATAGGCAATATGGATAATGTTTAAAAACTTTCCATCTTTTTTGCTTTTTATCTGTATTAGATATTTTGTCTGGATATATAAACTCAATTCCATTTTAGCATAATTTCATTGCATCTTTACACAGAAGAGAAGATTGCCATATAGCTTTCTTTTGATACTTCCTATATTTCTACTTACCTCTCAGGTTATTGACTTAACTTCTTTTATCCTGGAATCAGTTTCTTTTAATGATACCTGAGATGATAGCTTCCATAAAGTTCTGAATTATTACTAAACATATAAGTATTAGTCTTCATTGCAGGTTTTCAGTAGTTTATAGCAGTTTGTCTTTATTAATGTATATAATTGAGGATATACAAATAATATTTGTTATGATATTGGAGATGAGGTTTACAGTGTGGTTTAGAGTCACACTGAAAAGTTCTGGCTGTGTTGTTGACCTAGCTGTAACTTCTCTGAAATGTTGGAATCTGTTGATTGAAAGACTAAGTGAGGGAAGGAGCCACCGAGCCACCAGCTCGCCTGGCCACCGGCTCACGCAGTCATCGCCTCTGGGGCTGGGAGTAGCAGCTCCCCGCTGCAGACAGGGCCTGACCAGAGGAGGGGCCCCTTCCATTCCCTGGGGAACTGCAACCTGCCTACCTGTGACCAGAACAAGAGGAAGGTGCCTGCCACAAGGAGTGGCCCAGCTACCAGCCTGCCCAACCACCGGCCCACACCATCACCAGGACCAGGAGCTACAGGCTCCACCCTGTGGAAGGGCCCAGCTGCCTAACCCACACCAAAACAACTGGACTGGGAGGAGCCCCAGGAGGAGGAGAGTGGGGAGAAGAAAGCCAGACTGACTGCTTCACTACACTGTGGCCAGAAGGGGATCTGGAGAGAGAGGCCCCTTCCACGCCTGCAAATCTGAGAGGCAACTCTCCTCTGCCCAGAGAGACACACCGAACTGGGATCCCGTAGCTACTCAACCCAACATCAATATAATTATAGGCCTGAGGCTATTACTGCCACAAAACTGAGTTAGCTATGCTACTACCAAGGAACACCAAAAAGGTCCGGGTAAGACATCACTAAGGTCCCTAGAGACCAGGATGCACCAAAAGGTGCAATCAGTTATGATCTTGTGAACTAACAGGGAATCTTACATGGGGTTGTCTATCTCTTGCTTCTTCTACTAACAGCCAAATTCTAATGATTATACTCTCACTAGTAAATAATCTAATACGTCTATTTTCTTACATCTTATGTTAGTGCCGGTGAGCAATCTGCCACTTTGAACAGCGGGCTGCGGGAGAAGACTCGGAGGCAGGATGGAAATGAAAAAGTCCTTTTATTCCTCTTTCTCCGGCTCCAGCAACTCACACTCTTATAATCATCCACACACACACACACACACACACACACACAACGGCGTTTACTCTGCACGCTCTCTCCAGGGCACAGTCTCAGCGCTCAAGCAGGAATGGCGCCAGGGAGTGATTTCTCCCGGCGTAAGTCTATTTTGATCTCAAGCCAAGTCCTGTGAGATTCTGGGCCAAGTCCCGCGAACAATTAGGGCTTCTGCAATCTTACATCATAAGCGTTTAAGCCAACCTCTAAGTCCCCCCTTCTTTCATTAGATACTGTAAACCACCACGCAAACATAGAGACTATATGGTATAAGATAACTGATCTCATCATTTATGTTTATATTGAAAAAACTGTAAATATAAAAATAGAAACTAACTGACATATGGACACACATTGGTTACATTGAAAGATCTAATATTGATATTTCCCTAAAAAGTGAGGTTCGGGGTAACCTGGAGGGACCTTATAAGATAAAAGGGCAGAAGTTGTAATACCTCAGGCTTACCTTGCAAGAGAAGAAAATACATAGGCATCATGAGAAAACAAGGGAGGAAAATGCCCCAAACAAACCAAGATACTACAACAATAGAAACCATAGAAAGCATAGTAGGTGAAATGTCAGAGAAGGAGTTCTGGATATACATAATTAAAATGATAAGGGATTTTAATAATGACCTAAGTGAACAGATACAGGCAAAAATTGATCTCTCCAACAAAGAGATAAGAGATCAAATACAGGCAACCATCGATCACACCAACAAAGAGATAAGAGAACAAATACAGGTAGAAAAAGATTACTTCAAGAAAGAGAGAGTTTGAGAAAAAAACCAAACAAATTTTTGAAATGAAAGAAACAGTAAGCCACTTAAAAAATTTAATAGAAAGCATCACCAACAGGTTGGACCACTTGGAAGATAGGACCTCAGACAATGAGGAAAATATATATAAACTTGAAAATGAAGTTGACCTCACAGTGAGGATGGTAAGAAACCATGAACAGAATATCTAAGAACTATGGGATACCATCAAAAGAACAAATACAAGACTCATTGGAATAAAGTTCAGTGATTCAAACCAAAGGAATTCACAATCTCTTCAATGAAATAATATCAGAAAATTTCCCAAGCAGGAAGAATGAATTTGAAAATCAAATACAAGAGGCTTATAGGACACCAAATGTACAAAATTACAACAGGTCCACACTAAGGAGCATTGTAATGAAAATGCCTAGCTTACAAAATAAAGATAGAATTATAATGGCTGCAAGAGATTATCTATAAGGGAAAACCAATTCGCATCTCAGCAGATTTTTCACCCCAGACCCTCAAAGCCAGGAGAGCCTGGAACAACATACACCAGGCTCTAAAGGATAAGGGATGCCAACCAAGAATTTTATATCCAGCAAAATTAAGCTTTAGATTTGAGGATGAAATAAAAACCTTCCATGATAAACAAAAGCTAAAAGAATTTACAACTAGAAAGCCTGCTCTACAGAAGATTCTTGGTAAAATATTTCACGAGGAGGAAATGAAAAATAATAATGAAAATCTGCAAAGGGAAGAACTACAATAAACAGATAAACCAGCCAAGGGAAAAACCAAGTCAAACTAAATACCAAATGTAATAAAAAAATAAAAGTGATGGGTAATGCAAATTATGTCTCAATAATAACCCTGAATGTTAATGGCCTAAACTCACCAATTAAAAGACATAGGCTAATAGATTGGATTAAAAAAAAATAAACAGACCCAACAATTTGTTGCCTTCAAGAGACGCATCTCATAGGAAAAGATGCCCATAGACTAAAGGTGAAAGGATGGGATAAAATATATCACTCACATGGTCTATGATAGCAAGCAGGGGGTCTCCATCCTCATATCAAATAAAGTAGACTTCAAGCCAAAGTTAGTTAAAAGAGATAAAGATGGACTTTTCATATTGCTTAAGGGAATCATAGATCAATAAGATGTAACTGTTATAAATATAGATGCCCCAAATAATGGAGCATCTACATTCATCAATCAAACTCTTCTCAAGTTCAAGAATCAAATAGACCACAATGCAACAATTCTAGGTGACTTTAACACACCTCTTTCACCACTGGATAGATCTTCCAAATAAAAGTTAAACAAAGAAACTATAGAACTCAATAATACAATTAATAATTTAGACTTAACTGACATATATAGAGTATATCACCCATCAATGAGCAAATACAATTTCTTCTCAGCAGCACATGGATTCTTCTCAAAAAATAGACCATATATTATGCCATAAAGCAACTCTAAGCAAATATAAAAAAGTAGGGATACTACCCTGCATTCTATCAGATCATAATGGAATGAAATTAGAAATCAATGATAAAAAAAGAAAGAAAGAAAAGCTACACTAACACCTGGAGACTAAATAATATGCTATTGAATGATCAGTGGGTTGCAGAAGACATCAAGAACGAGATTAAGAAATTCTTAGAGGTAAATGAGAACAATGATACAACATACCGAAATCTCTGGGACACTCTGAAGGCAGTCTTAAGAGGAAAGTTCATTGCATGGAGCTCATTCCTTCAAAAAAGAAAAAGTCAACAAATAAATGAACTATCATTACATCTCAAAGCCCTAGAAAAAGAAGAACCAATCAACCCCCAAAGAGGTAAAAGACAGGAAATAATTAAAATCAGAGGTGAAATTAATGAAATTGAAACTAAAAATACAATTGAAAAAATTGACAGAACGAAAAGTTGGCTATTTGAAAAAATAAATAAAATTGATAGACTTTTATCTATGCTAACAAAGAAAAGAAGAGAGAAAACACAAATTACCAATATCTATGATGAAAATATTACAACGGACACTACAGAAATACAGAAGATAATTAGAAATTATTTTGAAAATTTATACTCCAATAAAATAGAAAATAACGAAGGCATCAACAAATTTTTTGAGACATATGATATGCCTAAACTAAATCAAGATGATATACACAACTTAAAAGGTCAATTTCAAGCACAGAAATGGAGGATGCCATAAAAAACTTACCAACCAAGAAAAGCCCAGGATCAGATGGATACACAGCTGAGTTCTACAAGACCTTTAAAGAAGAACTAACACCAACACTTCTCAAACTATTTCTTGAAATAGAAAAAGAGGGAATAATCCCAGACTCATTCTATGTGGCAAATATCACCCTGATTCCAAAACCAGACAGAGACAAATCGAAGAAAGAAAACTTTAGACCAATATCTCTAATGAATATAGATGGAAAAATTCTCAATAAATTTCTGGCAAATCGAATACAAAAACACATCAAGAAGATAGTGCATCATGATCAAGTGGGCTTCATTCCAGGGATGCAAGGTTGGTTCAATATAAGGAAATCAATAAATGTAATTCATCACATCAACAGGCTCAAAGATAAAAATCTAATGATCATCTCAATAGATGCAGAGAAAGCATTTGACAAAATACAATATCCCTTCATGTTCAAAATGCTAGAAAAAAATAGGGATAACAGGAACATACCTCAATATCGTAAAGGCCATCTATGCTAAGCCCCAGGCCAACATCATCCTAAATAGAGAAAAATTGAAAGCATTCCCTCTAAAAACTGGAACAAGACAGGGATGCCCTCTTTCACCACTCCTATTTAACATAGTTCTTGAAGCCCTAGCCAGAGCAATTAGACAGACAAAAGAAACTAAAGGGATACGGATAGGAAAAGAAGAACTCAAATTATCACTATTTGCAGAGGATATGATTCTATACATAGAAGATCCAAAAAATTCCACCAGAAATCTTCTAAATCTAATAAATGAATTCAGCAAAGTGGCTCGACATAAAATCAATACCCATAAATCAAAGGCATTTCTGTACATCAGCAACAAATCCTTAGAAAGAGAAACTAGGAAATCCACCCCATTTACTATAGCCTCAAAACAAAAACAAAAACAAAAACAAAAACATAAAATATTAGGGAATCAACCAAAGAAGTGAAAGACCTCTACAATGAAAACTACAGCACATGAATGAAAGAAATTAATGAAGATCTTAGAAGATGGAAAGATCTACTTTGTTCATGGATAGGTAGAACTAATATTGTCAAAATGACCATTCTTCCAAAATCACTATATATATTCAGTGCAATACCAATCAAAATTCCAATATCATTCCTCATAGAAATAGAAAAAGCAATTATGAAATTCATCTGGAAAATTAAGAGACCCACAATAGCCAAAGCGATTCTTAGCAAGAAGAATGAAGTGGGTCACATTACTATTCCAGACTTAAAATTGTACTACAAAGAAATAGTAACAAAAACAGCATGGTATTAGCATCAAAATAGACCATTTGACCAATGGTACAGAATAGAAGACTTACAGATGAACCCACACACCTACAGTTATCTTATATTAGACAAAGGTGCCAAAGTGTTCACTGGAGAAAAGACAGCCTTTTCAACAAATGGTGTTGGGACAACTGGAAGTCCTCATGTAATAAAATGAAATTAAATCTCTTTCTCTCACCATGCAAAAAACTTAACTCAAAGTGGATCAAGAACCTAGGAATTAAACCAGAGACCTTGCACCTAATAGAAGAAAAAGTAGGCCCAAATCTCCATCATGTTGGTTTAGTCTCCAACTTCCTCAATAAGACCCCTATAGCTTAGGAACTAAAACCAAGAATCAGTAAATGGGATGGATTCAAAGTAAAATGCTTCTTCTCAGCAAAAGAAACAATCAATGAGGTGAATAGAGGACCTACAGAATGGGAGCAAATCTTTACCACAACCACATCAGATAGAACACTGACTTCAAGGATTTATAATGCTCTTAAAAGCCTTAATACCCAAAAAAAAAAAAAATAACCCAATTAATAAATGGGCCAAGGAATTAAACAGACACTTCTCAGAAGATGCTATACAAACGATCAACAAATATATGAAGAAATGTTCAACATCTCTAGCGATTAGAGAAATTCAAATCAAAACAACTCTTAAGATTTCATCTTATTCCAGTCAGAATGGCAGCTATAAAGAAAACAAAAACAAACAACAATAAATGCTGGTGAGGATGTGGGGAAAAATGCACAATCTTACATTGCTGGTGGAACTGCAAATTGGTGAAGCCAATCTGGAAAGTAGTATGGAGATTCCTAGGAAAACTGGGAATGGAACCACCATTTGACCCAGCTATCCCACTCCTTGGTTTATTCCCAAATGATTTAAAAACAGCTTACTACAGGGACACAGCCACATCAATGTTCATAGCAGCACAATTCACAATAGCTAGAATGTGGAACCAAACTGGATGGATATATATACAAGGGAACACTACTCAGCACTAAAAGAGAATAAAATCATGGCATTCGCAGGTAAATGGATGGAGTTGGAGAAAATAATGCTATGTGAAGTTAGCCAATCCCCAAAAACCAAAGGTCGAATGATCTCTTTGATATGAAGGTACTGACTTATAAAGGCAAGAGAGAGGGAATGAGAGGAATGAAAGAGCTTTAAATAGAACAAAGAGGGGGGAGGGAGAAGAGGGGGCAAGGGGATAGGAATAATGGCAGACTGAGTTATCCATGATTACCCTAAATACATGTATGAAGACACAATTGTTGTAAAAATACTTTATATTAAATCAGCAACTTGAAAAATTGTGCTCTTTATATGTAATATGAAATGAAATGTACTCTGCAAACGTGTATAACAAATCAGAATAATAAAAAATTAAAAAAAGAAAGACCAAATAATATGTAAATATTCTTCAAGATTTCAAGTTCTGTGCTAAGATTTTTTTCTGGTTACAGTTGTCCATAATATGAGTAGCTTCGACTTACTGGGTGAATCGTGGTGCCTAGTTTTAACTGCATGGTGTAAGTGACAACAGTATTAATGTAATGAATTACATTTGTTCTAAAAACATAGCTATACACATAGAATACAAATATTCATGTGAAGAACTATAATATTTAAGAGAAACTTGGTCTCTTCTATATATTTTAATGATCAATTATTGTTTATACTTTTTTTACTTGCAGTATTTTATGGTACCATCTTTATCTGTTCTGATCTGAGTTTGCTTTTTACAAAGACTGGTGTGCTTTTTAGAATATTTTAGAATATATTTATATACAAATGAATAGTTTAAAAATAGTGTTATAGATATTTTCTGTTATTACTGAAAAATTAAAGTTTAGTAGTGAATATTTTTTAATGTGGAGATAGTACTCTATCATTGTAATTCTAAATTAGCAAAAAAATAATCTTTGGCTATAGCTCAGTAACAGTAGAAATCCTTATTTAGCAGTCTTATATCAATATGTACCCATTTAGTTTTCCTTCTGAATTACATTTCTTTAGCCTCACGAAATTACTCCTTTTATTTTTATTGTTTTTTAATTAATTTTTTTAATTGTAGTTGGACATGATGCCTTTGTTTTATTTATTTATTTTTATATTGTGCTCAGGATCGAACCCAGGGCCTTGCATGTGCTAGGTGAGCACTTTACTGCTGTGCCAGAATCCCAGCCCTTGTTATTGTTTTTGACAGGCAGAAAGACACACATATCTGTAGTACAAAAATGTGAAAGAAAAGAAAAATAATACACGAGATATACAATGAAAATTTCCCTTTTATCCTAGTTTTTTTTTTTCCCCACTCTGCTGATACAACTGGTTTTTCAGTTTCTTTTTTAACCGTTCAGAGATGTTCCAGACATGTACAAATGTGTGGTGTCCTTTTCCTTTTCTTTTTCTGTTTTTTACACACAAATTTTATTTCCTTCCCCCCCTCCCCCATAATATCTTGGAGAACTTTCTACAGAAGTACTTGTAGATCTTCTAAATTCATTTTAGTGGTTGAATACTACTTTTTTTGGGTGGATATACTATTATTGATATAAGTGGTTATTTTCCTCCTGATTTCTTGTTGTTACAAATAGCCCTGTCGTGAATGTTCTTGTTTGCATTTTCAGCAAAGATATTTTAAGTGAGATGATAGTGTATATTGTGTCTGTGGATTATTAGAAAGATCATTTAAGTCCATCAGTGGATGAATTGATAAAGAAAATGTGGCATATATACAAACGGAGTATTATTCAGCCATAAAGAAAAATGAAATTATAGTATTTTCAGGAAAATAGATGGGACTAGAGACCATCATGTTAAATGAAATAAGTCAAACTCAGAAGGTTAAGGGTCATAAATTTTCTCTCATATGTGTAAGCTAGAGAGGAAAAAGGAAAAGAAAAGTAGGGTGGATTTCCTCAAAATCAAAGGAAAATTAGTGGAAAGGGACCAAAGGCTGTGAGAGGTGGGGAGGGAGGAAGTACTGGAAGTGATATTGCTCAAATTATATTGTTACATTTTGTGCATGTACATATATGTTAACAACATATCTCCATTATTATGTACAATTATAATGTACCAATAAAAATATGGAAAAAAGAAAGATCATTTAAAATTAAAACATTTATCAACATAGAACAAAGTATGTTTTCTAACTCTTGAGTAATGTCAAATTTCATATTTAATGTGACACATGAACAAAGTGGTCATGTTGAAGGTGAGCATAATTTTCTAAGTATATTTAAAATAAAGTCTTTTGAATCTGGCCCTGGGCAGATTAGTTGTAGCGTGATAGTTTGAAATATTGTTTAGTTAGGAATTGTGTTTTTCTAAAAAGTGTAAAATAATGTTCATTTTAGTGTTATTTATAATGGCCCCAAATTAGAAACAATCCATATTTCCATCAAAAATAGAAAGTTTTTATATTTTGTTATAGAAATCTATATACCTGGAAAATCAACAAATTAGATCTATATGTAGTAATGTGGAACAATCACATGACCATAGATACTGTTCTGATAGTGCCTTTAAGAAATTGGGTCGAAGTCTCAACTGATAGACTCTTCTATAAATATCAGATACTTGTGCAGGAATCTGTGAAGTCTAAAATTCTGTTTCCTGTTGAGGTTCTGTATTTCTTCTTTGTTAGGATGAGGGCTCCATTATTTTAACTTGTTTGAGCAAGACCCTTGTCTGATTCTTTCAAAGGATACAAGTCACCATACTGTACACTCAATTAGCATGGCATGAGGAAAAGCAGGGAGATTAGATTTTAAATATATAAGAACTATGAATGAATAGTATTTTTTTTTTTTTTTTTTGTGGTACTGGGGATTGAACTCAGGGGCACTCGACCACTGGGCCACATCCCCAGCCCTTTTTTGTGTTTTTTAATTAATTAGAGACAGGGTCTCACTGAGTTGCTAAGTGCCTCGCCATTGCTGAGGCTGGCTTTGAACTCGCGATCCTCCTGCCTCAGCCTCCCAAAGTGCTGGGATTACAGGCGTGCGCCACCGCGCCCGGCAATGAATAGTATTAAATGAAAATAAGGACAGTTTTAAAGTCTGACCTACAGTCTGTTTTGTAAAGTTCAGAGACCAAGACCAGAAGGGACAGGAAAGCTTCTCTCACATCCCCTTCACATATTCCTGACATTCTTGTATTGAATTCTTAAAATTGATGAAATTATTTTATATGCATGTATGCCATCGCGAAACCCACTATTCTGTATAATTATAACGCATCAAAATGAACCAGTAATTTTTAAAATGGTGCTCAGAACTGTGTATAATGTTCTTTTGTGGTATGATCAGTAACAGTTGAGAGTGAGGTTATCATTTTCACTTGGTTTATATATTGTACTGCCAATTATTCAGCCAAGAAGTAAATTTGATGTTTTTGATATTTTTATTTTAGTGTCAAAATGTATTGTGTTCATTTTCAATAAATTCACACTTTAAAAAAATACAGTCTATTTATACATGAAAATAATAAGTATTTCTTCTGTGGGAATTTTCAAATAGCTAGATCAAGGGTTGAGGGACCTGTGGGAACATGAGACTTATAGAAAATAGAGTCAGAGGCTCTAGTTGATTTGCCCTTCCAACACTTGGTTTCACATCTCTGGATTGCTATTCATAATGAATATCATGGTTGTTAGCTTAAGTCAGCTCACAGTGGGTACTGATGCAAGTTGAGTTTTAAGGTACTTGCTTCTTGTATTTGAATATTTGGTGTTTGATCCCAAACAGTGTATCGAACTCTTGGTACTCGTCTGTGTGCTTCCTCTTTGGGGATGCCATGATTTCTTTAGGTTCTGGAATTCTCTAATGCATTTCTGTTCCTGTTCCTTTCTTGTGATTATTTATTCCATCAGCAAGTTCTGTAAATCATCAGTAAGTTCAGTGAAACATAGAGATCTTTTTACTTTTATCCACTTCCCTGGCCATTACCCCATCAAGGATGCCTTTGTGTCTTTTCCAGATAACTTCAGCAGCTTTTTTCCTGCATCCTCTCTGTCTCCTCTGTTTCTCCTAGTGGCACCCAGAGAGCTGCGACGCAGTGATCACTAAATATTTGTTGTTTTTTTGGTATTTATTTTAAGGTTTAGAAATGTTTGAGATTTTTTTGTTTTCATGTTTGTGGAATCCATCATGTTAAAATATTCCTTGACTGTAACTTTTGAGATTTTAATTTTGACCTATTTTATGATATTCCCATGAATATTTTTTGTAAGCTTTTTATTGGGTACCTAAAGTTTGTACCTTTTATTAGGATGCTCTTCTGAATAAATCAGAATAAATAATTGTAGTTATAAAATTTGGGCATTGATGTTGTGTCTAATCAAAGTTTTTAAAATTCTATTTCTGATCTTTGCATAAATTTACATGATTCTCTTGGTTTCAGCTTGTAAGTAATAAATTCCTGTTGCTTATTAAAGCATTGTTGAGGTGAAGACATAATTATTTAAATAATTTCATTGTAGAATTTCCTTCATTTAAACTAAATTTTAAAAACTTCTGAATTTTTTTTTTGTTTTTTTGAGTAAGTATGATAAAGCCTACTTTTATTGCAGATCCCCTCAGGCAGACTGTTTTATCTAATGGACCTTACCATGTAAATTTAGGATAAATAATAGAGACACTAATTAATGCACTAAGAAATTACAATAGAAAGATGTTTAGGGATATATTCTAGAACTGTGAATAAATAGTGAACATTTTATCTAAACTTAATCCTGTAGAAAATTTGTCCATATAAGACATAAAGGTTTTTTTTTATTCGAAGTTGTCCTATATAACAGTAGAATGCATTACAATTCATAATACACATATAGAGCACATTTTTACATATCTCTGGTTGTATACAAAGTATATTCACACCAATTGTGTCTTAATACATGCACTTAGGATAATGATATCCATCTCATTCTACTATCTTTTTTTTTCCCCCTTTCCCCCTCCATTTCTCTCCCTCCCAATTGACCTTTTTGGTGTTCCTCTAATCTTCCTATGCTCCCTGTCCCAACCCCACTGTGGATCAGCCTCCTTATAGAGGAGAAAACATTCGGCATTTGGATTTTTCGGATTGGCTAACTTCACTTAGCATTATATTCTCGAACTCCATCCATTTACCTGCAAATGCCATGATTTTATTCTCTCTTATTGCTGAGTAATACTCCATTGTGTATACCACATTTTCTTCAACCATTCATCTACTGAAGGGCATCTAGGTTGGTTCCACAGTTTAGCTATTGTGAATTGTGCTGCTATAAACATTGATGTGGCTGTTTCCCTGTAGTATGCTGTTTTCAAGTCTTTTGGGTAAAGACCAAGGAGTGGGATAGCTGGGTCATAAGGTGGTTCCATTCCAAGTTTTTCAAGGTATCTCCATACTGCTTTCCATATTGGCTGCACCATTTTGCAGTCCCACATACAATGTATGAGTGTGTATTTTCCCTCACATCAGCTCCAACATTTATTGTTGTTTGTGTTCTTAATAGCTGCCATTCTGACAGGTGTGAGATGAAATCTTAAGAGTAGTTTTGATTTGCATTTCTCTAATTACCAAAGATGTTGAGCATTTTTTCATGTACTTGTTGATTGATTGTATATCTTCTTCTGAGAGTGTCTGTTCAGTTCCTTGGCCCATTTATTGATTGGTTTTTTTTTTTTTTTGGTGTTAAGATTTTTGAGTTCTTTATATATTCTAGAGATTAGTGCTCTGACGGGCATGTGGTAAAAATTTGTTCCCAATTAGTAGGCTCTCTGTTCACCTCACTGATTGTTTCTTTTGCTGAGAAGAAGCTTTGTAATTTGAGTGTATCCCATTTATTGATTCTTGGTATTAATTCTTGTGCTACAGGATTCTTATTAAGGAACTTGGGACCTAATCCAACATGTTGGAGATTAGAGCTTACTTTTTCTTCTATTAGGTGTAGTGTCTCTGGTCTAATTCCTCGATCCTTGATCTACTTTGAGTTGAATTTTGTGCATGGTGAGAGATAGAGGTTTAATTTCATTTTGTTGCATGTGTATTTCTAGTTTTCCCAGCACCATTTGTTGAAGAGGCTATCTTTTCTCCAATGTACATTTTTTGGCACATTCTCTAATATAAGATAACTAAAATTATATGTGTTAGTCTCTGTGTCCTCTATTCTGTATCATTGGTCTACCAGCCTATTTTGGTGCCAATACTATGCTGTTTTTGTTACTATTGCTCTGTAGTATAATTTAAGGTCTGGTATAGTGATGCCACATGTTTCACTCCTCTTGCTAAGGATTGCTTTAGCTATTCTGGGTCTCTTATTTTTCCAGATGAATTTCATTACTGCTTTTTCTATTTCTATGAGGAATGTCATTGGGATTTTGATTGGCATTGTGTTAAATCTGTATAGTGCTTTTGGTAGTATGGTCATTTTGAGAATATTAGGTCTGGCTATCCAAGAACAGGGTAGATCTTTCCATCTTCTGAGGTCTTCCATAATTTCTTTTTTTAGTGTTCTGTAGTTTTCATTATAGAGGTCTTTCACGTCTTTGGTTAAGTTGATTCCCAAGTTTTTTTTTTTTTTTTTTGATGCTATTGTAAACGGGGTAGTTTTCCTCATTTCCCTTTCAGAGGATTTGTTACCGATATATAGAAAAGCCTTAGATTTATGGGTGTTGATTTTGTATCCTGCTACTTTGCTGAATTCATTTATGAGTTCTAGAAGTTTTCTGGTGGAATTTTTTGGGTGTTCTAGGTATACAATCATGTCATCAGCAAATAATCATAATTTGAGTTCTATTTTACCTATCTGTATCCCTTTAATTTCTTTTGTCTGTCTTATTTCTCTGGGTAGCATTACTCTGTTGAATAGAAGTGGTGGAAGAGGGCATCCCTGTCTTGTCCCAGTTTTTAGAGGGAATATTTTCAATTTTTCTCCTTCAGAATAATGTTGGCCTGGGGATTAGCATATATAGCCTTTATGATGTTGAGATATGTTCCTGTTATCCCTAGTTTTTCTAGTGTTTTGAGCATGAAGGGGTACTGTATTTGTTCAAATGCTTTTTTTTTGCATCTATTGAGATAATCAAATGGTTCTTATCTTTGAGTCTATTGATGTGATGAATTACATTTATTGTTTTCCCTATGTTGAACCATCCTTGCATTCCTGGCATGAGCCCCACTTGATCGTGGTGTATTATATTTTTGTATCCGTTTTGCTAGAATTTTATTGAGAATTTTTGCATTTATGTTCATTAAAGATATGGGTCTGAAGTTTTCTTTTTTGGATGTGTCTTTGCCTGGTTTGGGAATCAGGGTGATGTTAGCCTCATATAATGAGTTTGGAAGTGCTCCCTTTTTTTTTTTTTTTTTGTGGTACCGGGGATTGAACTCAGGGGCACTCGACCACTGGGTCACATCCCCAGCCCTTTTTTTTTGTATTTTATTTAGAGACAGGGTCTCACTGAGTTGCTAAGTGCCTCGCCATTGCTGAGGCTGGCTTTGAACTCGCGATCCTCCTGCCTCAGCCTCCCAAAGTGCTGGGATTACAGACGTGCGCCACCACGCCCGGCTCCTCTTTTTTATATCCTGAAATAAATTGAAGAGTATTGGTATCAGTTCTTCTTTGAAGGTCTTGTAGAACTTGGCTGTGTATCCATCTGGTCCTGGGCTCTTCTTGGTTGGTAGGCTTCTGATGGCATCTTCTATTTTGTCACTTGAAATTGGTCTGTTCAAATTATGTATATCATCCTGCTTAAGTTTGGGCAGATCATAGAACTCTAGAAATTTGTCGTTGCCTTCGGTGTTTTGTATTTTTTTGGAGTACAACTTTTCAAAATAATTTTGAATTATTTTCTGTATTATTATAGTGTTTGTTGTGATATATCCTTTTTCATTACATATGTTAGTAATTTGCGTTATCTCTCTCCTTCTCTTTGTTAGCCTGGCTAAGGGTCTGTCAATTTATTTATTATTTCAAAGAACCAACTTTTTGTTTTGTTAATTTTTAAAATTCTTTCTTTTGTTTCAATTTCATTAATTTCAGCTCTGATTTTAATTATTTCCTGTATTCTACCACTTTTGGTGTTGGATTGGTCTTGTTTTTGTAGAGCTTTGAGATGTAATTTTAATTCATTTATTTGTTGACTTTTTCTTCTTTTGAGGAATGAAGTCAATGCAATGGACTTTCCTCTTAGAACTGCCTTCATAATGTCTCAGAGATTTCGATATGTTGTGTCTCTGTTCTCATTCACCTCTAAGAAATTTTAATCTCCTCTTTGATGTCATCTGCCACCCATTGTTCATTCAGTAGCATATTATTTAGTCTCCAGGTGTTGGAGTAGCTTTTATTTCTTATTTTATCATTGACTTCTAATTTCATTCCATTATGGTTGGATGGAATGCAGGGTAGTATCTCAACTTTTTTGTATTTGTTCAGAGTTGTTTTGTAGCCTCGTATATGGTCTATTTTAGAGATGGTTCCATGTGCTGCTGAGAAGAAAGTGTATTCAATTGTTGAAGGATGAAATATTCTATATAAGTCAGTTAAGTCTAAGTTGTTTATTGCATTTTTCAGTTCTATAGTTTCTTTGTTCAGCTTTTGTTTGGAAGTTCTATCCAGTGGTGAAAGGGATTTGTTAAAGTCACCCAGAATTATTGTGTGGTGGTCAATTTTACTCTTAAACTTGAGGAGAGTTTGTTCGATGAACATGGATGCTCCATTGTTTGGGGCATATATATTTATAATTGTTAAGTCTTGTTGGTGTATGGTTCCCTTGAGCAGTATGTAGTGTCCTTCTTTATCCCTTTTGATTGACTTTAGCTTGAAGTCTACTTTATTTGATATGAGTATGGAAACCCCTGCTTGTTTCCTCTGTCCATATGAGTGGTAGGATTTTCCCCAACCTTTCACCCTCAGCCTATGGATGTCTTTTCCTATGAGATGAGTCTCTTGGAGGCAGCATATTGTTGGATCTGTTTTTTTTGATCCAATCTGCTAGTCTGTGTCTTTTCATTGGTGAGTTTAGGCCATTAACATTCAGAGTTATTATTGAGATGTATTTTGTATTCCCAGCCATTTTTGTTTATTTTTGGTATTTACTTTGATATGGTTTCTCTTCTGATTGTTTTTTTCCTTTAGTGTAATACCTCCCTCTGTTGATTTTCATCATTGTTTTTCTTTTCCTCTTCATGCAATATTTTGCCGAGGAGGATGTTCTGTAGTGCTGGCTTTGTACTTGTCAATTCTTCTAACTTTTGTTTATCATGGAAGGTTTTTATTTTGTCCTCAAATCTAAAGCTTAATTTTGCTGAGTATAAGATTCTTGGTGGGCATCCCTTTTCCTTCAGAGCTTGGAATATGTCGTTCCATGATCTTCTAGCTTTGAGTGTCTGAATTGAAAAATCTGCTGTGATATGAATTCGTCTCTCCTTATATGTGATCTGCTTCCTCTCTTTTGCGGCCTTTAAAATTCTATCCTTGTTCTGTATGCTAGGCATTTTCATTATAATGTGTCTTGGTGTAGATCTGTTGTAATTTTGTACATTTGGTGTCCTATATGCCTCATGTATTTGGTTTTCCAATTCATTCTTCATGCTTGGGAAATTCTCTGATATTATCTCATTGAAGAGATTGTGCATTCTTTTGGTTTGAAACTCTGTGCCTTACTCTATTCGAATTACTCTTAGATTTGGTCTTTTGATGCTGTCCTATCCTTCTTGGTTGTTCTGTTCATGGTTTCTTACTATCTTCATTGTGTGGTCAACTTTATTTTCAAAATTATATACTTTGTCTTCATTGACTGAAGTTCTTTCTTCCAGTTGATCTAGTCTGTTGGTGATGCCTTCAATTGTGTTTTTTATTTGGTTAATTGTTTCCTTCATTTCAAGGATTTCTGACTTTTTTTTTTTTTTTTTGTCAGAGTTTCTATCTCTTTTGAGGTAATCTTTTGCTACCTGTATTTGCTCTCTTATATCTTTGTTGTAGTGGTCAATTTTTGCCTGTATTTGCTCATTTAGCTCATTCTTTGATTCACAGATCATTTTAATTATCAACCTTCTGAACTCCTTCTCTGTCATTTTATTTATTTCTCTGAGCATGGGTTCTGTTATTGTAGAATCCTGGTTTGTTTGGGGTATTTTTTTCCCCTGTTTTTTCATGATGTCTATTTGCTTTACTTTCTTGCAGTGTAAATCTGAGTTATTACCGTTTCTTCCCTATATTCTTAAAATACCCTTGCAGGTTGTCTGTGCCTCCCCTTAGAGCTGGACTATCAGAACCTGCTGTTGCCCCTGGAAGTATGCTACCTGGGGCTGTGTTTTGGCTGGTTGGTTTGGGCCGAACTGGTTGAGTATGAGCTTTTGTGGTGGTCTGGGGCTAATAGCACTGGGGTCAAGGTCAGTGGGCCTCCCCTTGGCTGGCCTGGGTTCAGGCAGAGTTGGCAGGTCTGTCCTTGCTGTCTCCTCCTCTGGGGCAGAGGTTGGTGGGACTGGATGGAGCCTGGGCCTGGAGGCACTCTGATGTAGGACCCCAGGACTGCCCTGGGTCTGCCTGCACTCTAAGCAGAGTTTGTGGGTCTGTCTTTGCTGTCTCCTGCTCTGGGGCAGAGGTCTGTGGGGCTGGCTGGAGCCTGGGTGCATACCAGCATGACTCAGTGGGACTGACCTGGGGCTGGCTGTGCTAGTGTGAAGGTCAGTGGGACTGCCCTGTGCCTGCCTGGGCTCAGTCAGAGTTGGCAGGTCTGTCCTTGCTATCTCCTGCTCTGGGGGGGAGGTCAGTGTGATTGGATTGAGCCTGGTCCTGGAGGCACTCTGATGTAGGACGCCAGGACTGCCCTGGGCCTGCCTGTACTGTAAGCAGAGTTGGTGGGTCTGTCCTTGCTGTCTCCTGCTCTGGGTTGGAGGTCGGTAGTGCTATTAGATTCTTGAGTCTGTATTAGACCTTCAAGTTCTTGGAGCAAATGCATTTCTGTTTTCATAAAAGAAAAGTGTATTTCTAAGTTTGAAAGTATAGAGTTTAACTGGTCAAATCTATTAAAAAATTTTCATTGTTTTGCCTCTTGGAGATATTAGTTAATATGGTGCAATAGCATCCATAGTATAAACTTTTCTATGTTTATCTATTGAAAATTACATGTATAATTTTAAACGTTTATTTACAGTTATTATATGTGTAATTTAGAGATATTTCAAGTTTTTGTTTTAGACTTTTAATTTTCTAATTATGTTTTACTTACCTGCTAAGATTTACGGGAAATTGAGTTTCAGAGATATGCTATCACATTTCCTAAAGGCTAATTGAAGCCATATTTCAGAAGCCCATAACTTACAGTGATATATTTATAAGTATGGTAAGTAATATTAACATACTTATGTAGGACCATTTAAAGTGTACATTATAATTAATTAATGTTTTGAAACTGAAAAAGCCTTATGTTGAAATATATTTTTATAAGAATAAGCCATTAACTTACATTAACTCAGCCTTTTCATATTAACTGAACATTTTAGATATTTACAAATACCATGGTCATAAAGAAACTTCCTGATACCTATTAAAGGTTTTGTAGGGTCTACCTCAATTTAAATTTTTTTTTTCCACAGGGAATTCAGTTTTAGATATGTCAGATTGTTTTTAATTTTAGCTTTGTCTTGAAATTACATATCTCTTGATTAATTCAGTTATTTAAATGCTACAAAAGCTGAATACAACTGCATTATTTAGTACTATTCATCAGATTTTTCTTTTTCTTGCATCAGACTTTTTCTTGTTTTCACTTCAGTTAAACTAATTCATATTTATATAACATCCCATTAGGGATGTTATAACACAAACTTCATTGGCTTCTTTGCCTTCTGATTCATTCTGTACATGGTTTCTTTACATAGTGATGTTCAAAACCCAAAGTTCTTTTCAGTGGTGAATTACTATAATCTATGATCTAGTAATGGACTAAGTATATAGACTTTACTCCACTCACTATCACTCTGAACATACTGGTGTCTCAATAAAACCCAAGTTACATGATCATCCCTGCACATTTTCCCAATGTATTCTTACCTCTAGTTCTTTGTTCTAGCTCTTCTCCCCAGCTAGAATACTGTTCTTCATCTCTACCATGTGCAAATCACACCCTTCATTTAAGACCTAGTTTTAATGTCTCTTTCTCTATTGAGCCTTCCTTAGCCGTTCCTCCAAGTTCCCTATTCTCAAACAATCTGGTAATGACCTTTTTTTTTCTCCTAGTAATTACTGTTTATCTGTGACATTTCATGTTGTTAGCTTGTCTCCTCAGGTTGTTAGTTATGACAATGTATATATGGACACAATATCGCTATCTATTTATCTGTCTGTCTATCTATCTATCTATCTATCTATCTATCTATCTATCTATCTATTTATATGTGGTGCTGAGGACTTGAACCCAGAGCCTCACATGTGTGAGGCAGGTGCTCTACCACTAAGCTATAGCTCCAGCCCTTTTCCTATTTTCTTAAAAGTTGACTTTTAGACTTTTGTGCTGAAATCTTATATTTTTTTGTACTCTGATAATAAATTTTAATTGATGGATCCAGATTTGTGCCTTCACTATTTCTTTAGAACTTCAGACATATCTTTAGTTGCCTTCTTGCTCTTGCCTCATGGCTTGTTCCAGATGTACCTTAACGTGAACAATATCTAAAACACAGCATCTCTTCCCTTGTATTGATTGATCAAACCTGCACTTGTTCTTACATTTATTTTCTCACTTAATAAATTATTGTTCACACAGGAGCATAAGCCACGTAACTATAAGTCAGCCTCAAGTCTTTGTCCTTATTTGGTATAGCTATATGACTGGGGCATCTGTGATCACCTTATTCTTTTTGTGCTTTTTATACTGAAGTATAGTACTTGCTGTTCCCTTAAATATGTCCTGTGGTTTCATGACTCTAGCTTTTTATATACAATTCCTTTTGCCTGAAAATTTTTATTAAGAATTATATAGGCTGGACATGAATCCTAGAGTCAGTATTAGTAACTGATCTTGACCAATGAATTAGCCTTTTAAGTACCTGTTTCTTTACCTGTATAATGTGCTAATATCTGTTCAGAAGAGGTATTGTGAAAATAAAATGCAAATACTTACACACATATGATTGAAGGTGATAATATATACTATTGAATATATAACTGAGAATGTGCCATTTAACTGTTAGTTTTTCCTTTCTCTTAATTTTCTTCCACCTGGAAAGCCTACCTTAGGATTAATTCCTTTGTTAAATCTTTCTGTTTATAAAGATGAATATATTACTTTTCTGCTATTATACTTAATTTTCCATTTCTACTACTGTGTGTTATCATATGTTTACACGTCTCTTCAGTGGAATGTAATCTTTAGGATAGGGAAACTGCCTCTTAATCCTCTTTAATAAAACTAATAATAGTATATATGAAAGCCCTTATGTTAGGCACAAAGTTTTATGTACATGAAAGCATGTGTGCTTTCCTGGGAAGAGAAGTTCATTGCTTCTTTTGGACCCTCAGAAGAATTTGTTACTTAAAAAAGGTAAGGACTTGGGTTGTTGTGGCTCAGTGGTAGAGCACTTGCCTTGCATGTGTGAGGCACTGGGTTCAATTCTCACCACCACATATTAAATAAATGAATAAAATAAAGGTCTATCAATAACTAAAAAAAATAAAAAAAGAAAAAAGAAAGGTAAGGACTCATGGCCTACCACATAATACCTATTAAATAATATTGCACTGAATTAAACCATGTGTTTCTTGAACCCTGGGTGATAGCAGCAACTTTCTGATTTCCTGTCCCATCTGTGAAAGAGTAAGCTGAAAGCTACTGATTCCACCTCTCACTTACCTGCCTTAACTTTTGGTCATCTCTAGCTCTTTGAATGAATTTGTAGCTAGGTGTTTCCCTGCATTAAAACTCATTGTGTTTGAAATTTAAGGAATGATTTCTTTGCTGCACTAAACTCTTCCAGATATGAATGGATTATATATTTTGGGTGAATTAATAGAATATTGTATGATGAAGTGCTATAAATTTCATTTTTCTTTATATAAAGCATATTCTTATGTCTCCTGGACAGATAAAGAAAGAACATACTTTCATTTTTACTTTGTCATCTTTGTCTCTCTCTGTTTCTTTATGTACATCAGTTAGGCTTGGCCTAAAATATGATGACATAATATCTCCTATTTAGGACTTGTTATTTTTATTTGCCTCCTTTATTTGGGTTATTAGAAATATAAACAGAAAAAATGTAAGTAAGTACTTTGGGGACAGTGAATCTCCAAATGTATTTAATTTCTTTCAAAACTTCCTCTCAGAAAACACTCTAATATGAGCAGGTTGTCACCTTTAAAAAAAAATCATAATGTGAATCAAAACACAAAATATGCAACTCTTTTTCCTAGGTTTGACTCATTCTAAGATTTATGGTTTTATTTTGATAATACTGCAAGATTTTAGTGGAATTTTAAATAATTTTGCAAAATTAAATGAAATGTTAAGGAACAGAATTTTAGAGACATTAGAAAGAATTCTTTTTCTTATGGCTTATATGTGAAGCAAAAATTATTCTTGTACATTATTTACCTTTTCTTTCTACTCTTTCAAGTATTTGCTATAGATCCTTAACTTTTTTCCTGTGTCCATCTCTCATGATTGGGATTACCATCTGACTTTGCATCTTATGATTTAATTCAGTCTGAATTATTGCATGCACAATCTGAGACTGGCTACAAAATATTGTGTGTGAGGTAATAGCTGATCTTATTCTAGCTAATCATTATTTACATGAGTAACAGATAATATACAATTCTTTATGAACATAAGAAGAGAAGGAAGATTTGTACCTCTTTATGAATATCTTTCTTTCTGTTAAAGAGAAATGCCACCAGGCATGGTGGCGCATGCCTGTAATCTCAGTGGCTGGGCAGGCTAAGACAGGTGGATCCAGAGTTCAAAGGCAGCCTCAGCAAAAGTGAGGCACTGGGCAACTCAGTGAGATCCTGTCTCTAAATAAAATGCAAAAATAGGGCTGGGATGTGGCTCAGTGAGTTCAATCCCTGGTATTCCACCCCAACACCCGCAAAAAAAAAAAAAAAAGAGAGAGAGAGAGAGAATTGCCAATTAATGTTTGAGAAGTCATAGACCTTTAAAAAAGATATCCTCCACATTATTGCTTTGCTTTTAAGTTGGATGCTTGTCTTGTTCCTTTTTTTTTTTTTTTAAATCCCTGTGTGTCTTCATTCATTTTTCACTTTTTTTTCTAGAAAGAGCTTAAAGCAATGATATGTTGTTGGAAATAATCCATTTGGACAAAGTTAATTGAAAGGATTTTATTCATTTTGCAATTTTGATAAAGATTTGGGTATCATATATTATATGGACATAGTGTTTATATCGTTCATGCTTTTACCAGAAAAACAGAACCAGTGGGAAGCATATTATTGTAAGTAAGTAGCTTACATGATTGTGGGCAATGATCAGGTAAGTATAAAGTCCACAGGGTGGGCTGTCAGGAGGGCAGTTTAGAATTCTTAGGTGTGGGTTGAAGCTTCTGTCTACAGGTAGAATTTCTTTATCAGAGAAGCCTCAGCCCTGCTTTTAGGGTCTTTCAAATGATTGAATTATCTAGGGTGCTCTGAATTGCTTCAGATCAACTTACTATGGCTATAGTAATCATATACAGAATACCTTAGCAGTAATATCTGGATTAGTATTTCAGTGAAAAACTGGAGGTTATTGCTTATCCCAAAAGGCTGCTATGGTATTCTTATTATTTATTTATTTATTTATTGGTGTGTGTATGTGTGTATGTCTTTGTTATGGGTTAGATATTAGTTGTCCCCTAAAAGCTCAGGAGTGAGACAATGCAAGAAAGTTTAGAGATGAAATGACTGAATTATAAATGGTTTAACCTAATCAGAGCATTAATCCCCTGATTAGTATTAACTTGGTGGTAATTGTAGGCAGGTAAGGTGTGGCTGGAGGAGATGGATCCCTGGGGGCATGCCTTTGGGATATTGATTTTACCCTTAGTCTCTGGAGTAGAGATATATTGACTGAATGGGCCACCTATAGGTGTAAGCCTGTGTAGGAGAAAAACTGCTTCCCTACAACACAATGTGGCCTTCAAATGTTTTCTCTGGGTTATTATACAATCTTATAGTTGAAGTTTGTTTGTCAGGGGTCAAGTATATGAAAGAGATTCTGTATGTACAGGCATTTATTCAGTTGCGTGATAAGGGTTTGATCAGTTAGGTACTAATTGAAGGTCCCAAAAGGCATTGCCTCTGGTGTGCAAGGATAGCAGGACACCAGAAGAAAGGGTTAAAATCAATTCACATCTTTTAAACCCACTGCTGGCAGTCCCAGCACAGTTTCTCAGCATGGCCCCAGGCAGCCACAGATCCTCTCACTGTGGGTCAAGGACACCAGCCCAGGGCTGGAGGAAAACAAACAAACAAACAAACAAACAAACAAACAATCCAGGAAAGCTGTCTGGACTGTAGAAAAAATGGCCTAAGAGAATCCAGCCTCTGCCCTTCCTTTCAGCCAATTTTGTCCATGGAGTGGGGCTGGGGGTGGAGGCCATTGACCACAAAGGATGTAAAACAAGTTTATGACCTAGGGAAATAAACTTATCCCCTTTTAAGATCTGATAGGATATCCCATATGACCAGGGGATAACCATCACTGGGCAAAGCAATTCTTGCTGTAACAGCATCCCATCAAACTAAATGTATAGGGAAACTGGCAGGGTAAACAACTGCACCCAGAAAAGAAAAAGAAACTAATGCCAATCTGTGTTTTTGGCAACCTCTGCAAAAGGATCTTCAAGGGAGTCTAAAGAAAAGTATGGAAAGGGCTTCTTCCATTGTATATCAATATGCCTAGTATAAGAAAAGGCTTAGGTAGGGTATCTATATCAGTTGGCTATCTCACATGCCAATTATTGCTAGACACACCCTCATTGATACACCTGTAACCCTCTTAATCCTTGGTATCTCTTAATCTAATCAAGTTCAGAATTCAAATTAACCATTACAAGTACTAATACTGACCCCAATTAAATGAAAGTGGTAACTGTAAAATTATAGATATTGAAGTTATAACCTGTTACTCCCAATTTAAGACTCATGAACTGGCCTGCTGGGTGTTGAAAATCCAAACCTTGGAGACCAAAGTCAAGGAAACAACAGGGCCAAGGAAATAGCAGCCAACATTTTTGTCCTTGCCCTCTAAGGTCATTCAGGACCCAGAGAATGACTGAACCCCTCTGTGGGCCCTGAAACTCCAGTGAGTCATCTGATCAGGGAGATTGAGAAGACCCTAGAGATCAGGAAGCCAACCATCTTGCAGAGAGGAAGGTCATTGGAGAGGGAAATGTCCCTGATCCTTCCAAGAAAAGCCACATATGGTCAGCAAGACTTCCCAGCTGACCCATACTGGCAGATGGTTCCACTAGTAGAGGAAAGCTAATGGAGCCAAGAGACTTCACATATGTCTCCAAGAGTGATCTCTGAGGAGTCTCAGTTGACTCTTTTAACAGTACATAGAAACAAGATTGGTTTTGACCAAGTTGATCTTAAACACCTAGCAGGAGAGTATAGCCAAAGCACAGCCCCACATGGACATTTAAAAGGAAAAGCAATGTATTTTTTTTTAATGTAACTTAAGATGTACACTTGTCAGCCCTACCAAAAGTAAGTGAAGCTGGAGGCTACACAGGAAGGGTCCTTGTGTGGGAGTGACTAATAATAATGATCTCAAAGGACTTTAGATTTCACAAGTTTGTCTTGAGTTAATTTGAGCCAAATCTCATAGACCTACAAATCTTCCTAACTTTCTACAGTGACAAACTTGATGTTTTCACTGATATGATTATGAGTTACTATCTTGATGGTTTTCAGAGACTGGCTGAAATACTAATTGCTTTTGTGCTAATTGTTTTTAAAAACGTAATGCTTTACTGTCTTGTTTATTGTCATGTTAGCATGATCCCTATCCTATATATGCTTTGTCCAGTCACCTTCTGTCTGCAGCTGTGGACCTCTGGGCTGCTCTGATGCTGAATGCCCTTAACTTTCTACACTGCACCTAATAGAGAATAAGGACTTTGGGTTACTTCCCCCAACTTTGCCCTCTTTCAGCAGGAAGCAGTTTGTAGATGACATTGCCTATTTTTTCATAGAAATGGAATGTAGAAATTGACAGTGGGGAAATGTAACAGTGCTCCATTTTATGCTTTAAATATAGCCCTTGCTGCTCTGCCACTACAACATTTTTAAAATGGATATGTTTCTTTTTCTCCTTTTTCTCCCTGCTCCTCCCTAATCTCTCTTGCTTCTTAATCTCAGGGAAAACAGGATTACCTTTCTTCCCCATTTTAGGCAGATCTATCTGTCCTGTGTACACACCCACCATAGTAATGAAGTAATCCAGGGCTTGGGGATGGTACCAGAAGATCTCAGAAATGACTATCTTCCAAATTAACAGGTGAATTACAACTCCAACAGAGAACATGTGAAATGTAGTTTTTGCATCACATCTTTAAAAGCCCCCCTTTTTCCTACTGATGGGCAGCCTCTGGGATAGGAATTCCTGGTGTTTCTCCTTTGCTAGTAAAGCAGTAAAGGTTCTTTTTCCTTTTTCTCAAGAAAGAAAGAAAAAAGAGCTGTAAACCACTTAATTGATGTATTTACTAACAATATAAAAAATATATGAGGAGCCTTCTGAATATAATACTTTAAATATATATATGTGTATATGCCACAATAAAAGACAACTAAAAGAATGAAAACAAACTTTCCTTATAGTATTTACAATGAATAAAAAATACATGTACTAACTTCAGGTTGGTAATGGGTTTTTCTTTTCCTTACCTTTGATGATTTCCATTGTTCTAACAATACAAACATTTTAAACTCCAAATTAACATTAAGATGATTAAAAGGAGCACTATTGGATAACAATGGTTTTCATCATAGAAGATAAAGTAAATGAAATATTGAAGGTTATAGAATTATTATTAATTTTGCTAATCACAGAATTAAGTTATGTTGCGTTGCTTACAATTCTAAAACTTGCTTATGGAGACAGAATATCATCTTTATTTTATTGTCAATTTGCTTTTGATTATAAAATTAAAATATCGATATATGGCAGTTTTTTATTACATGAAAATTAGTGTTTATCTACCAAAAAAGATATATGTCTTTTATGGGCCAAATAAACTCTTTTTGGTGTTTGCACTTTTGAGGCATGTTTTGATCTGTGTTTTCTAGAAGCAATTGGACTGCGTTTTATTGTTTCAGTTTTTTCTTTTAAAAATGGGATGACCATTATGAATAAATTTAGATCTCTATGGACTTTTTAGGTTTACTTAACCAACAGTCTCTTTGCTTTTTAACTTGGAGGTCTATTAGAGACATTTAGAATCAACATATTCATCCCTAAGGTCATAGTTGATATTGAATTAATTTTCTAATTTTATTCCCCTGGGAACATGATGAAGTAGAGTGTAATCTTTGTTACCAGACAGCAGTGCTTATGGGTAAAAATGACCCTTATAAATAATATTGCTGAGAATTGTGGTATGTGCTTGTAATCCTAGCTCCTCAGGGAAGGAGGATTCCAAGTTTAAGGCTAGTCCTGTCTCAAATATAAAAAAAGGCTAAGGATTTAACTCAGTGGTAGAGTGTTTTCCCAGTAAGGGACTTGGGTGGAATCACTTGTACCTCAAGGAAAAATAAAACTTTCTTGTCTAGGAGCTCTGTCAAGGAAATATGTATACCTGCTTGAAAGCCAGGACTTTTCTGGGTATTGGTACTTGTAATCAAGTGTGCCTTTTGTAGAGATATCGTTGTAGTGGTGTCTATGAAGTTTGTTTCAAGAGATAGCAACTTTCATGAGGCATTTGCCTGCTTTCTAGTGCAGGGTGGGCCTAACACTCACCTGAGTAGAGCCTGTCTACTTGCATAGGAACTGGAATTTGCATTGAGGGCAGATGCTAATTTTTAATTGCTGAAACTTCTCTTTTGAAAGAGAAACTTTTGACATTACCTATATGATGTGTTTCTAGCCTGTACTTTCTAAGTGAATCTGATGTTTCTTATAGTCTGAGATTGTTATAAGAGTCCAAGTGTCTAGTTGAAATGACATATGGCAAAGTCCACATCTGAACAACAGCTTCTTTGCCCTTACGTTTTCCATCAGCAACATTCCCCCTATTAAACATTGATCATTTCCTCCTTCCATACACTTAGGCAAAATCTTGGAATCATTCTTGATTATTCTGTATCCCAATTCATCAGGAAATTTTGTTATATATCTTTTAAAATTCATACAGTGTTTTACCACCTCTCAGTATCTCCAATCTTACTCTCCTTTTTTGAGTCACCATTATCTCTTGACTAGATTATTGAAAAAGCATACTGAACATCTCCTTCCTTCCTTCCTTCCTCCCTCCCCACTCCTCTTTTTTTCCTTGCTGGGTTTGGGGGGGAACGCTACTGGGGATGGAATTCAGGGGGACTCAACCACTGAGCCACATCCCCAGCCCTGTTTTTGTATTTTATTTAGAGACAGGATCTCACTGAGTTGTGTATCACCTTGCTTTTTACTGAGGCTGGCTTTGAACTTCTGATACTCTTGCCTCAGCCTCAAGAGCCTCTAGGATTACAGGCATGTGCCACCATGCCCACTCCTTTCTTTCTCTCTTGCCCACAAATGTTTGTTCTTAGCCCACTTCCCATAGTGTTGTCTATGATCTGATATTTAGTAATGATCTAATATTTAGATCATCTGTGCTCACAATCCTAAATTTGCCAATAATTTACCCCCAATTATTATTATTATTATTACTATTATTATTATTATGGCCCAAATTAATTTCTGAGACAAGCATTCCTCCCAAATCTTTGTTGTCCTTATTTTGTTATTTATGGTTTATTTTTTATAGGATTACTTATATTTCCCTCAACCACTTTCTCTCAGTTGCCTTTCTAGGCTGGCTTTCTGTCCATTGTAATCTTCCATATCAATAAAAGGATGTGAGAAATGGACAAATAATTCTCATTTACCCTTAACCATTTTCTTCAAAAGTTAACATTTGCTTGCTTTTTCCTTATTCTTTTCTTCCTCCTCCTTATTTTAATCTTCCCTTCTCTTTCATCTCCTTCTCAGTATTTATTTATGTTCTTTTGTTCCTAAATGGAGGGCATCTAGACAAAAAGTATACTAAGTCCCAAAGTAACCCAAGTACCAAAACCCAAGTGACCCAAAACCTGGGTTACTTCGCCCACATTTATAATGTAATTAGGTTATTCATATGCAAAGGGTGTAATTCATTTTTTGCTCTTTGTATTCCATTTTAGGATTTAGTCCCCTTCCTGTTTTTCTTAATTTTAATTTTATTTTCTTATTTCAACTATGTGCAACATTAACATGGTCCTAAAAGTCCAGAACTGTATTGAAACCTATACTCAGAGAAGAGACATTTCCTGCCATTCATTTATTTTGTTTTTCTGCCTCATTCTCGTATATCCTTTATCAGTCCTGATAGTTTTATACTGTAATATGAAAAATAGGTACATGTTTCTTTTTTTTTTTTTTTTTTTTACAATTTTGAGGGCTATTTGAATATTTTTTGGTAAGTTTTATTTTTAACATCTTTTGCCAATTATCTTACAGGCTTATTATTTTTAAATACCTTCAATCTTTTGTCCAAGTTTTAAATGTTCTTTAGATATTAGGAATATTGGCCCTTATCTGTAATATGTATTGCACATATCCATTTTTGTTCTAGCTTGGTTTGCTTTTTTTTTTTTTTATTTACATTTTTCATTCTTTTTCTTAATTCTAAGTTGTTATATATGACAGCAGAATGCATTACAATTCATATTACACTTATAGAGCACATTTTTACATATCTCTGGTTGTATACAAAGTATATTCACACCATTCATGTTTTCATACATGCACTTAGGGTAATGATATTCATCTCATTATACTATCTTTTTTATTTACCCTTTTGCCACCTCCCTTCCCCTCCCTCCCCATTGGTCATTCTAGTGCTCCTCTAATCCTCCTATGCTCCCCATAACTACCCCACTGTGAATCGGCCTCCTTATATCAGAGAAAACATTCAGCATTTGGATTTTTGGGATTGGCTAACTTCATTTAGCATTATATTCTCCAGCTCCATCCATTTACCTGTGAATGCCATGATTTTATTCTCTTCTATTGCTGAGTAATACTCAATTGTGTATAAATACCACATTTTCTTTATCCATTCATCTACTGAAGGGCATGTAGGTTGGTTTCACAGTTAGCTATTGTGAACTGTGTTGCTATAAACATTGTTGTGGCTGTGTTCCTGTAGTATGCTGTTTTTAAGTCCTTTGGGTATAGACCAAGGAGTGGGATAGCTGGGTTATAAGGTGGTTCCATTCCCAGTTTTCCAAGGAATCTCTATACTTCTTTCCATGTTGGCTGCACCATTTTGCGGTCCCACAAACAATGTATGAGTGTGCCTTTTCCCCCACATCCTCTCCAACATTTGTCATTGTTTGTGTTCTTAATAGCTGCCATTCTGACTGGAGTGAGATGAAATCTTAGAGTGGTTTTGATTTGCATTTCTCTAATTGCCAGAGATGTTGAACATTTTTTCATGTATTTGTTGATTGATTATATATCTTCTTCTGAGAAGTGTCTGTTCAGTTCCTTGGCCCATTTATTGATTGGGTTATTTGTTTTTTTGGTGTTAAGATTTTTGAGTTCTTTATATATTCTAGAGATTAGTGCTCTATCTGATGTACATGTGGTAAAAATTTGTTCCCAATTAGTAGGCTCTCTGTTCACCTCACTGATTGTTTCTTTTGCTCAGAAGAAGCTTGGTAATTTGAATCTATCCCATTTATTGATTGTTGATAGTAATTCTTGAGCTACAGGAGTCTTATTAAAGAAGCTGGGGCCTAATCCCAACATGTTGGAAATTAGGGCTTACTTTTTCTTCAAATAGACACATGGTCTCTGATCTAATTCCTAGATCCTTGATCCACTTTGAGTTGAGTTTTGTGCATGGAGAGATAGGGGTTTAATTTCATTTTGTTGCATATGGATTTCCAGTTTTCCCAGCACCATTTGTTGAAGAGGCTATTTTTTTTCTAATGTACATTTTTGGCATCTTGTCAAATACAAGGTAACTGAAATTATGTGTGTTAGTCTCTGTGTCCTCTATTCTGTATCATTGGTCTACCAGTCTATTTTGGTGCCAATACCATGCTGTTTTTGTTACTATTGCTCTGTAGTATAGTTTAAGGTCTGGTATAGTGATGCCACCTGCTTCACTCCTCTTGCTAAGGATTGCTTTAGCTATTCTGGGTCTCTTATTTTTCCAGATGAATTTTATGACTGCTTTTTCTATTTCTATGAGGATTGGGATTTTGATTGGCATGGCGTTAAACCTGTATAGCGCTTTTGGTAGTATGGTCATTTTGACAATATTAATTCTGCCTATCCAAGAGCAAGAGAGATCTTTCCATCTTCTAAGGTCTTCTATAATTCTTTCTTTAGTGTTCTGTAGTTTTCATTATAGAGGTCTTTCACGTCTTTCATTAAGTTGATTCCCAAGTATTTTATTTTTGTTTTGATGCTCTTGTAAATGGAGTAGATTTTCTCATTTCCCTTTCAGAGGATTATAGAAATAATTCTGATATATAGAAATGCCTTTGATTTATGGGTGTTGATTTTGTATCCTGTTACTTTGCTGAATTCATTTATGAGTTCTAGAAATTTTCTTGTGGAATTTTTTGGGTCTTCTAGGTATAGAATCATTTCAGTGAATAGTGATAATTTGAGTTATATTTTACTTATCTGTATCCCTTTAATTTCTTTCATCTGTCTTATTGCTCTGGCTAGCGTTTCAATTACTCTGTTAAATAGAAATGGTGAAAGAGGGCATCCCTGTCTTATTCCAGTTTTTAGTGGGAATGCTTTCAATTTTTCTCCATTTAGAATAATGTTGGCCTGGGGATTAGCATATATAGCTTTTACAATGTTGATACATGTTCCTGTTATCCCTAGTTTTTCTAGTGTTTTGAACATGAAAGGGTGCTGTATTTTGTCAAATGCTTTTTCTGCATCTATTGAGATAACAATATGGTTCTTATCTTTACGTCTATTGACGTAATGAATTACATTTATTGATTTCTGTATGTTGAACTATCCTTGCATCCCTGGAGTGAACCTCACTTGACCGTGGTGTACTATATTTTTGATATGTTTTTGTATCCGATTTGCCAGAATTTTATTGAGAATTTTTGCATATATGTTCATTAGAGATATTGGTCTGAAGTTTTCTTTCTTTGATGTATCTTTGCCTGGTTTTGGGTCAGGGTAATATTGGCCTCATAGAATGAGTTTGGAAATGCTCCCTCTTTTTCTATTTCCTGAAATAAATTGAAGAGTATTGGTATTAGTTCTTCTTTAAAGGTCTTCTATTACTCGGCTGTGTATCCATCTGGTCCTGGGCTCTTCTTGGTTGGTAGGCTTCTGATGGCATCTTCTATTTCATTGCTTGAAATTGGTCTGTTTAAATTGTGTATATCATCCTGCTTCAATTTGGGCCAATCATATGACTCCAGAAATTTGTTTATGCCTTTGATGTTTTGTATTTTATTGGACTACAAGTTTTCAAAATAATTTTGAATTATCCTCTGTATTTCTCTAGTGTCTGTTGTGATATTTCCTTTTTCATCGCGTATGTTAGTAATTTGAGTTTTTTCTTTCTTTGTCTTTGTTAGCCTGGCTAAAGGTCTGTCAGTTTTATCTATTTTTTCAAAGAACCAACTTTCTGTTTTGTCAGTTTTTTCAAATTTTTTTTTCAATTGCATTTATTTCAGCTCTGATTTTAATTATTTCCTGTCTGCTACTGCTTTTAGTATTGGATTGTGTTTTTTTTTTTTTTCCCCTAGGACTTTGAGATGTAATGTTAGTTCATTTATTTGTTGACTTTTTCTTCTTTTGAGGAATTAACTCAATGCAATGAACTTTCCTCTTAGAACTGCCTTCATAGTGTCCCAGAGATTTCGATATGTTGTGTGTGTTCTCATTCACTTTTAATAATTTATTAATCTCCTCTTTTATGTCATCTGCAACCCATTGTTCATTCAGTAGCGTATTATTTAGTCTCCAGGTGTTGGAGTAGCTTTTATTTTTTATTTTATAATTGATTTATAATTTTATTCCATCATGTTCTGATAGAATGCAGGGTAGTATCTCTAGTTTTTTAATATTTGCTAAGACTTGTTTTGTGGCATAGTATATGGTCTATTTTAGAGAAGGATTCATGTGCTGCTGAAAAGAAAGTGTATTTGCTTGTTGAAGGATGAAATATTCTATACAAGTCAGTTAAGTCTAAGTTGTTTTATTGTATTTTTCAGTTCTATAGTTTCTTTGTTCAGCTTTTGTTTGGAAGATCTATCCAGTGGTAAAAGGGGTGTGTTAATGTCACCCAGAATTGCTGGGCATTGGGGGGGCACACCTGTAATCCCAGCACTTGGGATGCTGAGGCAGGAGGATCAAGAGTTCAAAGCCAGCCTCAGCAATGGCGTGGCACTTAGCAACTTAGTTAGAACCTATCTCTAATAAAATACAATAGAAGGTCTAGGGATGTGGCCCAGTGGTCTAGTGCCCCTGAGTTCAATCCCCTGTAACAAAAGAAGAAAAAAATCACCCAGAATTAATTCTGTTATGGTCAATTAGTCGATTGAACTTGAGAAGAAGAGTTTGTTTGATGAACATGGATTCTCCATTTTGGGGGCATATATATTTATAATTGTTAAAGTCTTTTTGATGTATGGTTCTCTTGAGCAGTATATAGTGTCCTTCTTTATCCCTTTTGATTGACTTTAGCTTGCAGTCTACTTTATTTCATATGAGGATGGAAACCCCTGCTTGCTTCCTCAGTCCATGTGTGTGGTAGGATTTCTCCCAAACTTTCACCTTCCGCCTGTGGATGTCTTTTCTTATGAGATGAGTCTCTTGGAGGCAGTATATTGTTGGGTCTGTTTTTTTTTTTTTTTTTTTTTTTTTTTAATCCAATCTGTTAGTCTATGTCTTTTGATTGGTGAGTTTAGGGCATTAACATTCAAGAGTTATTATTGAGACCTGATTTGTATTTCCAGCCATTTTTGTTTATTTTTGGTATTTAACGTGACCTCGTTTCTCCTCTGATTGGTTTTTCCTTTAGTGTAATATCTCCCTCTTCTGACTTTCATCATTGTTTTTTATTTCCTTTTCATGGAATATTTTGCCAAGGATGTTCTCTAGTGCTGGCTTTCTACTTGTAAATTCTTTTAACTTTTGCTTATCATGGGAAGTTTTTATTTTATCCTCAAATCTAAAGCTTAATTTTGCTGGATATAAGATTCTTGGTTGGCATCCCTTTTCTATCAGAGCTTGTATATGTTGTTCCATGATCTCCTGGCTTTGAGTGTCTGAGTTGAAACATCTGCCGTGATACGTGTTGGTCTCCCCCTATATGTGATCTGATTCCTCTCTCTTTTGGCCTTTAAGATTGTATCCTTATTCTGTATGCTAGACATTTTCATATAATGTGTCTTGGTGTAGATCTATTGTAATTTTGTACATTTGTTGTCCTGAATGCCTCTTGTATTTGGTTTTTTATTTTCTTCTTCGTGCTTCGGAAATTTTCTGATGTTATCTCATTGAAGAGATTGTGCATCTTTTTTGGTTTGAAACTCTGTGTCTTCCTTTATCCCAATTACTCTTAGATTTGGTCTTTTGCTACTGTCTCATAATTCTTGGATGTTCTGTTCATGGTTTCTTACTATCTTCATTGTGTGGTCAACTTTATTTTCAAGATTATGTACTTTGTTTTCATTATCTGAAGTTTTTTCTTCCAGTTGATCTAATCTGTTTGTGATGCTTTCTATTTTGTTTTTTATTTGGATAATTGTTTCTTTCATTTCAAGCATTCCTGACTGTTTTTTGTTCAGAGTTTCTCTTTCTCTTTTATTGAAGTAATCTTTTGCTACCTGTATTTACTCTCTTATATCTTTGTTGTAGTCATCAATTTTGCCTGTATTTATTTCTTTAATTCACAGATATTTTTATTTATGAACTTTCTGAACTCCTTCTCTGACTTTTCATCAACTTTGCTGAGCATAGGTTTTTTTATTGTAGTATCATGGTTTGTTTGGTGTACTTTTGTCCCTTGCTTTTTTCATGTTGTCTATTTGTCTTCCTTTTTTTCAGTGTGGATCTGAGATATTACAATTTCTACCCTATATTCTTGTGGTATCTGTGCAGACTGTCTGTGCCTCACCTTAATGTTGGGCTTTTAGACCCTGCCGTGTTCCTTGATGTATGCTACTACAACTAAAAGTGGTGTTGGCAATCTTGGAGGCAACTTGAGATAACAGTGAGGGTGCCCCAAGATGGATGCAATGTATTCCAGAGATGGGGCTGAAATGGTGGTCCTTACAGTGTCTTTGGGATACCTTCTCTGAGATGTGGTTCTTTTAGGCCCTGTCTGTTTTCAAATGGTAGGGGCTAATGTGTGGGGAAGACTATGGCTATTTCTGCAGTGTCTCAAGATGCAAATTGGTTGGGCTTGTGGTTCCAGGTGGGGATGGGGTAGTGGGCTCTGGATCTACACTGGGCCTGGGTCCCAAGCAAGTTGGTGTGGACAGAACTGGTTGAATTGGAGCTTCCATGGTTGTCTGCTGGTTGGAAGAGGCGGTCCTATGGCAAAACCTGAGTTCTGCGGGTTTTGGTTTTCTTTTTAAAAGTAATTTTTGGCAGTAAAAAGCTTTCTATAAATAGTCAAATTATTCAGTTTTTTATTGTGTTTGGAATCTAGCCGTAGGTGGCCTTTCTTACACCATAGGTAAAGAACTTAACCAGGTTTTTGTCTAGCATTGATATAGAGTCATTTAAAAATACTTATCTTTGATTCTACTTGGAGTTTATTTTTGTGTGTGATGTGAAATATGTCTAACCTTAGCCTTTTCTAAATGGCTAATCAGTTGTATTAGTACTGTCTATTAACAAGTCCATCTTTGCTTCATTGATATTTAAAAACCACTTTCAATATATGCTTTTTTCACTCACATACTCATAGTTGAGGTTTTTTTCTTTTTTTGTTTTCATGAAATAATACATTGTTTTATGTGTAGAACTTTTATAGTATATTTTAGTATCATTTAATATGACATTTGAATAAGCATATTATTACATTTTAATATAGGTTATTTAGTGTGTTTTAACAAGTGAGGCTAGTATTCCCTTTATTGCTTTTCTTTATTAGTACTTTTATATTTTTACAGGTTTACTTTTTCCATGTGAAATTTAATGTAAATTTATCTAGTTTCAATATTAAAAAGCTCATTGATATTGTATTGGGATTGTAATGAGCCTATAAATTAACTAAAGGAAGACCTGCATCTATATGATGTTTAGTTGTCCTGTACAATTGCAAGGGATATGTTTACTTTGTTTAGGTCTTCCTTTGTGTGTTTCAGGAACATTTTAATTTTCCTCACATTACTTTGCTAAATCTATTCTTAGTAATTTGATCTTCTTTGTTGCAATGTGAAAGAGTGTTTTCTCCATCATTATATTCTTAAAATGGTTATCTTTTATATATAAATGCTATTCATTTATTTGTTAAATTTATATCCTGCTATTTTGTAGAATGCTTTTATTGAGCTAATTTTGCTGGATTCTTGTGGTAGGAACCTGATATTGTTTTTGTCTTCTTCATATATTTGTGCTGTTATTTCATTTCTCTTGTTCAACTGGATTGGCTCATGCCTTTAGTATAATGCAAAATACTATGGAGAGAGTAGACATTCTTACTTATTCTTTAATTAGAAGAAAAGTCTTTAAATTTTCTCTGTTAGTTAAAATGCTGAATTTAGGACTAAAGTTGATATGTTTTATTATGTTAAGTAAGTATCCAGAAATTCCTTTAGGAAAGTAGGGATTTTATTCAGTTGGGTATTTGGTTTTATCGAAAGCATTTTCAAAGATTTTGTAGAAAAGTCATATTCTTTTTGTCTTTAAGTCCATTAATATGCAATAATATATTATTGAATCCCTAATAGTGAATAGTGATTGCATTCCTGAAATAAATTCTACTTGTTCATTCCATATAATTTTTTCAGTGTAGTATTATATTCTATTTAATATTTTATTTAAAACTTTTACTTCATTATTTATATGTGATACTTTAAAAGTCTTATTTTTATTTCTTATTATCTCTAGCAGGTTTAGCTATCAATGTTATATTAATAGTAATGATATTTTCCTTCCTTTAATGTCAGAATATTGGCATTATCTAAATTTTGACTTTTTGGCAGAACCCTTTTTCTTAATAATCTGAATTTATGCATTGTTTGTGTAAGGTTAGTTGCTTAATGATGTAATTTTCTCTCCCAAGAAAAAGATTTATTTTCAAGAAGTCTTTTTTTTTTTTTTTTTTTTTTTTTTTTTTTTACAATTGGTTAAATTACATTTATTGCATGATATATCTATCATCCTTTCTTTTAACTTTCACATTTCCAGTAATTAAAATGTAAGGAGATTGAACACAGTCCTGCAGGCCATAACAAGAACCCTCCTTATAGTTTCTGCCCACAAAGTCAGGTGAAGTCTTGTCAGTAAAATGTAAAAATTCTGAGACATCAATTAAATGCCAGACATCCTTCTGAATGCCATCTTTGCTGGATGTCAAGATGTTAATAACAAATCCTCCAGGGGTCATGGCGCACCCTTGCATAATTTCTTTTTGTCAAATCTAGGAGACCAGTCTAAAATGTACCCACCATCTCTAGGCATCTTATGTTGTACTGGCAAGGTATTTACATAATCCATCCACTTAGGAAATGTGCCAATTTCTATCATAGAATGATTAGGACAGTGAGGTATTATTAGTGAACATTCTGCTGAAATGACTGGCTTGTTATGAGAAAGTCCCATTTTAAGGCTTTACATCCCTGGGGACAGTACCATTAGCTGGTCTAGGCCCCCTAACTGCTGTCTTTTCCTCAAAGGACACTTTTAGACAACCAGCATTTTATCGTAGGACCAACAAATAGGTAACTGAGCACTATAGTCAGAATAATTAAATCCAGTCACATGAATGGGAGTGATATGGGTGTTTGTCAGTCCTTCCATCATATGTGAGTTATTAGTAAATACTGGGATGGATTCTCCAGTCCACACTGCTGGTTGTACTGAAGGTGGATCTGGGAAATAAGTCTAATATGTTTCTCCCTGTGTCCTAGTTAACCTGACAGCTCAATACAGCAACATTACTATAAATATCATAGTTGGAGACTTAGTTTTCCTTGCTGCTGGGTCATCTGCTCAGCCTCTACCATCAGATTCCTTAACTGCTTCCATGAGGGCAGCTTCACTGTTGGGTCTCTCTGGGCCTTCTTCTTTCATCTCCTCCTTTAATCATACTTTCTCTCACTGGGAATCTGAGCTGAGATCTTTAGATCAATCCCCAGTTTATTTGAATTTTGGCTCTAGGTCCTCCATGTCTTATGGCATGTTCTGGTACCCAAACAGGATGGAAACCACTTTCTGGGAAAATACAAGCGTGACCTCTGCCCCACATTATCACTGGAAGGATTTACAAACTGGTCAATGGAAAGGACCAGATCTCAGATTCCCAGTGAGAGAAAGTACGATTCAAGAAGTCTTTTTTAAAAGCTCTAATCAAGTGATCTTTTGCAAACTACATTTCTATAAAGGATTGCCCACTTTTCTAAATTTTAAAATTTATTTATTTTCCTAGTGTATAGCGGAGTCAATTTTTTTTTTTTTTTTTGTACCAGGGATTTAACCAGGGCTGATTAACCACTGAGCCACACTCCCAACCCCTCTTTTGTATTTTTATTTAGAGACAGGGTCTTGCTAAATTGATGAGGCTGGCTTTGAACTTTTGAACTTTTGAACTCCTGCCTCAGCCTCCCGAATCCCTGGGATTATAGGAGTGTGCTACCATGCCGAGAGAGGAGTCAAGATTTAAAAAAAAATTTCTTCTATTTTGATAACTATCTTCTCTTTGCCATTTAATTTTGTATATTTGTACTCCTCCTATTGCTGTTGGTTAAATAAGGTATAATTTTGCTTTTTTTAAAATTAAGTGTTTTTGAAATTATATATACTCTTTTATTAATCTACGTCAGTGTCTGTGTTTTCCTTATTTTTTTTTCTTAAAATGCTTTTTATGTTTTCTTTGTATTTTCTTTAATTTCAGCTGGGGATTTAATTCATTGATTTTTTTTATTGATATGTTTAAGCATATAGTTTTTTTTCCTAATTACTGCTTTAAACATATCTAATAGATCTGATATGTAAGGTTTCTTTGACAGTATCATTTTTTAAAGAAATTCTGTAATATGTTTAATAAAAAGTGGGAAGCTAGGATAATGTCATGATTGGGTAAGTAATGGGGTATGCAAAAAGATTCCTGGAAAAACTTGTTATTGAATGATAACTTTAGTGACACCTTCCATTTACTATTGTACTTACTATGTACCTGTCACTGAGCTGAGTGGTTTGTATACATTATCTCACTTAAGTTCTATAACATGGTTTTGAGGCACATATTATTTTCTCATTTTCAGACAAGGACACTGTGATTTACAGGGGTTTAATTTGCCTAGGGATGCTTAACAGTTCAGCAGTTATTTCAAATTGGGATGCATTTTTTACTCCGCTGCCATGACTTGTAGTTAGGCAATAATATTATGAGATCATAGAGGTATTGAATAGTATGACATAATCAAAGAATTTTAGTAGCAAGGTGTGAGTAGAGTAAAGTTAGCACTTAACAGTGGTTTTATTTCTGGCTTTGGTAAATTCATTGTTCATTGAGGTACTATTAAGTGAGTAGGAAAACATGAGGCAATCCTGGTTTATATAAAATGTTGATTAAGTTTAATGTACCTGTTGGATATCCAAATGGATCGGTCTGGTAATAAGGTGAGTATATGGATCTGGTGGTTTCAAGAGTTATTTATGCTAGAGATGTGGATTTGGTTGCCATTAGCCTTTAGTTGATAATTTAATAATGGGTTTTGATAGTGGTAAACTAAAATACTATATTCAGTGAATTCAAAGAATAGGAAAATGAAATTTGAAGTTTATGTAGAAAAAACCTGCAAAGGAAAGACAAAAAATTAGTCAATATTTGGAGGAAATATAGGAGATAATGGAGAGCCATTTGTATGTGTTCTTGAGAACTAAGGAGAGATAAGAGCAGAAGTGTTCATTCTATTTAATAATAGTTGAAAGGACGTGTAGTATCCCTAATAACAGGTCCAGTGGGGTAATGATGGGATTAAGGAAGAAGAAAATGGAGCTAGGTGTTAAAATTGTTCAGGAAATTTGGTTATGAAGGAAAGAGGTGAGAGGGATGTGGTAGTTACTGTGAGGTTTAGGATTCCTCTCAGCTTCCTCAACCTCCCCCTTACTTTGTCCTTATTTTGGTTTTCTTTACATTCTCCTTTCATCCCACCTTTCATGTATTCTGACTGCTTTCCTTCTATCCTGATGTGATATACTTGAACACTTAATGTTACAGGATGAGAATTTACTTTAGACATTATGGGTCTTTTTAAAAAATATGGTTATAAATATGAATGACATAAAGAGAAGTTGAAATATTCATGAGATTCTTGAATACAGGGTCATAAACACTCTTGTCCTATAAATTTTTATAATAACCTTTAAAATAGTAATGAAAGTAATAGCAACACTGTGCTAAATGCTTTACATATTTTAGCCAATTTAAAGCTCTGTAAGTAACCCTATGCACATCTTATAAATGAAGAAACTGAATCACAGTTAGATTAGATAATTTGCCCATTGTTCTATATCAGTTGTAGCAGTATGGTTCCAGAATCTGTGCTCTTCATCAGAAGGCTGTATTCCTTCTTACTGTATATGCTACTTTTCATAACCTTTAAAAGTTCATTGGTATTGTTTTTGTTATAAATTATAATTCACAACCAGAAGTTGGAATATTTTTAGAGAATTATTTCTCACCATATATAATAAAGATTATAAAAATACAATTTTCTGAATCACAGTTAGATTAGATAATTTGCCCATTGTTCTATATCAGTTGTAGCAGTATGGTTCCAGAATCTGTGCTCTTCATCAGAAGGCTGTATTCCTTCTTACTGTATATGCTACTTTTCATAACCTTTAAAAGTTCATTGGTATTGTTTTTGTTATAAATTATAATTCACAACCAGAAGTTGGAATATTTTTAGAGAATTATTTCTCACCATATATAATAAAGATTATAAAAATACAATTTTGAAGAATATTTACCAAATACAAACATGCATTGAAGTTTTAGTTTTCTATATTTGAATAAAAATAAATTGAAATGCTTATTTTTGAAGCTAAATCAATGATCTGGTATGGTACATAGAATCTAAAAAATAATATTGCTATGTAATAAAATATTATAAGATAATACTTTAAAGTGCCAATCAGAAGTGAATGTATTCTTTAGTTTATTAATAATGGCCTTATAAATGTCTTTCTTCAGGGAAAAATGCAATTTCCATTGTGAGCTGCCTTCCAGAATTTATGGTAGAACTTCACTGACGTTGCTACTAATGCCCATGTGGAATAAAGGTCTTTATAATTTAGGAAGTCAAACATATAAATGAGTTACTGCTAAAAATTACTATTCTTAAATATTAAAGCACGTACGTTTATTTGAATTGTTGAGGGAACATTTTAAAGATAAAGTCATATACGTATAATCTGTTGATATTGCCTTTTACATTTTTGTCGTTTTTGTTCTTGGCAATAGGCTTTGCTTTTATGACCTTTCTATTTGAATCGTAGTCACAATGTAGTGATGTTTTGTTGTGAAATTAATTGTAAAATTATATTTCAACATTATTTTTCTATAGAAATAATCCACTATAAGTGACTTTAACAGGAAATTTTTTTTGTTTGTTACAAAAGAAGAACATAATATGGAGACAGTTGGACTCCTTGTTTCACAATAATTGTTCTTCCTCTTTATGTATTGTATAGTAATTCATATTTAATTAGTGATTGACCTCCTACTGTTCATAAGATCATTGAGTATATGAGTACATCTGTCTTGCTCACTACTGTCTTCCCAGTGCCTAGTTCCTGTATCTAGCACTTGTAGGCCCTCCAGTGCTTTTTTTGTGCCTAAATAAATGGACTTTTCTGAACTAATAGAATGAATACATATAAATAGTGTGTGTGTGTGACCGACCTTTGAGTTGGAAATGCATGTGTTAGGGAAGTTAATGTATAAGCACTAAGACCTTACATATCTGAGTCTTACATGGAAATATTATGTTAAGTTTAGAAATACTAGTTTAGATTTCAGTGTTTCCCTGAAGAATAGTCATAAAATCCCGATTTTCAGTGTCATTGCTTTTACTTCCCTTACCCTTTTCCTTTTCTGTCTACTCTCTTTCTTCCCTTCAGCCTGTCCACTATCTGTTTTCTCTTTAATAACTTTATCCTTTGTTGTTGTTGTTCTTTAGTATCTGGAGTCCATCTTTCACCAGCTTCCCCTGAGATTGTTTTGGACCATGACCACTCATCTCCTTCAATTGGATGCCTCTCTTCTGATGCCATCATTTCATCACCAGAGAACCTACATGCAGACAATGGTATTGTGAATCAAACTGTTCCTAAAGCACAGGTAAAGACAAGTATATTTTAAGAGGAAATGTATATACCTAAAAAGTACATACTGGTTTACTTGATTCTTTTATGATTTCTGTTTCAACTTAGTTTTTCTAAAAGAAATATTTCTGCAATACCTAGAGTTCAAAAAACAGGGTACTTATGATCATTTTGTGGCACAGTTGAAACTCACTTGGGTAGCCTTAGTTACTAAAACATGTATTATCTCATTTATTCAAGTTGAATTAGGTTTGTATCACAAATCTTGAACTTCAAAATGGAAAATAATTACAAAAAATGTAGTTATGTCTATTTTCAGTGAGTTTTAACACATTTTCATGCATTAGAGCATGTATATCAATTTTAGGATATAAACTGAAGAGGTAGCAGTTATAGTCCATCTATTCACAAATATTGTTCTGTGTACTGAAATTAGATTTCCAGAGTTAGATTTCTGAAGTGTAATATGCAATTTTAAGTAATCTGTTACTTTGCTAGAAAGTGCTTATCAATGGAGATCTCTGAAGAATTTCAAATTCTGATTTACAATTTATAATGTAAACGAATTCTACCTGCATAGAATTAAGAACTGGTGAGTATCAGATATATCTGCACTTAATTATACATTTTCAAACATAGGAAAATACATTAAGATTTTTTAATGTATTACTAGCAAAATAAGAAGTACCTTAGGCTTTGAAGTTAATAGGAAATTTTGATTCTTAGTGCCAAGATTAGGTTGTTGTAAAAGTTTGAGGTCTTCTGTTGAATTATTTCAAGTGGGAAGTAATTTTGGAACCTTTGCTTCAACTTAATTTCCAGATGTGGTTTCTGATGCTCTTTGGATATTTTAATGATTGAAATAGTGTGAAGTTTCCTCTTTTTTTCTTATGTGTGTATGTGTCTGTGTCTGTGTGTAATATGGTTTAGATTCAGCAATCAATACACACTCATCTGGATATCCCACTTTTTCCATTGGGCTTACCTGATGAGGCAAGTAATGGAACAATTGCTACTGTGGATGAGTCGGAGATTTCTGGAACCCATGTTTCAAACATACAGCTTCAGCAAAAAATTTCAAGCCTGGAGATTAAACTCAAAGCGTCTGAAGAAGAAAAACTGAGAATTAAAAAGGTAATTTATACTTGTTTAAGAAGTAAAAGTTGAATTGTGTGAACTGAAAATTCAGTGTAATCCAAAATTATCATTAAAAACTCATCAGAGGAAGAAGATATTGTCTTCTCTTGGTTGTTGGTTTAAATCAGTCATATCAGCCTATCAACTGGGGAAGGCTTTCATAAGAAATCTTAAAAATGGTTAGCTTTCCATATCCATGGGTTCCACATCTATATTCAACCAACCAACACATCAAAACTATTTGCGGAGAAAAAAAATCTGTGTACCGAACACATAAAGATCATTTTTGTTTTGTTATTTTTTTCATACACAATACAACATATCTATTTATAATGTATTTACATTATGTTAGGTATTGTAAATAATCTATTAATGATTTAAAGTACATGGGAGGATGTGCATAGGTTATATGAAAATACTATGCCAGTTCATATAAAGGACATGAGTATCCTCAGATTTTGATATGAGCAGGGAATCCTAAAAACAATCCCCCACGGATACCACTGAATGACTATATATGAATTTTTTTTTTTTTGTACCGGGGATTGAACTCATGGGCACTCGACCACTGGGCCACATCCCCAGCCCTTTTTTGTATTTTTATTAGAGACAGGTTCTTACTGAGTTGCTAAGTGCCTCGCCATTGCTGAGGCTGGCTTTGAACTCACGATCCTCCTGCCTCAGACTCCCAAGTGCTGGGATTACAGGCGTGCGCCACCACGCCCAGCCTGTATATGAATTTTTGAAGATAAGAACAATTTGACTAGGGTTCCCCAGCCAACTAATGCTTTACTTTCTGATTTAGTTTAACTTACTTTGGAAGCAGGCAGTATTATATTTCTTAAACAGATTTGAAATTTTATAACATGAACTTCTCCCTATGGGGGAATTCGGCATCATGGGGATTTTGACAAGAGTATTTCGGGTAATTCTAGTGTTTTATAAATGTTTGATAATTGGTAGAAATTAGAATGAAAGATATAATTTACAATATTATTAGACTTTAAACCATACTTCCTATGGATCATTCCTTGACAGATATTTTCTATGTTCATTAATGTTACAAAGTTTGTATTTTTTTTTATCTTTTAGGATGTTGAATCATTAATGGAAAAGCATAGTGTGTTAGAAAAAGGGTTCCTAAAAGAAAAAGAGCAAGAGGCCATTTCTTTTCAAGATAGATACAAAGAACTTCAGGTAAGACTAGTAGACTTACAGTATAATATGTAGCTCTTTTGTTGAAATATGCATGTAATTTTAAAAATTGCTTGGTAAATGTCTTATGAATGAATAATCTGATACTTGCTTAAATAAATGATAAATCATAATATGGGCAAAATTAGTGAAGATGGTCGTTTTAGAAAGTATGAATCTGTGAGAAGCCTGAAGGATTAGTAGTTTGAGGTCAAATAATTTGGTGAAAAATATTCTGTTTCTAGTGGGTAACACTTTGGAAACTGAGTATTATAATTTTTATTTTTATAATTACATGAAGAGTTTAGAATCCTATAAATTTAAAAAGGATATTTAGCCATTTTATAAATTGTCGCCATTGTCTCCTCCTCAAATTTCCAATAAAAAAACTTGTTTATTTTGTAGTCTTTCTTATTCTAGTAAATGGCAACTTCATCTTTCTAATTGCTAAAGCTAAAACCCACATATAATATTATATATGTATGTATGCACATATGTAGGAGTGTATATATATCGTATTTATTCTCTGTCAGCAAAATGTGTTGATTCTGCCTTCAGAATATTCTGATTTCAACCCTTTATTATCAGGTTCTCAGCTACTATTCTAATTATTTCTTCCTTGGAATACTAAAGTATCATATAACTCATCTTTTTGCTTTTGCCTTTGTTCACTCACCTTCTATTTCCCACATTGCAGCCCCTGTGATCAGTTTAACACTTAGATCATGTTATTTTACTTCAGTGGCTTCTCATCCTCAACTACATTAAAAGCCAAGTTCTTAAAATGGTTTTCAAGGCCCTTTTATTCTATTGAACCCTTCTCCCCATCTTTTTCCTATCTTGTTCTCAGTCATTTTGTTTCATCCCAGTGTTTGGAGTATCCTTCTTTCAGATACATGTGTAGTTTTCTTCACATTCTTCCCTTTAAATATTATCAGAAGACCTTTGCAAATAATACTGGCAACCCCTCCACCAACCTTACCATATTCTGCTTTATTTTATTCCGTAGCAGTTAGTTCGTACACGTGACAAACTACGCATTTAGCTTTTTATTTTCCTGAATCATTGTAATAATCTCCTAAATGGCCTTCAAGTTTCCAGTTCTGCTCTTCTCCTGAGAAGAGTTTACATTTCATCAGGTAGTGTTTTAAATGTAAATCAGACCAGATCTCAACCTTTATTCCCATTTGCTTTCCAATGTAAATCTTCCAGCTTCTCTGGCTCCTTTAGTTTATCCCCAGCTATTTATTATGCCGAACTTTGAAATAAGTTCCAGGTGAATGAATGTATGAGTGGAAAGGGCATTTCTTCCTTGTAGGAAAAGTATGGTCCATGATTCACTCATATTTTCTCTGGAATATTCTTCTTTCATATATATTCATAGCTCTGTTAAAAAATGTAAAAATTGAAAATAAGGATAAGGGTAAGTTGTGTATATTTTAATGACCAGTAGGACATTTTTAATAAGCCTACCCCAGGACCACATAGGAGAATGTACTTTATTTAACTGTTTACTCTTGATTAAAGGTGACATCACATATTAATTTGTAGATTATTATCCTGAAAGAAAAATGATTTTTGTCTTTTAGAAATGATAATTTTTAAGATTATACTTTATTGCTCTGTAAGATATTAACCAGTTTTGTCTCTAACCTTATACTCTTAACACTCCATTGTTAAGTTTCCTATGTGGATATCAGCTCTTCAAATGCATTTTGAACAGGTCTTAATGTAAAGATTCATTTATTCACAAATAAGTAGAATAAATCATAGGTATGTTTAATTTATATTTACAAGTCCCATATTAATTAAAGAAAATACTTTTAACAACTCTCACTGAACCGTAGATTCCTTATTTACCTACTGAAATGGTACTTGCTTATGGAGGCTTTTCTTGAACATGTTACATAAAATAAGACCCTGGGTTCATGCTCAACATTCCTATACCCTCTTTCTTTGCTGTATGTCTGCTTTATATTTGTCAAGTTTGCTCATATATATTCTGGAAATGCTAGATATTCTAGAGGTGTATTTTCAACAACAAAATATTTAAATACACCCTAAAGTCGTGATTCAGCAAATATCATAGACTTAATTATTGGCCTTTCCTGTAATCCATTTCTTTCTGGGAATATAGGCATTTTTCAAACTGGTACTAAGCTTCTTCTTCCTAATAATCTCTTTTCTTCCAGGGGAAGGGACAACCAGGGATTAAACGCAGAAGGGCATAACCCCTGAGCCACATCCCCAGCCATTTTTATTTTTTATTTTGAGAACAGAGTCTTGCTGAGTTGCTGAGGCTGGTCTCAAACTTGCAGTCCTCCTGTTTCAACCTCCTGAGTAGCTGGGATTACAGTCATGTGCCACTGTGCCTGGTCTGCCTAATAATCTCTTAGGAATAGTAGATGTGATTAAATTTGTGATTGTCAAGGGAGGCTACAATAAGTTCAATACACGTAGTATGAAATAGTAGAAAAATGATTATTAAATAGTGAATGTATGTGTACACATACTGAGAGTTATAGTGTGCCATTTATTTGTTAGATATTTGAAAGTCAATATTTTCAGTAAAATATGGTACTCCATATATTTTATGTTAAGGTACCTAACATATAGGTCTTCTAAATAATCATGGACATTAACAAAATATTCATTACTGAAGTAGAAAATTTTTCTTTTTTCATTATTTATAATGACAGGTATAATAGAGTGGTGCTTGAATCTCTGTGGCATCCTAAGTAAAGCAAAACATTTAGAAATATAACAATATATACTGAAAAGACTAGATTAAATTTACTGAGAAGCTCTTCTCCCTAAGAAGTGTTAATATGTTTATGCATTTATAAAAAATATTTATTCTGGAAAATGTGGACAATACAGAAAAAGGAAGCAAAATTTGTACCTATTTGCACCATGAACTTCCAAGTATTTTCACCTGATTTCAGAATATTTTTTTCTGCATTGTTTTATTGATGCATTAGAGTTGTACATTATGGCAGGATTTGTTGTTACATATTAAAAGGGAATACAATTTAACAATATAATTTGGACAATATCACTTTTCAGTATTTCCCCCCTTCTTTCCTGCCTTCTACCCCATGGTCCCTTTCCTCTACTGATCTCCCTTTGATTTTTAGGAAATGCACCCCGACCTTTGATTTCAGAATATTGAGGTTTGAATTTTCTTTTCAGTTGAGGAATCTACCCTTCCATTTAGGCCAGTGTTGGATATACTTTTGCCAAGATTTTAGTCTAACTGAAAGAAGAGTAATTAATAAATGGAATGTTTGTAAAATCTTCAAGCAAACTTTTTTTTTTAAATCAACATTAACCATGTTATAGAATTTTATTATTTTATGTGATATGGTGTAATTACCAGGATAGGTGGAGAAGTGTGAATGCACTGTAACAGAAGGAAATAATGGATGCTGTAAATTCTACAGTACAATGGGGGTGTGTACTCCCACCCCCTTTCCTGTCTGTGCAGGGTGTGTAGCTTAATAGAGGAAGAAAAGTGAGTCACACTGCATTTATCAGAGATAGCTATTTTAAGGACTCTCTTAAGACTTGAATAGAGAACTCCTCATCTTTGAATAATTTGGATTTCAGTCCCTTCTGTTTTCTAAGACTCTCATAGCAAGTGGGCCAGTACTTTGGATAAGCACTAAGGAAACTTGGCAACACATGTAACAGTTCCACCAAATTAAAAATTTTAATTAACAGACATAGCTGATATTTAAATTATCATCTCTGATAGGTCAGTATTGGTAGCTGTGGTGACCTTGAGGAATTCTCCCCATAAACTTTTTAGACTGTCCCTATGTGTTACAATTTAACAAATTAAAGCATTGCTTTATTTAGTAGTTTTCACTAATTAATCTGATTTGCTTCACTGATTTGACTTCCTTTTCATCTTAAAAGAATGGTTTTCAATCTTGTTTCACATTATAATCTCTGGGAAAGCTTTTAAAAATGCCCATTGTTGTCTCATAGCTGTTAAATAATGTGTTTAAGTGTTTCAAATTTGAAAAAAAAAGTACATATAATAAATAAAGTATGTAGCAAAAAGCCTACTCTCCTTATCCTGTGGTTCATTTACCTGACAAAATTTACCTGGAAAAACCAGGTTCATTTACCTTGTCCCTATATCTCTCAACAGGTTTATTTTTATCCTCCTGTTGAATGGGATATACTTATATTCCCTCCATGCTTTCCTATACAGATGGTAGGAAATAAACTTTATTTATTTGCTCAAGAATTATTTTTGGAGGCTTGTCCACAGTTGATCATAAAGAGGTTTCTTATTATTTTTTCTTTCCATGGGTACCTGAAATATGTTACTACTATTTTCTTTTCACCATAATCATTACTGTCAAAGTCATAAGTCAATCTAAATGTGTTTTTTCCAGTTTTTTTTTTTTTTTTCTTTAAAGTTCAGTAATTATACCAGCATGTCATGGTTTTGGTCATTCTGAGGTGATTAACCTAGTTTCACAATGTGTTGTTTTATTATATATAATTTCAATTTCTTTTTTAATTTGAAGATTTTTATTAAGTTATGAACTTAACATTTGTTTTTTGTTCTGTAATTGTGGTTTTCTTTAGGTCAACACCTATTATTTGTGTGTTAGATGGTCCTTGTTTTCTACATTTTGTCTTTATTCTTGAAGTTTTTTATCTTCATTTTTTAAATCTATAAACCTGCTTCTCTTATTCCGTTTCTCTTAATATTTTATTTAATTTTGTTTGGAATTGTGGTATTTTTAACTTAATAATCATTTATGAAATCTGTTATGATTTTTTAAAAAATTTTTTATTTATTTGCTTTTAGTTGTACACAATGCGTTTTATTCAATGCGTGTTATTTGTACATGGTGCTGAGGATCTTGCTGAGGATCGAACCCGGGTCGCCCACGTGCTAGGCGAGCGCTCTACTGCTGAGCCACAATCCCAGCCCTGATTCGTTTTTTGAGCTCTCACAATGTGTCTGAGTTTTTGTAATTCTGATTTATGTTGTTCTTTAACTTGTTTTATTATTTTCCTAATACCTTTTGGCTCACTCTGAAATATAAATATTAAGTTTTAGTTTTTCTAATATGCGTTTTATTCTGTTTTCATCTTTTGTAAGGCTGTTACTTTATTCCTTCTTTTTTCATAATAACATTGTATGGGATTTGACTAATACTTTTGTTATTTGTTTTTATGTGACATTAGTTTTCATATTTTTAATTTTTTTTATTTAATTTAATTTGTTACACATGCTTGCAGAGTGCATTTCCTATCATATTACATATAAAGAACCCATTCCAAGTCACTGGTTTTACACAAAGTATTTTTACATCATTTGAGTTTTTATACATGCACTTAGTGTATTGATGCTCAACTCATTCTGCCATTATTCCTATCCCTTTTCCCCCTCCTCCCACCCCCCCCTTTGTTCTATTTAACATTCCTTCATTCCTCTCATCCCCCTTCCCTTGCCACTATAATTCAATATCATCATAGCAAAGGAATCAGTCGACCTTTGATTTTATGGGATTGGCTGACTTCACTTAGCATTATTTTCTCCAACTCCATCCATTTACCTGCAAATGCCATGGTTTTATTCTCTTTTATTGCTGAGTAGTGTTCCATTGTGTATAATTAACACATTTTCTTTATCTATTCATCTATTGATGGGCATTGGGGTTGTTTCCACAATCTAGCTATTGTGAATTGTGCTGCTATAAACATTGATGTAGCTGTGTCTCTGTGGTAAGCTGTTTTTAAGTCCTTTGGGTATAGACCAAGGAGTGGGATAGCTGGGTCAAATGGTGGTTCCATTCCAAGTTTTCCTAGGAATCTCCATACTGCTTTCCAGATTGGCTGCACCAATTTGCAGCCCCACCAGCAATGTAAGTAGAGGAAGGAATAAAGAGTTTGTTTCTTTGTTATTTTAAAGTGTTCTCATCTTTGTTTTTTGTCAGTTTAAAGAAAATATGTGACAATATTTTTAGCTATTTTTTCCTGACTCTTCCTTCTTTCCACTTTTATCTTAAGCCTCTTATTCTTCCCTTTTAATTGCCACATCTTAGGTTTGGTCTATTTGAGTTCTATTCCCAGCCATCCTGGGGCTTTATCTTGAGAGCATTTAGAGTTTCTTCAGTCTGGTGTTTCCTGGGCCATTGATATCTTACTAAGGAGAACCACTTGTAGTTATCCCCAATTGCAGTGTAAAATCCCTTCTCAATTTCAGCAAGTGTCCTTACATTATTAGCCTGACCATGCCAGGGAATATCATGCTATTTTGGAGTTTTTACATTTATATAATACCTTTTTATCTTACCTCCTACCAAAATTCTATGTACGGATGTTAGGACTATTGATGGTTTGTCCTTACCTGTTCATGCTTTGGCATTTACAGGGACATTGTGGCAACTATTTTTGTGACAGATACTGCATATGAGTTTTCAATTTTACTTTATTTTTTTAACATGTTCTGTGGTTTTGTGATGGGATTTTCTGAGATCTGAATACTGCCATATTGTTAGTATTCTCTCACTGTTAATTAATATTAAAGGGAATTACCCATGATGATTAGGGTTAAATATGTATGAATATTTACTTTTTTCATGGAATTAGTAGAAGACTGCAGGGAATTAGAAGTCTTAATCTTGCCTTAGTAAAATTTGAAGGAAAGACTATGCTATGGTTTGGTACTGGTCTGTGAGAACTGTCAAAACAAAGAGTTGTTTGGAGGAAGAAACCTACTTGGGGAAAGTTCTTTATTCTTTGTTTTTACCTTAAATTTTGTAGCAAGTTAATCATGTTTATCTGAGAGTCACTAAATTTCTCCTTCACTGTACCTTTTTTTTTTTTTTTTTGGTACCGGGGATTCAACTCAGGGGCACTCGACCACTGGGCCACATCCCAGGCTCTTTTATGTATTTTATTAGAGACAGGGTCTCACTGAGTTGCTAAGTGCCTTGCCATTGCTGAGGCTGGCTTTGAACTCCTGATCCTTCTGCCTCAGCCTCCCAAGTGCTAGGATTATAGGCGTGTGCCACCACACCAGGTGTCATTGTACTTTTTAAAGAAGAGGGTAAACTAGTTTTTTGTTTGTTTGTTGGGGGAAGCAATATTTACAAACACAACTATAGGGTTCAACTTTTTTTGTACCTTTGTATCTGTATTTGCAGGTGCAGATCACCACACCTTGATTGAAGTTTCGAATAATGACCTTAAGCCATTCCCTTCCTCATCCAAACATTAAATTTCCAAACAAATACTTTGGTTTTATACTTTTACCTCCTTCACTGTCTTTATTCTATAATGAAAGAGGCTAGCAACTATTTTTTTTTAAAGAAAGATCATTATAAGGAATGAAAAATTAGCATTGTTTTTTCTTTTACAGAGTACAATAGCTTTAACTATTGTTCATTAAAAATAGCTCATTTGGTACATTTTAAACAATGAAGAAGTTGTTGGTTGTGACTGTAGCTTAGTGGTAGGACACTTGCCTAACATGTAAGGACCTGGGTTTCATCCTCAGCTCTGTGAAAAAAAAAAATTTAAGAAAGCACTCTTGTCCCCAGTTTAGTAACCAAAATGGTAGTTTTTAAAACAATCAAAAGCAATTATTTTAGTACTTTTCTAATTATGGGGGAAATGTCAACTTTAAAATTTCGAATATTTGTTACTGAATAATAGCAGTAATGAGAAAATTGACCTTTGTTCTAAAAATAGTGTCCAGTATTGAGGGCATTTTTGAGAATTAAAATATAGCAGGTATCTGAAAATTTTATGCTGTCTTACACTTTGAAGCCCAGTTCCTATCCCTGTTCTAATAATTCACAAAATTAAGTTATCACTTTATTTATTGAAACTAAATTGGGCAGTGTTTTGAAGACTTTGGGAAAATATTGTTCTGAAAATTTACAGATTAATATTAGTATTTAAAGTGCATACTAGTACTTCCTCTAATTCAAGATGACATAGGTTTTGAAGTTTTTTTAGTGCCACCATTTAAAAGCATGAGGCTCATCAACTTAATAAAGGTTTCAGGGGTATTGAAAATACAACATGAAACCTGTACTTCAAAATGAAAGATCTAATGTTCCTTCTGATATATGGATGATGATCTGTAAGCTGCCTGGTACCGTAAACCGGGATAAAAACTCTCGGGGGCAGAGTTAAGCTTTTACTACTTTTACTTCTACTTTCTTAGAGCTTTGAGAGGGAAAGAAAGAGTTTTAGAGAGAAAGATTAAAGAAAGCTTTTCTTCTTGTCTTCTTGTCTTCTTAGCTTAGAGTCTTAGATAGAAAGATAGAAAGATAGAGCTTAGAGCTTAGCTTAGAGAAAGATTAGAGCTTCTTTCTTCTCTCTTCTTTCTTCCTTCTTTCTTCTGTCTTCTGTCTTCTGTCTTCCTCAGGAGCCTCGGCCTAACTCTGACCAGTCATTACTTCTTCTATCTGGTTTCTCTTCTGTCTTCTATCTGGTTTAACCGCTCTGCCTATGTTCTGGCCGCTCTGATTCTTCTGACCGACCAAGTGACTGCCCGTCGGACCGAATGAATTCGTTCTCCTAACTCGGACCGCTTTCACCCGGTTATATACCTTCAGGTTTGCGGGTGCCTACAGGTGCGTCACATACATATCAGGTGGAACTTATGGCTTCCAGCTAGCTGCAACAGCCCTTCCTAATTAGGGCTCCTTCAATGATCCATAATAAAGGGGGTGGAGAAATAGAAGTGCAGCAGATTAGACAAAGGGGAATGAAAGGAAGGGAGAAGTATAAGAATAGGAAAGACGGTGGAATGGATCTGATATAACTTTCTAAGTGTATATATGAATACACCACAGTGAACCTCAATCTTGGGTACACCCACAAGACTGGGATCCTAATTAGAATAAGATATATTCCATGCTTGTATAAATATATCAAAATAGGTTCTACTGTCATGTATAACTAAGAACAATAAATAAAAGGAAATCCTAATTTTAAAATCTTAAAACATGTTAAAATATGCATCTTAGATTTGATTCATGAGATTTTTCATCCCCAATTTTTGCAACATGTTAAGAATTGTAAATAGTTAGAACTTTAAAATGTTTCAAGAAGAAAAAACAAAGTTTTAGTGGGTTTAAGCAGAGAAACTTCAAATATTTTATTACATAGAAAACAAAGTTTTTTCTCTCTGTTTTTAAGTTTAAAAATAATTCCATCATTTAATGGAGCTGGAGAATATCATGCTAAGAGAAATAAGCCAATCCCAAAGAACCAAAGACCAGATGTTTTCTCTGACATGCAGATGCTACTTCACAATGGGGTTGGAGCTAGGGAAGAATAGAGGTTCTTTGGATTATACAGAGGGGAGTGAAGGGAGGGGAGAGGATATGGAGTTAGGAATGAGAGTAGAATGAATGGGATATAATTACCCTATGTGCATGTATGATTACATGACTGGTGTAACTCTACATTATGTACAACCAGAAGAATGGGAAGTTTATATTTCATTTATGTATGATGTGTTAAAATGCACTCCACTGTTATGTATAATTAATTAGAACAAAAAATAAACAAAAATAGTTCCATTATTTGAAAGCATTAGGCTCATTAAAGAGATTTTCTGTAAGAAAAAAAAGTCCCCCCCCAAAAAAATATATTGAACCCTTCTTAAATTTTGGTATCTAATTTGTCATACAAAGACTCTTCATAAAATCTCTCTAGCAAACATGCATTATTTCTATATGTTCACTTAATCTGAAAGATTTTACTCATTTTTTTTTTATTATGATCCAGGGGTAAATGCTAAAACAATAAATGTATTTTCTTGAAAAATTAGTATATGACTTGTAAACTATGCTAATATAAATGCTGATATATGAACACATTGCAGAAATACAATTGTAATTATACTTATTCTGACATTGATCTTTTACATGATTTTTATATTTATGTAACTCAAAATTGTCTTTTGTATAATGTATAATTTGGTAAAATATGATTCTAATGTTAATAGCCATTTCATAATATATTAGGTTGTGTGTTCACTTATTACTTGAGGGGTGTACATTTTATTTTCTTATTTGGATTGTAAATCTTCCAAAGATCATTCTCAGAGTATCACCGTTTTTTTGCATACTTAGCAAATTTTTTTATAAGTGCTTAGTGATAAATTTGTTTTTTATCATGCATAATGGCATTGCCACAAAATAGGAAAACATGGCCTTAAAATATGGCTGAGTCTCGTTCTCATCCAGTGGTGTGGCAGACCTGTTATTTTTGAATACCCTAGTTTCTAGTCTCAAGGGACATATTTACTATATTTTCCTACTTATCTGAGGGCAGACTCTGACCTCAGCCATGCTAGAACAAAGCCACAGACCTCAGAAGTAAATGAAAAGACTAGTTTGAAGTGAAGTCTCATAAAATCCATATACTTTATTTAGTAGATAGGTCAAGAAGCCTTTGTTTTTCAGCTAGACTGTTGAATACAAAATAAAGGAGGGAGATGCAGTTGCATTATAGTAGCCGTAAAGAATGTTGAGGAAAGAATAATATCCGTAGCTTAGAAATAGAAGAAAATTTCAGCTAGGGTTATGTGGCTCCTGGGTCTGTTTTCATTATATTCATTTGAAAGATTTTTGAATTTTGAACTCTTCTCAGGTATAAATGTTTAATAGGGAAAGGAGTAATTTAGGGGATATTTACTGAGTTGATAAAGTTTGATTAGAAGAATACTACATTTTTTCTTTGAGGGTTTACTTTTGAGAAGGCCCTATGTCTCTATATATTCTGAGAGAAGAAAGATATTGTGGTTTTGAAAGGAGCAAAGAATCTATCATCTAAAACCCTAACAGTGCAGAGAGTGGTACCACATTTTTGGAATATGATTATGGAGAATAAGTGCTTTTTTGAGCATTTTGTACTTATGTTAGCTTGTTCATTGCTACTTTATCATTGTTATTTAGTTCTAAATTTTGAGACGACTTTCTGACACAGAATTTTTCCAACCATTTTGGCTAAAGTAGGTCTTTGCTTCCTATTGCACTCTTATTTTCCTCAAAACTTTAAGTTTTATGTCTTGTTTATGTATTTATTGTTTGACTATCTCCCCTTCATTCCATGATGAACATTCCTGAGAGGAACATATTTTCTGCCTTATGAAACCATTGCATTTCAGATCCTGGAATAGTATTTACTGCACATGATAAATATATGATAGTTTGGTGGTTAGTTTGATTTCATTGTGTGATTTGTAGAGTGCTATGGGTTGAATTGTGTACACTCTGTCCCCCCACCAAATTCATATGTTGAAACCTTAATCCCCCATATAATGGTGTTTGGAAATGGGGCCTTTGGGACATAGATATAAATGAAATCATGAGAGTGGCTCTGTCATAATGGGATTAGTGCCCTTATTGGAGATACCTAGAGCTTGCTCTCTGTCTTTCCTTCCCTTACCAAGAAAGGGTATAGTGAGAAAGAGACCATCATGCCAGGCAGGAAGAGAGCCCTTACCAGAAACTGACCGTGCCTGCAGCTTCAGTTTGGATTACTAGCCTCTAAAATTGTGAGAAAATAAATTTCCTTTGTAGATAACCCAGTCTGCCGTGTTTTTGTTATGGCAGTCTCAACAATGTAAGATGGAGTATAGGTTTTCTTTATTTAAATCTATAGTATATTTTATCATCCATTTAGCATGTATCTTTATGTTAAAACTTTGTTGGATTCAATTTTTAAACAAATAAAATATCTTTTCACATTATAAAACTACTAAGGGAGTTTATAGATTTTGGAGGAGGTTTTTGTGATAAAAGATTTAGAAATGTTTATTTTCTTTCAAACTAATATGACATCTTCTAAGAAAATATTGAATTTGCTTTTAGGTGTAGATACAGAGTTGAGAGCATTATAAATAAGAAAAGTATAGATCTAAATGTATTAACAATTCCATCTGCATCTAAAATTACACACTGGCTGCCAAGGAGTTCTGTGAGTTAAAGCAGTGTCTAAAATCATAAGATCAGCATGAATCCTGCAGCAGCTGAAAAGGCCAACCTTCTTGGCAAACACTAACCTGCCCTTTACTGTATAGGAAATTTAAGGATGTGGCCACAGTACTAGTTCTGCTAGGCTTTAGGACCTCACACATTTTTGAAACCAACCCTCCTCTTTTGCTTTGTTTTGGGAAACTTTTTTACTTTATCATTTCAGACATGTTCCTCAATTGTTTATTGAAGTGTCTCTCCTATTTTGTTATAGTTTATCTTGGCATCTTGATAGAAATTTGGTTATTCTTAGATTTATAGATGCAAAATTAACATTATTACATACGTTTTATCTTTCTATTTAATATTAAGATGTCTCTCCATTGTTCCAATATCTCTAAATAACCATCAATTGAGTTTTAACAGTTTTCTTCTGAGAATTCCTGGACTATTGTTTACTTATTCCTCAAACTTTTAAGGACTTTTGTTGGCTTCACATATAATAAACATACGTTGCATAGAAATCAGATTTCCTGTAATCCTGCCCTGGCTTTCAGTCTGTGGGGTAAAATGTTCTTTTTTAAAATATTTATTTATTTATTTTAGTTGTACACAATGCCTTTTATTTTTATGTGGTGCTGAGGTTCGAACCCAGTCCGCACACGTGCTAGGTGAGCACTCTACCACTGAACCACAACCCCAGCCCTGTAAAAAGTTCTTCAAGCACCTAAAATTCCTATCTTTTTTTTTTTTTTTTTTTTTCTTCTGACATTCAGTGTGACAAACTTGAACATCTATGCTCTCCCAGAAACTGTGTCAGGCAATGAAGATTCACACATGTAAATGTATTGGGTTAATGAATGAACAAATGTGCTTAAGCAGTTACCATACAATCTGAGGTTTCTAATGGAGAATAGCATAGATATATGGTATGGAAGATGCTAAAGGAGGAGATGTCATTAGAGTTTCGCTTTAGAGCATGAACAGATATTTGTCAAACAGTTAGGTGGGAAGGGGAGCTTCCTGCAGAGGAAGTGTGCCATATGTAAAGTCTTGCAGTTATAAAACAGTGTGATCTGTTGAAAAACTGCTAGTATTAGAGTTTCAGTAGTGAGAGTATCTATTTTGTATGTCAGCAGAGGATATGAAAGGAAGGCTTTTTGTAGCAGATTCTGAAAAGGTTGTTAGAGGCTGTCAAGATATTGTTAGTAGTTTAGTAACAGTGAACATACTTGCATATTCAGGACATTATTTGGAGTTGATAAGGATTTGGAGAGAGATGAATTAGAGTTAGGTAGACCTCTTTAGAACCTGACTCATTGGTCCAGGAGACATATAATGGAGATCTTAATGGAATGGAGAAATAGCAAATAAAGGTAGAGAGGAGGTAGAAGTATCTGCAAGGTAATAAAGTAGAAAACTTGCAGAATCAGTAACTGTTGGGAATAAGGAAGAAGAAGGAATGTAGAATAGCTTTGCTTTTGGGTTTGTGAAATTCTTCAAGTCCTAATTTATAAACTTTCCCTGTGAAAATGTTTTATAAATGTATGTATCATAAAAGTGTTGTTTTCCTTTAGCCTATATCAAATTAAGAGGACTGTCAGAGGAGGACTCATAATCTGTACCTGCATTTAATCATTCTATCTTCTTCAGCATTTCTTAAATTCTTAGCACTCTTTCCCTTAGCAATGCAATTACCCTAGCCTGGGGAGCAGTCACCTTTCACTTGGATTACTGCATTGTAGTTTTGCTTTACTCCAACCTTGGGCAGCATAATTCTTCAGACCTGATCATTTCATCTGTGTCTTAAAACTCTTCAATGGCTCTGTCTTTTGTTTAAGATTAAGGACAAGCTTTATAGAATGCCTTACATGGTATTAAAACTACCACCGTCACCACCAATAACACTTCCCTTTTGGTTATATTTAGGATTAAATAATTTCATGCTCTCAAGTGTTCAAGAACAGTGTCTGGCATACAGCACTATATAAATGTTTGCTCATGTTATTTTTATTACTTGTTTAATATCTAAAGAACTCCCATGCTACTGTTATAAATACGACAACTTTGAATTAAAAAAAAAAAAAAGAATTAAAAAAAAAAGAACTCTCTATTTGGACTGTAAGAACTATGGGCATTGAAATGCTGTCTTTCTTTTGGTATTATGTTCTCAGTATTTAGCACATATTTAATAATATTACATGCCCAATACATAGTCAATTTATGAATGAATGAATGTCATCTGGAAGTATGATGATGGAGCACTTAAAAACTTCAAGGGGGGCTGGGGTTGTGGCTCAGTGGTAGAGCGCTCGCCTCGCTCGTGTGCGGCCCAGGTTCGATCCTCAGCACCACGTACAAACAAACGCATTGTGCACAACTAAAGCAAATAAATAAATATTAAAAAAAAAAAAAACTTCAAGGCTTAGGTAGAATTTTGTACTATTTGTTATAATGTAAGAGATTATGATTATTTATAGTATCCTGTGTTGCTATGGACCAATTACATTTAATTGTTTCTGTGTAAGATTGCACCTCTGAAAATTTTTTTATTATTTGTAGAAAGGTATTATATAGGAAGTAACAGAAGTAGTTGAATATGTATAAACAAAAAAAAAGGGATGTCAACATTGCATTATTAATGATAAGTATCTTAACATGGTTTTCTTATGTAAAAAATACTTGATGTACTAAGGGTTTGGATGTATTTTTTTGTTCCAAAATGGTTAAGAGATAAGTTTGTTCATGTATTCATTCATCTGACAAATAGCTATTAGGTGCCTTCTAATGGGATAGGCACAATTTTTGATGCTTGAAATATATTAGTGCAAGAAGAACAATAATAAAGACTATGCAATAAACATAAAATTGGTTGATTATAAAGTATAAAGTGACTAAGTAATGAAGAATTTAGTGCAAGGTAGCGAATTGTGATAACTGTAGCAGTGGAGGGGGGATTTAAAAGTGATCAGAATTTCATTTAAGGCGAGTTTTGAGTACAAAGTTGAAGATGGTGAAGGGAGAAGATTGAGTCATAAGGAATAGTTAGTGAAAAGGCTCAGAAGTAGAAACCTATAAAAAGAACAGTGTTGCTGGAGCAGAATGGGCGAAGGGAAGGTATAATATCTGAGATCACCTAACAATTAAAAGCAGGGCAGGGATCTGAAGGGCTTAGTCACTTTTACTTTTATTAGGTAATGTTGTTTTATTTTAATAAAAGTGTGTTTTATTTACAATTTAAAAAAAAAGTTTAGATATAACCAAATTGTGTTTAAAGAGTATGCCACAGCAAGAAGTATCATAAGAAATAATAGACTTTGCATTTGTAAGACAGGATGTCTATAATCTTTTGATAGCATATATTTTCTTTCTGAATGATATCTGATTAGTGAAAATAATTCTCTTTTATTTCTTGAAGACTGATGCAGATATGGCTGAGCATACTTTTTATTTTCAAAAACTCTTTTGGTCTAAGGTTTTCTTTGATAATTTATATTTTTCTACAGGTCCCCCATTTTTAGTTTGTGCATTTGTGGACACAAAACTTAGATTTTGCCTAGAAGTAGCATACAATTTCAGCATTATCCCCTTAAAATTGTGAGATGAAGCTGTCACTCAAACTAGAATTAGTTTTTAAGTCAGATTAAATTTGGTAGTCTATTTGAAATTTTCTTATATGTCTTTTGTAGATTTATGAAGATTCAATATTTGAATGACTTTAAAATGTTTTTCTAAGATAGTTTAAAATCTTTATTCTAGGAAGGTTCATACCTGATTTTTTTTTTTTTTTTAAGATAATGAGAGGTGATAAATCATCCAGATTTTATCCTCAGTAGACTTTAGTGGATACCTTTGTGTCATTGAGGATATACCTTGAGGATATAGAGGCATTCTGCTAACTTAAACACTGAAATTTTACTGTTAAATTACTGTGTCTATTAAAGGATCATAACTACCCCTCAAAAGAATACAGGAAAATGAAACTTAGACATATTGCCATATACCTTACATTGTTACCTAAGAGAAAGATATTTGAACCATATTTCAACTCAAACGTTTACCACTGATGTTTGTAACTTTAGTTGTTACTTTTTTACTGTGAGCAGAATATTTTCTCTGTACTTTAAAAATTTACTTTCTTGTAACTTGTTTCCACAAAAGTTTTGGATATGTTTTATGATTTAAACATCAAACTAAAAAAGTGTAAACTAAAAAAATCAGAATCAATGAATATACATATAGAATTGAATATTAAGACCAAGATTAAAAATAAATATATAGGTGGTTTCTTTAAAACACTGTTAAAATTGAATTGCAGGTTTTATTCTCAGATTTCTGATTTTCCTAAATAGGAAGGGAAACATGGTACGTTATAAAGAAGAACTTTCCACTTCCTTAGTGATTGTCACATGAAAGTTTTATATAATATTCAGCAATGAGGACTTAGAATTTGGGTAAAGTTCTTGTACTTAAAAGCAGTATAGTTAAAACGTAGTGAGAAAATAAAACTTTATTTTTCTATCCATAATGATGTTCTGTTTATTTTATAGGAGAGGCATCACATTTTCCATATGCAAGTGAGAAACAGGAATTATTATTTTTGTAAAGGAGTTCAACATGAAATAAACAGATGCCATTTTTTAAACCTTCTTTTCCTTAAACAAAGAATAAACACACTCAGTCTCCCTTTTAGACTACACAGCTATAGAATATCTTATTGAGAATAGATGCTTAACATAAAAAATATCAGTTGGTGACTTAAAGGTAGAGGCAAATGATGAGCTTCAGACAATGGAAAAGAAATGAGAAATGATGGTGTTTGATAAAAAATGTAATCCATTTACTTCCCACTAGTATCATAAAACCTGTCTTTTGAAAAATAAAAGTGTATTTTTCATACCTGGACTCTGCATATGGTATTGAATGGAAAATAAAGAGGTCTTCCTGAAATAATGCTGAAGAAAGCAAGTTTAAATGTGAATCAGTTGCCTGTTAATGCAAAAAAAAAAAAAAAAAAAGATTGAGTTCAGTGTTGGACTTCAAGGGCCAATAATTTTTATGAAAGTATTACTAAAGTAAGGTGTTTGGATTGGATTTTAAAATCTTTGTCCTTTGGTTGACTTTCCTTCATTTTATTCATTTTAGAGTGCTTGTTTATAGTATTTTGTGGCATGCATTTTATTCCCACTAAATTTTTCCTTTTGTATCTCTGGCACAAAATGTTGACATAGAAGATCTAAAACCTAAAGATATATTCCATAAGCTAAACTTTTTTTCCATATGCCATAGACTCTCTTGCATATACTTAAATGCATTGTATTTGATTTTCTATCTTTGGGTTGAATATACTTGGCACACTTTTTATTTAAATAGAAGCCAAATCAGTAATTACTGACCACCCCACAAAGTAGGGTATATAGTGTAAATTGTCAGATTATTGAGGACATTTTGCCTACATTGAGATGATTGCTAATACATTTAGTAGAGTGCCTCCTTGGCCACGGTACTAGGTATTGCAGTCTGACTCCCAAGATTGCTCTTTTAGAGCTTGTTGCAATTGAATGGCTTATAGGTACTTAGTGACTATTATTCACATACTTCAAAGTTTTGCCCCTTCTAAGAATGAAATAAAAATATTTCAGTCATGGGAGGAAGCCTTTTGAGAAGAGATTATTAACCATTGCAAGTAAGGATAATAACATGAATTTTGGTCCTTTTTTTATTTTATTCTTTGAGGGGGAAATGTGTATACTTGCAGATCAGAATTTATTCTTACATTTTCAATTAAATATCCAAGTCAAAGGCATCTTTCAAAACTGTAATCTAGTGGTTTGTGAATTTATTAAAAAGATCAGGAAATATTCCAGGACAAAGATAGTCAAATGTAGATTTCCCCTCATATTTATTTCACCTTGGTCATATCAAAACTGATGTACTAAAGGCTAAATACTGCATTCTGAACCCAAAGACATGTTTAAATACTATCTTAACTCCATGCTTGTGGTTTTTGAGTTGTCAGTAATCTCCAGGATGAATACTGTGGACTGGCTATTTGCTGCCAACACAGCTGTCCTCCTGACAGAGGTTCATTTGAGGAAAAACATCAGGCTGGGCTACAATTACAGGACAAAAGAGAAACGAAAAAGTATTGTATTCTATGAAAATGGTGATGCTGTTGTACTTTTTGCCACAAGCCCTTTTGGAAAATAATTTTGAAAACATTGTGGAAATGCCACAGTTCTTGAAATATAATCTTTCCCCTTTTTAAGCCCAGAACATTATGGTGATGATAGAACAAATTAGTCTATTTTTAGAAAGATTACTCTCTATGCAACAGTTCTTTACCCAGACCTAGAAAACATTTCGCCATTTTTTCTGCAATTGTCTTAGCCCTGCATTCAGACAGGATCAAGTTGGCTAATTATGTTTAGTAGGAAATTTACAAGTACTTGATGAGTAAATAAGCTGTCTGGATGTTGTAAATAAAGTAGAAACAGAGAGTGAAGCCAGATTTGGTCCTTAATTCTTCTGTAATGACCAAAAATAAAAAAAAGAAGAAGAAGAAAAATGATGAAAAGTTCACATGGTAAGCAACATGATGTACATTAGCTTGAGTTAAGGTTAAGGTATAGCTGAACTTTCTTGGACACTTTTAAGAATGAGTTTTATTCTTAGTTTTTACAGATTACATTTTTAAGAAAGATGCTGAAAGGCGTGAAGGGCATTCAGAAAAGAACCTCCTAAATAATTAAAGGAAAGACATGACCTGAAAGTATAATGAACTGTATCTTGAACTTTTTCAACTATTTTTAAAAATAATGTTTAAAAAGTGCTTTTTTATACCAGCATTTTATCTTTCAGAGGAATAAGTTAACAAATGAGAAAAAAATTCTTAGAATATTTGTCTTAATTTTCGAATCAGGAAATGAGTTTGATATTTTGTGAAAGTTATCAAAGATTACATGTATTTATGGTTGATGACAGTGTAAAAGTTGACCAAGCTAATTTGATGACATTTTTCCTTTCTGAGTTTTCTAAGATGTAGTTTTCCTAGTTATTTTCCTTAATTGATCAATATATATTATGTATATTTCTGTGACAGTCATCTTATTTAATAGATGGTGTTAATTTATTAACATTGACCTGATAGCCAACAGCACTGTGACCCGTGCCTGAAGAAAAGTTATCTAGCACAAGTATTTTGTCTGAAAGGCACATCACAACCTTCTTGGAATGCTTGAGTACCGTTTTAAACAGTGAAATCACCAATAATAAGCACACATATGTAAAAAACACAGTGCTAAAAAGACCATGAAAATAACCCTTGTTTACAGTATGATAGCTGGAATGAGAAGGCAGAGTGTTACCTTGTTTACTTGTATTGGGCAGCTCAAGTTTTTCACTACTAAGCATTTCTGAATGACAGCAGAAGTACCTGAAGTGTTGATTTTCAGTTACAAAATTTAGCAGGATGCCAAATTCATAAATAGGAAATTTGTGAATCATACAGATCCACTCTCTTTGGGAACTAATGACTTCATTGATGTCTCATCTTTTGCTTTTCACTTTTATGTCTATCTTGTATTTCTGGAGACATTCTTCAGGCACTATCATCTTTCATTATTTTATTTCTTGCACTTTAAAGTCTGCTAATGATTTTCTTTATTGTAGCTTTAAATTTAAGAATCATTAGGATTGTTTTTGAATGGTCTTTCCTTAACTCAGATTAGACTTTTGTAACTTTCTAGTTTTCACACATTTTTTTTTTTATGTTTTAATGATAATATGAATTATAAATTTTCCAAAATATTTTTCTGTTTTGTAGTTACGTTTCTGTCCAAGACCTTTTCTATAATTACTTAGTTGTTGCCATTTTTAAAAATTGTTTTTTTTTTTTTAATTATTACCAATTACAAAGTATCCCTGGTGGTTTATTTTGGTTTGTTTCTATATTTTGATAGTTCTGTGCTTATTCTTTATGTGGAGTTGAGATGATTTCTGGCATACTATGTGTGTGTGCATGTGCACATTTCTTAGGGCCAAGTAGAGAAGGTGTTTGAGTTGCATTAGTCTAATAGCCTGAGGAACTTGAGGTGCTGTAGATAAGCAGGAAGCTTTCTTTTGTTTGGAAGACTTGCTTTTCCACATTTAGCATGATTCTAGCAAGAGATGTGTCTGTTGGCAGAGTTCTGTTCTTTATCTAGCTGAATGGCATCTGGCAATTTGAAGGATTGCTTTTTGAAGAGAAAAACAGGTTTTCTTTAAAGCAAAATTTAAAAAGCATTTAATAAGAGCCCATTATTTTCTTGGCATTATAAATAAGTAATTCCCTTTTTCTAAAGAGTTCTCTTGGTTTAAAATCATCTATTATTATTTATTCACTATCTTTCCCTATAGCATTCTCATTTCCTTGTACCTTGTAATCAGCCAAAGGCTTGGAAATCAGTAAACTAGTTTTGTTAGAATAGTGTGAAGAAATGCAGTTTTAAAAAGAAAAAAAAATTTAAAAATGTTTTTCTGGACTTATGGTTTGCTTAATAAAGAAATCCATTCAAATGGAGCGGCATCATATAAATAGCTTATAGGAAATTCAGCTTTTTTACTGGCAAAAGTGAAAACATTTGGTCCCCAAAGTAAACAATCAAGCATAGTAACAAATCCTCTCTCCAGATGGAACTAACATACTGGTAGCTCCAGGTGAGAAATGCTAGGTATAGCTGTGTTCTTCCATCAGTCAAGCTATTTCCCAGGGTCTCTTTTTTACATCCTTAGCATTTACCTATACGAAGGTGAGACTTTACTGTAAATTACTTGCTCAGAAAAGATACTAAATATTCATTACTGTTTTGTTCATCATTTAATTTTAGAAGTATTTAAGTATATGAACCATTTTGAGTCGAATTCCAATATAAGGCAAGCCTTCCCTCACCTTTTCTTTTTGTATTTATTTGCTTTTAGAGGTTATATTAACTATTCTTACAATTCATTTGGTGGAAGGACAGATTTTTGAGTACCAGTTCCTACACTGATGTGTAAACAATGTTTGCCATCATGTCATGTAGAAGAGTCAGAACTGTTTGTTCCTATAGGGAACCAAGAGAAGAAAAACCACAACTTTTTTTTTTTTTTGTTCGCCCTATACATAACAGAGATATTTGCCAGAGGTTTTTATTTTCTCAGAAATGGCAATTAGTTTACTATAATAAAATAAATTTGCGCTACTTTGAGAGGTGGATTAAAAAAAACAAAAACAGTTCCTCTTGCTGTTTTCTTACCCTTAATCCCCTTACCAAGGAAACACAAACATATCATTTTATCTAATTTCTTAGTAATAAATGGAAAAAATAAACAGGCAACTCCCAGTCACTAGGTCCCTAATTCAAAAGAACAGGATACTCCCAGGGTGGAATTGGTTGGAGTATTTTATTCTCATCTAGCCTGCTTAGCTGTGAGCAGAAAACAATTAATAATTGATGACAGGGCAGGAAGAGAATCTGATTCATAGGTACACTAATCAGAATACTTGTTGCAATATTGGGAAATCCCTATTATCCTGCTAAATGTGATTTTAAAAAGAGTATTTCTTAAGTTCTATTGGAACAAATAAGATTTACACGGTATATTATTATAACATATTGGAAATTTTAGCATGGTTACAGTGTGGTAATTTTTGTAGTTGTAGTTACGTTATCTCTTAAAGAACTTTTCAAGACTTAATACTTCAACTTCAAAATTTTGTTTTAAGCTAACATTTGGCAGAGGGGTAGGCTTAGTCTACTAGTGACCAATTTATTTTTCTGAAATTCGAAGAGCTGTATTCATATGCTGATAAATTGCTTCTAGGATGCATGACATTTTTTTTTTTTATTCCTAGAAATGAAGAAACGTTTTTGGGAAATGATTATAAACATGAAAGTAGATGTGAGACTAGGAAAGTTGTCATTGTTCATGCTTTTATACCCACAGGACCACCTATCAACATAATGTAATATTCCCACTCCTAAAAGTAGAAAAATTAAATTGGTCCTTGCCAGAATGCCTGGTGGGAATTTATTTTTCCTAAACTAAACTTCGATAATTATTTCATTTTTGTATTTATATGGATTGTTGCATGTAATTTTCAGTTTTTTACAAAGTTGCTGCTAACTGAAGATATCTTCCATTTTCAGTGTATTTATTCAAAGTAATTGCTTCTATAAGAAAATCTTTGTTTCAGTAGTGCTATGTTTTATCAAGAGGATATTTGAAATACTTTTACAGCATTATTGGTGTTTCAAGTTACTGAGCCTTTATAGTAAAATCTAGCTTTCCTAGGTTAATTGTTCCCAATATGAAATGATTAATTTTACTATTTCTTTTCAATTTGTGATAGTTTTGAAGATAATCACTATTCTTTGGAGCTTTTTCTTTAACTCCAAGAATAAGACAATATTATCCATAATACTTCTACCAAATAACAGCATACATTTGGTGTGTTTCTTTTCTTGATGAATATTTTGGTCAGAAACATGCTAATGTATACTAATAATTCATCTAATAATAGATGAATTAATTTCCTGTTTTCTTATACATTCTTTTTTTCTTTTTCTTTTTGGTACCAGGGATTGTACTCAGGGGCATGTGACCACTGAGCCACATCCCTTTTTTGTATTTTATTAGAAACACGGTCTCACTGAGTTGCTAAGTGCCTCACCATTGCTTAGACTGGCTTTGAACTATGGATCCTCCTGACTCTGCCTCCCAAGTGGTGGAATTACAGGCGTGCACCACTGCACCTGGCTGTTTTCTCATACATTTGTATTAACATATTTCATAATATTTTATCAGAGGAATGAACCATAGTTTTAAAAAACATCTCCTTGTTGCACATCTAGATTCTTTTATTTATTTATACTATTTTAAATTTATATTCACTTCTGTATTTATTTCTTTTCTTTCTTTCTTTCTTTTTTTTTTTTTTTTTTTGGTGTGTGTGTGTGTGTGTGTGTGTGTTCCTGGGAATTGAACTCAGGGCCTTGTGCATGCGAAAGCAAGCACTCTACCACTTGAACTATACCCTCAGCCCTATCTCTGCATTTCCTTATGCAGAAAAACCTGTTTTGATTTGTGGCTATTTTCAGTCTACATTACTGGAAGAATTATTATTGGATTAGAGAATGGAAACATATGCATATAATCAAATTTGTTTCATAAAAGTTTGGATTATGTTACATTATCAGTGCTTTTCTTGTACTCATTGGTACATTTAAATTACACTTTAAAGGTTTTGCTATTTGAAATTGAAAAAACAATATCATTTTGAAATTTCAGTCCTATGTTGAATAGGTAGTTGATACATGAGTCTATAGTTAGGAGTTTGGGATGCAAGAGTTAGATATGTGATGAGATAAGATCTCCATCAAAGTCAGTATAAAAGAAAATTTGGAATCCTAAGAGGCAGCATTCAACCATAAATTTGAACAAAACTGGGGAGGCTTGAGTCTCACCTCATTCAACTTTGGGTATGTAGTTTATTCTTAATAAACCTTAATTTCCTCATCTTTAAAATAAGGTTAAACACAGTACTTATCTGTTAGGTAATTGTGATGATTATTTTAATATGAATACTACTTAGGCTGTATTTCCTACAGGCTCTCTGTCAGTTACTCTTAAATGTTTTGGTATTGAGACTCTTTTATACTCTTACTGTGACTCTCAAAGAGTTTTTGTTTATGTGGTTGTATCTCTTGATATTTGTCATACTATAATATAAAACTGAAAAAAAATTAAAATTTAAAATATGCATTTAAAAAACTGTAATAAACCCATTACCTAATAAGTATTATTTTTAAAATGAAAGCAACTACATTTTCTAAATGCAAGCAAATTGAGTGAAGAGAATGGGATTGCTTATAATTTTTGGTAGGCTTTATGGAAGACAGCTAGTTTATTCATTCTCTGGTAATATCACAGGTCATGCAACCTCTAGAAAAGTTCACTGTATATTCATGAGAGAACAGGAGTGAAAAGAACACCATCTTAGTAATTTTATGCAAATAGTTTTGTGCTTATTAACTCTCTGAAAGTGTTTCAGGAGACTTGGCGCGTTAGATTTCTAGTGCTTTGGTAACAACCTACATTTCTTGTTTTATGACCCCTTGTATCTTCAAAGATAGGAATGGCTGTTTGAGTCTTTGTCACATTGTATCACTCTTACACCGACCCTTTGCCTCCCTCCCTCTTTCACATTTGTGGACTCTAGTGATGACATTAGACTCACCAGAATAAACCATGGTTATCTCCCCATTTTAAGGTTATCTGATTAGCATCATTAATTCCATCTGCTACCTTAATCCCCCTTGCTGTGTAACCTGATGTATTCACAATTTTCAGGTATCAGGATGTGGTAATCTGTAGGAGGCCATTACTCAGCCTGTTACTATTTAGGGTTCCTTTACCACACTTTGAAAACTGCAATTCTGTGAAGGTATTTCTTGTTTTTATTTATTCATTCTCATTATCATTATTTCTGAAATTTGAGGAACCCCACGTTTAGAGAAAAGATGAGGAGCAGTCAGTAAAAGGAGCCTGAGAACAAATGGCCAGTGGGCAGGAGAACTGAGAGTTTGTCATTCTGACCAAGAAAAGACTATTTCAAAGAGAGAGTGTTTCCGTGTGAAATACTGATGAGGTTACCTAAAATCAGGACTGAGAAATGACTATTTTGTGGACATATTAGTCAAAATAACGTGCCTCTTAAGATGTCTACCCCCCAATCTATAGAACCTGTGGAAAAAGGTTCTTAACAGGTATGATTAAGGTTTTGGACTTTGAAGGGGAGAAATTATCCTGAATTTTCCTGGTGGGTTCAGTCTAATCAGATAAATCAGAGAGACAAAAGGGGATAGGAATAATGGCAGATTGAGTTATCCATGATTACCCTAAATACATGTATGAAGACACAATTTTTGTAAAAATATATTAAACCAGCAACTCTAAAAATTGTGCTCTTTATATGTAATATGAAACGAAATGTACTCTGCAAACGTGTATAACAAATTAGAATAATAAAAAAAATTTTAAAAAGATGGAAAAACATTAGATGAATTTGATTCCCTTTGCTGATTCTCAGATGCAGGTGCTTTGTGCAAGGAACTAAAATTTGCTAGCATTTTGAATGAGCAAAGAATAGGATCTATCTCCAGACAGGAGTGCAGTTCTGCTAGCACCTTGATTTCATCTCAGTGAGACGTTGACTGCATAAAGAATTATAAGATAATATTCTTGTGTTATTTTAAATCACTAAGGTTATAGTATGTTATGGCAGCAATAAGCAATTGGTATAGCCATTTGTCATCTCAGTGAACCATTTTGGTAGTGCTGGGGTTAAACCCTATTGGAGTTTATTTAAAAGAATAAGAGGAAAGGAAGTAGAGAAACTTGAGTAGAGACAATTCTTCAGTTGGATGTGGGGCAAGAGAGAATTTTTATTTTTATTTTTTTTGCTGGAAAATATTATAACATTTATGTGATTGTGGGATTGATTCAGTTGAGTGGGAAAATTTAAGAGAAGCTCTGAGAAGAGAGCCAAGTTCTTGGTAGATGAGGAGATGTAGGATCTAGTTGAAAAGTAAGGATGTTGTCTTTATATAGAACACAGTTTTTTCATAGTAACTATAGGAAAGACTACATATATGGGTCCAGATATAGATAGATAGTCACATGTGAAAAGTCATCATGTTTTATGAGACTGGAGAAAAGAGAATTGAAGAGATACTGGAGATTTCAGAGTGAAGAAATTGTGAACCAGTAGGCTCTGCTGTGTAAAAAGCATCACTAGTACTTTATATCTGAATCCGACAGACTTATTTGCTTTTTTATTTGGCATAGGTGGAAAGTCCTACATAATCCTCTGAGGATATTGGCCCTGTAAACTTAAGGTGCTGAAGGGCATAAAATACATATTTTGTGTAGTCAGGTTTGTGTGTGTGAGAGAGAGAGAAAGAGAGAGAAATTGAGAGAGATTGAAAAACAGATTGAGAAATTGAGAAGAAAGTAAGAAGTAGATGGAGAGGAAATACACATGTATGTGGACAAGTATCGTGCATACAATATGCATTTACAATCAAATGGGTATATTCCACTCCCTTAACATCTCTATTTCTCAAATATAATATGTAACGATGTAACATGTTTATATGTGCATTTGCACAATGTCATACATAGACTTGTATCTATATACAGAGGTGTGGGGGCGGGAGAGCTTGAGAGGAAGGATGCTGAGCCACACATACTCAACTTTTTCTTACCAATCCAAGGATTAAGCAATCATCTTGCTTTCTCTTTGTAGAAAGAATAGGTAGAACAAGAGGTCAACAAAATTACTGAATTTTCTTTTCAGATAGAAAAATGACCTTAGGGAAAAGGTTTTCCAGCAGTTCAATTTCTTTACCAGTAGTTTCATCATTTATAAAATATGGAGGGAAAATATGCCTTTTTCATCTTTATGGTCTTTACTAGTTGTATAATTATGTTACTAAATAATTTGCTGATTTAATAGTAGTTTTTCTAATCATAAAAGGACTTAGAGAGTTGTTATCTCACTTTATAACAACTTCTCTAGAATGTGTTATTTAACTTTTTGGTGCATTGAAGATTTTATCGTCCTTTCGAGGCTGGAGCTCTATTTTTTTCATAGACATTATGCATTATTCTAACATTAATTTTAGAAAAATTGACATGACTTTTCTGAGAGTGAATTAATTCTTTTGCTGCCTTGTCAGCTACTTTTGCCACAGGAAGAAAGAGCAAAAAGTAGGTTAGCATCTGAAGGCTATGATCCATGTTTTATGCCACAATATCTTCTGGTATTTTAATTTCACATTTAAAATAATTCTTGATTTTATACTTTTATACTAATAGATATTTCAAAAATAGAAAAGTGCAGTGTGAAATTTTAGGGCCATAATTATAGTCATATATTAAAATTATACCAAGAAGGTAATATTTATGTAAGAATTGAATTTAATGAGTTGTAAATCTTAAAAGAATATACCTAATTTAGAGTTAATACAACCACATACTAATTATTTGACCACTTTTAAGGAAAATAGTCAATTTTGGTGATTTTTTTTTTTTGCCAATTGATATATTTAACTTTTTGTTTTTAGTATTATTGAACTCTGGATGAGTTGTATAGTAAAAATATCATGTGTGTGGTCATTTTTAGAACAAAAACTTTTTCTGAGAGCATAGACTTTCTTCCTATTTCTGCGAATTGTTTTTCTCATTTGAAAAAAATTTATATGTGCAATATGCCTATTTGTATTCCAAGTCAATCAAGTCAATCTTTATTGGTATATATGGTCTTAGTCTCAGACAAAAACTTAAGTTAAAATCTCTTTGCTTTATGATTAGTTTTTGTCAAAAGTGGAAGGAAGATGATAATGAAGAACACTAGTATTTACTGATTGGTTACTGTGTAAGAGGCATTATACTGCCTAATTTGTATTGCATGAGTTATTTAAATTTTATAATAAATATGTGAGTTTATTTTCTCTTTTACCAATGAGGATATTAAAAGTTAGTTTTGGACATTTATTCAGGTCTTTCTTCTAGGCCAATTATTCTTCTACTATTTTCTTCCTTAGTAAATACTTACAAAGCACTTGGTTGTTTATATTCACTACTTAATGTCAGGTGCCAATAGAAAAGGTACCTGCCCACATAATTAATTGAGAGGAAGCTGAGATTGTTGTTTTCTCCCTCAAAATGTCAACACTTTATCTTAAGCCTTGGTGTCAGAAATCTTATGAGATAATTTGTTTCATTGAGTTAGGTTATTAAGATGGATACTTTGCATTTTACTATCTTAAAGATTAATAATTTATTTTGAAATGACAGTATATTATTTACATGATTCAATATCTGAAGTACAAAAGGTAATATGATATAGTCTTTTGCCCACAATATCTGCTACCTAACTTCTGTCCCTGCTGTACAGTAAATTAAGTTTTTTTTATATATCCTTCCATGTATATTTTAAGTATATACACATATACTGTCTATATTTATGTGCGTATTCAGTTTTCTCTTTTTAAATACAAAGGTAACATGTGCCCTTTTACTTAAGAACTTAAATAACAACAAAAAAAGGAACATAAATTATACTGTATCAGTATAGTTGTAAGAACTTCTCCTTAATCATCAGTTGAATAACTACTATTATAACCAAATTCAAGGGGATCTCTCCTTGATGAGTGTGAAACCAGTGAGCATGACCAGAAGATAAGAAAATACAGAAGAATTTATTAAAATTGGTGAGTGAGGTTGCACCTGAGTTTTCTGCAAAGGGATGTTCTCCTTATGGAAGAGAAGTACCGGAATTTTATTCAAGGAGCTTATACATATCATAGAGGAAGGCCTTTTGGGGGATGGCTTAGTTTAGGATGTATATTTCTGAATGTGCTCAGTTCAGGGTCATTGTTCAAAAAGGAAACACTAACACATTTCTGGGCATGCTCAACTCAGGGTCTTAGAGCACATGTTACAATGATTAAATGGAGGACACAAACATTGTTTTGGCATGCTCAGTTCAGTGTTATAATGAGCCAAGTTTACTGTAGGATCCTAAAAGAAAAGTTAGAGTGGCTTTGTGATCTTGGCTGGTTCTTCCTAACTTTCATGAAAAAGTTTTAGCTAAAACAAAAGGAAAGGATGCTTTGAAGTTGTGTTTATGTAGGACTTTGCCCTTTAATGTTCCTGTTTTGCTTTGCAGCTAACACTGTCATTCAGTGAGTTTCCTAAAATGAACATTTAAGTGGTTTTTAACTTTTCACTACCTTTACCTACACATTCTTATATATTTAGATATTGTTACTAAATATGAAAACTCAAGGGTTAGTTTATTTATTAATTCTCTATAGTTATTGCAGTATAAGATTTAAGCATAGATAATATTTGTTTTACAAGATCTTTTTCAAAATTATAAGAAAACAGTCAGTTATAAAATACTTTTTATGAAAAACAATATTCACATATTCTTTCCCCACTCATATTCTTTTTCTGTTACCTTCAAATATTAAATTACTATTTATGTATCAGCTTCTAAATGGTATACTTTAGAATATTTCAAATAACATACTTTTTATAGTATTTGTACTTCTTGATTTCTCAGATTTTGTAAATTCCTACTGCCAATCCACATTTAGTGTCCCCTTATTCTCTAATACAGTCATATCATAAATTTGGTTAGATCAGTATTCATTTATAATTTTTATGTAAATGCTATTGTCATCTGAATCATATCACATATTATGATTTATTTTCCCTTCCTGAACAACTTTTTGTTTATCTTGAATTTATTGTTGTCTGTGCTTTTTACTCGGTATGATTTTTTCTATGAAATTTTTTTCTGTTAATTTTTGTTATGAGCTTATATATGTTTAATCTTAATTAAGTTATTGGGACTTAATTAAGACATCTGTCTTCCACAGGTGACCTTATGCTTGACTTATTTGCAAATTTGGAGCATGTGAACTGTCCTGGAACTACACTTAATACACTCCTAGGGTCTTTACTAATAACTAGTTATTTTAATTTGCATTGCTTCCCTGGATTTGTTTTTCTGATTGGAAAGCCTGTTATGAGCTTTGTTCTTGAGACAACTCTGACTTTTAGAAGTGTTTCCCACATAAAAATCATGTTTTAGTTAAGCTATTTTTGTTTTGGACCTGAAATTAATTCCCTTTACTTCCTATAAGCCAAGCAATATTGTACACATTAAGCTAAATGTATGATTTAGATGTATTTTAATGGCAGTCCTTTTTAGTAGTCAGTAGAGCTAGAGGTGAGAAGTCTTTGTACTTACATATGTCCATTGGGTAGCTATCTCAAACATCTCTTCAGTTCTATAAAATGAAAAGATTCAAAGAACAACAATGACAAAGTGAAATTAAAACATAATAATATATATATGAAAACATCAACTAGGGAAAACAGGGACTGTGAATGTTGTTTTTCATAACAAATATTTTATAACCCACTATTTAGTTCTGGGGAATTTCTTGAGTTTTGATGAATTATTCTGTTTTGATTTGTAACAACTATTATGTGGTTCCTATATCTACTAGATTACTTGTCTTACTGTATCTAGTTTTCATTTTTTTATTTCTATCTCAGTTTTTGACTGATTGTTTTTAAATCCCATTTTTCTTAGTTGATGTTTTCATATGTATTATTGAATTTCGAAGAGCTTTGTCCATTGTTGTTGTTCTTTGAATCATTTCATTTTATATTATTTGTAGTTGTTTTGTGAATGTCCTCTCTTCTCTTAATTCCATGAAGTTAATATTATTTTTTAATCCTGCATAATCTGTATTTCCCAAGATACTTTTTAGATACTTTTTTCTGGTATTGTCTTCTAGTATTTGTCATCCATCTAGGAACTCTCTTTAAATGGCTGGTGGTCCATAGCTATCTCTTATTAAGGAGTTAGACATAAGCAATTAAAAAAGTTTTTTTAAACATTGATGGGCATTCATCTTGTTCGTTTATTTATATGCGGTGCTTAGAATCAAACCCAGCGCCTAAAACATGCTAGGCAAGCACTGTACCATTGAGCCACACAACCCCAGCTCCAGGCATAAGCAGTTTTGATTGGAAGTTCCATATTACAGATGAGGCATGGTATAGGATAGGCTTAACTTTAACTGTAGGGTTTTTTTTTTTTTTTTTTTTTTTTTTTTTTTTTTTTTTTGTGGTACCGGGGATTGAACTCAGGGGCACTCGACCACTGGGCCACATCCCCAGCCCTTTTTTGTATTTTATTTAGAGACAGGGTCTCACTGAGTTACTAAGTGCCTCGCCATTGCTGAGGCTGGCTTTGAACTCGCGATCCTCCTGTCTCAGCCTCCCAAAGTGCTGGGATTACAGGCGTGCGCCACCGCGCCCGGCTAACTGTAGGGTTTTGTGATAAAAACAAAAACTTTTTTCCAGTGATTTAGTTGCATTCTGAGTGACAGCAACAGTAAATGATTTGTGTATAATTTTCCATCTGTTTTAAGGATCTGGTATTATTGCTAGTATTAAGATCCATATTAATTTTCCACTATTCCATTTAGGAGAGAGAACTGAGATAAATAGTAATTATTATTTTTAACACTTAAGAAGAAATTTGAAAGAGGCTATGCTATAGTCTCATCAGGAAAACATTTTATATTAACATACTAGGTCTCCTAGGCACACATGGGACAGAATAAATGTGAAAGCACTTGAGGTGTGAAGGAAAAATTTCATTCAAAGAAAAGTAATGGGGGCTGGGATTGTGGCTCAGTGGCAGAACACTTGCCTAGCTCGTGTAAGGCACTGGGTTCGATCCTCAGCACCACATAAAAATAAATAAAAAATAAAGGTATTGTGTCCATCTGCAACTAAAATAATATTAAAAAAAAAAAAGAAAGGTAATGGAAAAGTACCCTATTAGATACCTAAGGTGGCCATATCAAATTATCATACACTTGGTGGATTAAAATAAAATAAATCTGTTATCTCAAAGTTGTAAGGGTCAGAATTCTTTTGTGATGTCAGGGACACACTTGCTCAAAGTTTGCATGGGAGAATATTTTCTTGCCTTTTTTAGGTTTTCATATACAACATTTCTTGGGCAGTATGACTCCATTTTCTGCGTTCATTTTCACATGACCTTCTTCCCTATGTCTCAAATCACCTCCTGTTTTCTCTTATAAGGAAATTAGTCATTGTAGTTGGGGCCAGCCTTAAATTCTTAGTTCATTGTTTCTTAATTATATCTGCAAAGTTTTACATTCATAGGTACCAGGGATTAGGAATTGAACAAACCTTTTTAAGGATACAACACAACCCACTACAGTCTTATCCTTGTTTCCTCAAATTCTTATTATTCTGTTATGTAAAGTTCATTCATCCAGTCTCAACTTTCCTGGAAATTTCAACCCACTGCAATATCAGTGGTAAGTCTAAAATCTCATCTAAATATCATTATCTCAAAAATCCCAAATGTCATTATCTAAACAATCTAACTCAGGTGTGGGTGAGACTCTGGGTATGGGCAATCCTGGGGCATATTTTCTTTCCATCAATAGACCTGTGAAACCAGAAAACAAGTCATTTGCTTCCAGAATACAGTCATGGTACAGGCATCAGATTCCCACCTGAAAGGGGGAAGTCACTGGTCCTTAAGAAGTTCAGAAGCCAGCAGGGAAAATTCCATTAGGTCTCACGGCCTGAGAATAATCCTCTGTGATTTGATGTTCTACACTTGTGGATCCAGTGTAGTGAGCATCTGGATGTGTGCCTCCAGCTCAGTCAATGTCTGGGCCTGTATTCCAGGTGCCTTCTGTGACCAGGGATATGACTTGATTACCTTATACACTTGGAGCTCTGTTTTCCTGACTGTGACTGCCGGCTTCTGCCTTATACCCAGGACTTGAGTTTCTGCCTCTGTGCCTGTGTCCCTGGCCTCTGCTTCCATAGCTCCTCTTTCAGAGTCATTGTTCCTCTCTCTTGAAGGTTAGCATGTATTTACAGTTTTGCTGCCTATCAGCTCATCTCCTATTTGTGGAATCCCAGAAACCCAATAGTCTTCCTTTAGTTCATTTTTTTCCTTCCCCTTCAGCCAGGATTTTTTGTATTTCCAATAGTATAATATTCTAAAAACCATGTTGGATCTCCTGTGTACACTAAGGGGCTTTATGATGTTAAACAAATTGGTTCTCTACAGATCCTTTTAGTCCAACCCTGTATCTATTTGTAGCTTTTTATAGATGGTTGCTTGGACCCATGAGCCATTTACCTAATCATCCAGTCATATGCCTGATATTCTCCTAAGGCATGCTTTTATAATAATGAATTTCCTAATTCTAACATTTTGTAATATGAATAGACTAAGAACAACCAAGTGATTAAGTGCTAGTTTGGTTTTGCTTAACACTTCCTTAATGTATTTCTTTCTTGCATTTTACTAAAAGCAGCAAGGAGAAACTAGTGTGTGTACCTTCAACCCTTTGTTTAGAAATCTCAGCTAAATATGGATGTTTATCACTTTTAAGTTGTTTTCCATCTAATAATAGAACATAACTCAGGCAAAATTTCTACTCCTTTGTAGCAAAGTTCACTTTTGTTCCAGTTTCCAAAGACACATCCCTCATTTCTGTCTGCTATCTCACCAGAAGCACCCTAATGTTCATACTTCTACCAATATTCTGTTCATTAAATTAATTTATACTCTCAAATGACAGATGCTTAGTGATAGTGATGCAGCTCAGTGGTAGAGTGCTTGCCCAGCGTGCACCAGGCCCTGGATTCAATCCCAGCACCAGCTCCCCTCCCTTCAAAATAAAATGTCAAGTGACAGGTGCTTTTTCTACCATGCTCTTCATGTACTCCTGAGCCTCCATTGGCATTGCCTTTAATGCCCATATGTCTACTAATCATCTGTTCAAAGCAATCTATGCTTTTATTTTCTCTCTTGTACCTGAACATTCTTCCAGTCTTTGCCTATAACATAATTCCAGAGTCATTTCCATTTTATGTTAGGTACTTGTTATAGCATCATGCCTTGGTACCAAAATCTATATTATTTTCTGAAGCTTTTGATAATAATTTTCTAAAACTTGGTGACTTTGAATGGCATAAACTTATGTATGAATGTCAGAATTCTTAAGCCCACATAGAGGCAGGGCCATGCCCAATCAAACTCTGGAGAATAGCCTTAAAATAGGAAAAGTCATAAAACTTTATAAGAATTTTAGAGAGATTTATATCCACAATGATTAGGGTAATGTTTGTCGATTTAGTGTACATATAAGATATAGGTCTTTTCTTTTTCATTGTTATTTCTTTATCATTGTTATCATTGGCTGGAAATTGTTCATTGCTCACTGTTGCCTGGAAATTGTTTCTTGCTACACTGATGCTGGCACCTGGAACTGCAAAGTGGGGAGGGTTGGTGTAATTGTCCTAATACAAGTAGGTGAAGCTCTTTTTTAGATTCAAAACGTTGACTGCGCTTCCCTCCATCCCTCCCTCTACCTCCCTCTTTCCTTTTTTTCCCCTTTTTCTTTACCCTTCCCCCTCCCTTTCCTCTTCCCTCTCTCACTTTGCTTCCTTCATTTTTTTTTTTTTTTACCCTTCTTTTTCTTCCTCCTTACCTCCCTTCCATTTCTTTCTTCCCTGTTTGTCTTGAGTTAATCTTAAGCATCTACTTCTCAGGGTACTCAGCCTTTTAAGATCTTAACAAAGTTGAAGATAAATAATAATATAATCTGGTGCTGAGTTTCTTTTCTTTTCTTTTTTCCTGTTGGAGCAAATAATAACGTGACATTGAAGTAGCAGTAGGAATGTAGCCAATCCAATCAACAAATTAGCCATCATCAGGCAGGGTTTATCAAGAGGCTGTTTCTCAAGCTGTGTAGGATTTGGCCTTTATTGTTAACAGCATGTGACTGGTAAGGGAGATGTTATGCTAATGGAGAAATGATAATGACAACAATAATTGCTTGTTGTAAACACATTTTCTCTTATGAATTCCACATGAGTAGTTATTTTCATCTTCAGAATGATGAATTTGGTTACTATGTTATTCATTCCTCATTTGCTAACTTATTAATTCCTTTCCTAAAGTTTTGGTTTGGAGATGGATATGAGGTTGTCATGTCTTGCTTTTGTAAATTAGCACACAGAAAAATCAGTTACTTCTTTGCTAATATAAGCAGATTGTGGGGTTCTTTGGATACCCCATCTTTTGACTGTTAGGGAAATTCCAGGAAGAGCTTGCTTTATTATCTTGTTTCTGATTGGGAGGAATCAACACAGCTGATAGTTTTGCAGTTATTTGCTGATGAAATTTATGCAATTAATTTATGCAGTGTGTTAAGGCAGCCATTAATGGGATAGGGCCAGAGATTGATGTTAATCCTTCATGATTTAGAGTATAGTAAGCCAAAGGGACAATCTTAATAAGCATGTGTTTCACTACTAGTGATGGTTTACTTGGCAAACATGTTTTATTTCCACTTTTATTATTACATGATACCTTTAGATTGATTCTTACATCCCTATGTCATTTTTTCCTCCATTTAATATTTGGCAAAAAATAATTAATCTGTGAGACCAACGGGAAAAATTTGAAGTGTTCTGTCATGTGCTGTTTTTGTTAGGGTGTACAGAGAGACTAAGAAATCCGAATGAAAAGGTAAAGAGTAAACATTTATTCACTGGGAAAACTTCTATATAATAAGACTGTGCTATGCAGGAGAAACCTGCTTTCTTCCTGAGAATTTTGCCTTCTTTAGGAAAATCAACCAGGCTTCTTGAAACTCTTAGATTGTAGGGTCAGTGAAAAATGAAGAGGTGTTGTGTTGTTGTTTTTTCTTCTTTTTTGATAGTATGGTCTAAAGAAATCTTTATTGCACCACTTTGACATTTATAAGTAGACCACATTGGTGTGTTATATTCTTCAGATTGTGGTAGAGAAGAATTTTATACCGTTTTTCAGTCAGAACTTTTCAGTGCATTGGTTGGATGTTATCCTACTATCTTTATTTTGATTTTTGCCCCACAGATTTCCTTTTGGGTAATCTGGAGGTGTTTTTGCCTGCCTTTACCAAAATAGTTGATTAGTTGTTATGAAAGGGATGCAATCTTGTGGCTTCAGAGAAAGTAGTGGTGAAGCCTGTATATGTCCATTATAAATTGTAATACATACTAATATTATAAATAAAAAATAAATAAAAAAAGAAAAATCATTCTCAATCAGATGATATTAGCTAATTATGTTCTGGTAGGCTATTTATAGACTGATTCATGGCCAAAGAATTTGGAAATTAAGAATCAGTTGTCTTTTTAGTAGGTGGAATGTGATGCTTGATTGATCTATGGAGTTTTTCTTTTCTCTTTTCCTCTTTTTAAAGACTTATAAGAATTTATTCCAAACATGTCGATCAAATGTTGGATTTTAATCATCTATATGGCAAAGAATTCTGTTTGCTTTGCATGGATTAATTTATTAGAGGTGATTAGTATGTATTTAGTGTGGCTTGGCAATGACCAACAATGATTGAATGTGAATTAAGAAATATTTATTAGTTTGTACCATTGTTTCAGGTTATTTGTAAATAAATCTTGATTCAGATATCTGAATCATACCAATAAAAAGCTTGCTAATTTATCATTTTTCTGGAAAGCACCATGGTTCCTTGTTTACAAAGCTAATCAAGAGATACTGTTTGAATACTAATCATGTCTAGTCACATTAAGAATATGAGATATTTAATCACTTTGAAAAGCAAGGAGTTGGGATGTAGTGGTTATGTGTAGTGGAGGGTTGGTTGGAATGTGCTTTTGATAAGCTTTGAAAAGCACCTTTTTTTTCAGCATTTTTGTCAGACCAAAATTTCTCCTTAGCTGTAAAGAATTGATGAAGGACTATTTCAAGTTTTACTAATAATGACCAATTGTGTCTTAGTTTCGTCAGAAGGTATGATATGTAACATGAGTCTCTGTATTATTGAATTTCATATAGAAAGCAAACCTGTTAATAAGATTGGGAATATATTCAAACAGTTCATTTTTTAAAATTATTTATTTACTTATTCATAATGCACAAGTATAGTATCTTTTTACATACAACTGCTTGTATACAAAGTATATAAGTACCATTCAGATCTTCAATCATGCATTTAGGATAATGATATCCATCTCATTCAACCACCAATTTTTTTTCCTGCCCCCCCCTTGCTCCCTCCCTTCCCTTCCCTTTCCTTTAACCATTCCAGTGTTCCTCTGATCCTATGTACCCCCTTTCAACAACACTGTGAACTAGCCTCCTTATATCAGAGAAAACATTCGGTATTTGGATTTTTTTTTTTAATATTTATTTACCTTAGTTGTACACAATGCAATGTATTTATGTTTACGTGGTGCTGAGGATCGAACCTGGGCCACGCACATGCAAGGTGAGCGCTCTGCCGCTGAGCCACAACCCCAGCCCCGGTATTTGGATTTTTGAGATTGACTAATTTCACTCAGTATTATATTCTCCAACGTCATCCATTTACCTGCAAATGCCATTATTTTATTCTCTCTTATTGCTGAGTAAAATTCCATTTTGTATATATACCACATTTTCTTTATCCACTCATCTACTGAGGGACATCTAGGTTGGTTCCACAACCTAGCTATTGTGAGTTGTGCTGCTATAAACATTGAAGTGGCTGTGTCACTGTAATATGCTGTTTTTAAGTCTTTTGGGAACAGACCCAGGAGTGGGATGGCTGGATCATAGGGTGGTTCTATTCCCATTTTCCCAAGAAATCTCCATACTGCTTTCCATAACAGTTGTACCATGTTGCAGTCCCACCAGCAATGTATGAGTGTGCCTTTTTCCCCACATCCTCTCAAACATTTATTGTTGTTTGTGTTCTTGATAGCTGCCATTCTGACTGGGGTGAAATGAAATCTTAGAGTAGTTTTTATTTGCATTTCTCTAATTGCCAGAGAGGCTGAGCATTTTTTCATGTATTTGTTGATTGATTGTATATCTTCTGAGAAGTGTCTTTTCAGTTCCTTAGCCCATTTATTGATTGGGTTATTTGCTTTTTTTGGTGTTAAGGTTTTGAGTTCTTTATATATTCTAGAAATTAGTGCTCTATCTGATGTGCATGTATTAAATATTTGTTCCCACTTAGTTGGCTCTCTATTCACCTCATTGATTGTTTCTTTTGCTGAGAAGAAGCTCTTTAGCTTAAATCTATCCCATTCATTAATTCTTGGTAATAGTTCTTGTGCTACAGGATTCTTATTAAGGAACTTGGGGCCTAATCCGACATGTTGGAAATTGGAGCTTACTTTTTCTATTAGGTGTATTGTCTCTGATCTAATTCCTAGGTCCTTGATCCACTTTGAATTGAGTTTTGTGCATGGTGAGAGATAACGGTTTAATTTCAATTTGTTGCATATGGATTTCCAGTTTTCCCAGCACCATTTGTTGAAGAGGCTATCCTTTCTCCACTGTATATATTTTGCACCTTTGTCTAATATAAGATAGCTGAAATTATATGTATTAGTCTCTGTGTCCTCAATTCTGTACCATTGGTCCACCCGTCTGTTTTGGTGCCAATACCATGCTGTTTTAGTTACTATTGCTCTATAGTATAATTTAAAGTCCGGTATGGTGATGCCACCTGCTTCACTTTTCTTGCTCAGGATTTTTTTGGCTATTCTGGGTCTCTTATTTTTCCAAATGAATTTCATGACTGCTTTTTCTATTTCTTTGAAAAATGACATTGGAATTTTGATTGGAATTGCATTAAATCTGTATAATGCCTTTGGTAGTGTGGACATTTTGACAATATTGACTCTACCTATCCAAGAGCAAGGTAGGTCTTTCCATCTTCTGAGTTCTTCTATGATTTCTTTCTTTAGTGTTCTATAATTTTCTTTATACAGGTCTTTCACCTCTTTTGTTAAGTTGATTCCCAGGTATTTTTTTTTTTTTTTTTGATACTATTGTAAATGGGGTCGTTTTCATCATTTCCCTTTCAGAGGCTTTGTCACTGATGTACAAAAATGCCTTTGACTTATGGGTATTGATTTTGTATCCTGCTACTTTGCCGAATTCATTTACTAGTTATAAAAGTTTCCTGGTAGAGTTTTTTGGGTCTTCTAGGAAGATTATGATGTCATCAGCAAATAGTGCTAATTTGAGCTCTTCTTTCCTATCTGGATCCCTTTAATTTCTTTCGTCTGTCTAATTGCTCTGGCCAGAGTTTCCAGTACTATGTTAAATAGCAGTGGTGAAAGGGGGCATCCCTGTTTTGTTCCAGTTTTTAGAGGGAATGCTTTCAATTTTTCTCCATTTAAGATAATGTTAGCTCTGGGCCTTGCATAAATAGCTTTTATAATGTTGAGATATGTTCCTGATATTCCTAGTTTTTCTAGTGTTTTGAACATAAAGGGTGTTGTATTTTGTCAAATGCTTTTTCTGCATCTATTGAGACAATCATGATTTTTATCTTTAAGTCTATTGATGTGATGTATTATGTTTATTGATTTCCAAATATTGAATCAGCCTTGCATCCCTGTAATAAAACCCACTTGATCATGGTGCACTATCTTTTTGATATGTTTTTGTATCCGATTTGCCAGAATTTTGTTGAGGATTTTTGCATCTATGTTCATTAAAGATATGGGCCTGAAGTTTTCTTTTTTGGATGCGTCTTTGCCTGGCTTTGAAATTAATGTAATATTGGCCTCAAGAAAGAGTCTGGAAGAGCTCCCTCTATTTCTTGAAATAGTATGAAGAGCATTGGTATTAGTTCTTCTTTGAAAGTCTTGTAGAACTCAGCTGTAAACCCATCAGGTCCTGGGCTTTTCCTTGTTGGTAGCTTTTTGATGACATCTTCTATTTCTTCGCTTGTAATCGATCTGTTTAAATTGTGTATAGCCTCCAGGTCCAGTTTAGGCAAATCATATGACTCTAGAAATCTGTCAATGCATTTAGTATTTTCTATTTTATTAGAGTTCAAGTTTTCAAAGTAATTTTTAATTATCTTCTGTATATCTGAGGTGTTCGTTGTGATATTCTCTTTTTCATCACAAATGTTATTAATTTGAGTTTTTTCTCGTCTTCTTTTCGTTAGCATCGCTAAGGGTCTGTCAATTTTGTTTATTTTTTCAAAGAACCAACTTTTAGTTTTGTCAATTCTTTGAATTGTTTCCTTAGTATCAATTTCATTAATTTCTGCTCTGATTTTTATTATTTCCTGTCTTCTGCTGCTCGTGGTGTTGATCTGTTCTTCTTTTTCTAATGCTTTGAGGTGTGATGTTAAGTCATTTATTTGTTGGTTTTTTTTTTTTTCCTTTTAAGGAATGAACTCAGTGCAATGAATTTTCCTCTTACTACTTCCTTCATAGTGTCCCAGAGATTTCTATACGATGTATCTGTGTTCTCATTTACCTCTAGGAATTTTTTAATCTCCTCTTTGATGTCTTCTTCAACCCCTTGTTCATTCAGTAGCATGTTGTTTAGCTTCTAGTTGTTGGAGTAGTTTTTCTTAATCCTTGTTTTGTCATTGATTTCCATCTTCATCTCTTTATGTTCTGATATAATGCAGGGTAGTATCTCTATTTTTTTTATATTTGCTGAGAGTTGCCTTGTGACATAATATATGGTCTATTTTGGAGAAGGAGCCATGTGCTGCTGAGGAAAAAGTATATTCTTTTACTGAGGGATGAAATATTCTATATATGTCCGTTTAGGTCTAAGTTATTAATTGTTTTAAGGAGGCCTAAGGTTTCTTTGTTTAGCTTTTGTTTGGATGATCTGTCCATTGGTGAGAGAGTTTTGTTGAAATCCCCTAGAATAACTGTGTTGTGGTCAGTTTTACTCTTGAACTTGAGAAGAGTTTGTTTGATGAATGTAGGTGCTCCATTATTTGGGGCATATAGATTTATGATTGTTATATCCTGTTGATGAATGGTTCCCTTAAGTAGTAAGAAATATCCATCTTTGTCCCTTTTGATTAGCTTTGGCTTGAAGTCTACCTTATTTGAAATGAGAATGGAAACCCCTGCTTGCTTCCGCAGGCCATGTGAGTGATAAGAGTTTTCCCAGCCTTTCACCTTCAGTCTATTGATGTTTTTTTCTATGAGGTGTGTTTCTTGTAGACAGCAAATTGTTGGGTCATTTCTTTTAATCCATTCAGATAATCTTTGTCTTTTGAATGGTGAGTTTAGGCCGTTAACATTCTCGGTTATTATTGAGATGTGATTTTTATTCCCATCCATTTTTATTTGTATTATGATCTTTAGCTTGATTTGGTTTCTCTTCTGATTGGTATTTCCCTTAGTTTAATATCTCCCTTTGTTGATTTTCGTTGTTATTTTTCTCTTCTTCTTCATGAAAAACTTTGCCCAGGATGTTCAGAAGTGCTGGCTTTCGAGCTGCGAAATTTTTTTAACTTTTGCTTGTCGTGGAAGGTTTTTATTTCATCTTTAAATCTAAAGTTCAATTTTGCTGGATATAAGATTCTTGGTTGACATCCCTTTTCCTTCAGACCTTGAAATATGCTATTCCAGGATCTTCTTGCTTTTAAGGTCTGGGTTGAAAAATCTGAACATAGTCTGATTGGTTTCCCCCTATATGTAATCTGCTACCTGTCTCTTGTGGCTTTTAATATTCTCTCCTTGCTCAGTATATTAGGCATTTTCATTATAATGTGTCTTGGTGTGGATGTGTTGTGATTTTGTATGTTTGGTGTTTGCTAGGCTTCTTGAACTTGGTTTTCCCATTCATTTCTCAAATTTGGAAAATTTTCTGTAATTATTTCATTAAATAAATTACTCATTCCTTTGGCTTGAAACTCTGCCCCCTCCTCTACCCTAATCACTCTTATGTTTGGTTTTTTTATGTTGTCCCATAATTCTTGAATATTCTGTTCTTGGTTTCTTACCATTTTTGCTGTGTAATCTAGATTTTTCTCTAGGATATATATTTTGTCTTCATTGTCTGAGGTTCTTTCTTCCAAGTGATCTATTCTGTTGGTCATACTTTCGATTGAGCTTTTATTTTGGTTTATTGCTTTTTTCATTTCTGGAATTTCTGTTTGTTTTCTCTTTAGAGCCTCTATCTCCCTATTGAAGTAATCTTTTACTTCCTGTATTTGTTTATGGAGTTCTTTGTCAAAATGATCTTTCACCTCCTGTATTTGCTCCCTCATCTCATTTTTTAGTTCATTCTTAAGTTCCGCTAACATTTAGAATATGTAATTTCTAAATTCTGTCTCTAGCATTTCACCAACTGTGCATGCCATGGAATCTACTGAGGAGGTATATTGATTTGTTTGTGTCACTTTCTTTTCTTGTTTCTTCATATTGCTTGTGCGTCTATTTTTCCTGCACTGTGGGACCTTGTATTTTTATTTTACTTTAAAACCTTACGTTGCTCCTGTAGTGCAATGCTATCAGATCCCCTTATATTTCCATTACACTTTCAAATCAAACACTTTCTCTTCAGAGGATCCCAGTTTAATCACAATGTACAGATTTAGTTAACCCAGATATTGTTTCCAATTTACTCTGTACGCTTCTGATGGGGTTTTATAGTTTCAAGTAATGGACACAGAGGTGATATGTTTAGGAAGAAGGAAATGAGTGTATTGACTTGTTCTTTCTTAGAAAGTATGAAAAGAGAGTTCTATGGAAGTGGTTTAGTATCAGCAGATGAGAGAGGAAAGAGAATGGAATGAGTGATTAGGTGGAAAGACCGAATTATATATAAACCTAACTTATGCAGCTTTTGAGAGAAGAAATAAAGAAAGATGGAAAAGAAAAAAAGAAGAGAAAAAAAATGAACAAGGAGTAGAAATTAGTGTAAGAGAGAGGAGAGAGAGAGAGTGAGTCCAGAAAATAGAGAATAAACTATATATAACACCACTTTGCTATATATTTCAATTGTACCCGTTCTAAAATCCCAATTTCTGCGTATAACTTGTTTTTGCCTCTGTTGAGAATGCAATGGCGGGGTGTAAGTAGGGAAGATGTAGGAAGAAGAAAAAATATAAAAGTGAGAAGGAAGAAAAGAAAGATAAGAGGAGCAGAAGCACACAAACACACTGTCAATCAAAACAAAAACAAAGCAAAATCAAACAAAAAACCCCAAGAAACAACAAAACAAACAAACAAGCAAACAAAAACAAAAACGTTGAACCCAAGAACAAGTCTCAAACAAAATGGACCCTTGGAAGCCCTTCTTTTTTTCCCTTCCAGTTTAAGCCAATTGACCTGGATCATGTCCAGTCAGCAATCCTGTTAGTGGAGTCAAGCCTGCACCTTTGGTCAGTTGTAGAATGGCACAGTGGAATAGTGGAAGGGGCTTATCCTTAAGCTGGGCCCTGAGTACAGCAGCAGGGAGATGCTACTCTGGGCCCTGAAGACCAGGCAAACTGGTGGCTGGGTCTCTCCTTCTGGTGGGCGGGTGCCTACCTCTTGCTCTGGTTGCAGCTGGGCAGGTCCCACTCTTCCCGGGAATGGAGGAAGCCCTTCCCCAGGTCTGGCCCTGCGTGCAGCAGCAGGGAGATGCTACTCTCGGCCCTGGAGGCCGGGCAAACTGGTGGTTGGGTCTCTCCACAGTTCATTTTTTAACATGATTTTTTTTCTGTGGGGGGGTGGGTGCTAGTTATATAATTCAGGTCCTTGTACATGCTAGGCAAGCACTCTGCCACTGAGCTACATGGCTAGCCTAGAATATTTTTAAATATACACTAAGATGACTGTCAGGAGATGTGATTTAGACTTCACCCTGCCTTCACTTAACTCATTGACCTTGAACAACTTTCTTGACCTTTTTAAGCCTCACTTTCCTCAATAATAAAATGGGTGCGTTGGGATAGTTACCTTTTGACATCTCTTCTTATTTAAAAATTCTGCAGTTTTGTACAAGGTGAGGGCTTTTTCCTGAGTCTTCCTTTCTAGTGATGCTTTGGGATTTGACATTTTGAAACAAAGCTATCATTATGGTTAAATTTGATTTTGACTACTTTGAAGATAGGTTGTAAAATTTTCTCTTTATATTCTTGAAATAAAATTTCACGCCATGTATATGTAGTATTTGGTTATTCCTGTATTTTCCTTTTGGTAACTGGTCAGGCTGATATGCTACAGTGTGGTTTATTAGTAACTTTGAATTAAGCAGAGCAGGGTTGATTTATCTAATTGTAGCATACTCTATCCTAGAATAGCCTTAAGGAAGTTGGAAGGTTATCTTAGAAATAATTTAATATAATTCTCTTACTTAACAGATAAAGAAATATGACCAAAAATGTTTGTTAATTTATATGTATAACATATTAGATAAAGAACATTAACTATAATCTTATTCATTCATCCATCCATCATGTATGTGAACCTAAGTTAAAGATCATCTTCCACATGTTTTAATATTCTTATTTTGATGTTAAGTAGCTCTGTCTCTCTTTGATGAAGAATAAAATTCTTTTCTCATTTCTCACATATTTGGCCTTCAAATCCTGCCCATTCTATTTTCTTTATTTAGTCCTTATTTTCTGAGCTGATACTATATATAAGGCACCATGAGATAGTTACATTCAATATCAAGTAAAACTTCATCTTCTCTAAAACTTGTGTCAGATTTTGAAATATTTTTCATATCTGTCTTTTCCTCAACTAATCAAGAGCCATAGTGTTAGAGTACTATCATTTTCTCTCCCAATATAGTATGTGTGTATGTGTGTGTGTGTGTGGGGGTGTAGGCAGTGATAAGTTAATGCAAAACATTCAGTAATGATAGGTTCTATGAAACAAAGTATAATTTGTGGATAGTGAAGAATTTGTATTATTTTATATAAAATTTTTGATTTTGCTGAAGTTTTAAAAGGATTGTCCCGGCTACTTTACTCAAGAGATAATGGAATTTCAGCAATAAGAGAGCATTGTCGTAATCCTGGTAAAAAGTGCTCAGGGTGCTACTAGAGAAATAGCAGTAAAGATGTTACACAGTGCTCAGACACTGGATCATCTGATGGTTATATTATGTTTAAATAAATTAATTAAAGGAACAAATATTTGGAAAGGGTTTAGAACGATGCCTACTAAAAAGCCATATTTAAGAGTTTGTTAAGGAATTTAAAATGAAAAGACTACAAGACTTTCTAAAGGATTGTAGCACATCGTTTGTGAAGGGAGAAAGAAGAGAAATTAGAATGATTTCAAGATTTTTTTTTTTTTTTTTTTTCCTGAGCATGGGAAGATTTATAGAGGAAAACCAGGATTGTGACTTTGAACTTATTAACTTTGAGATTCTTTTTAGATATCCATGTAATTATGTTAATAGAGAAATAAATCTGGCAATTAGCCATGACAGAGTTTGGGAATATATATTAATGAGTTATAGATAAATATTATTTAAGGTAATGGAATTAAAATTAATTAGTGTTTGAAAAAGAGAAGAGCTCTGATCACCAGGGAACTCCTACATTTAGAATTTGGCACAATTTGTGCAACTTGCCAGGGGAAGCACCGTCATCTGTTTTATTTAACCTCTCAGCACAGTTTTCTCTTCTCATTTATTTGCTTTCAATTCCTTATGGCCTTGTGCTTCCCAGTACGTTTAAATAGAACTTTTGTTTCATCTGCAGCATTAGAATGCTACAAAATGCCCAATCATTCATATAAGCAAAAGTCAAGAGTTTTATTATTTTGAAAACAAAACAGAGGAACAAGTCATGGATTTTTTTTTTTTTTTCTTTCTTTCAGGAAAAACATAAACAAGAACTGGAAGACATGAGAAAAGCTGGTCATGAAGCCCTTAGCATTATTGTGGATGAATATAAGGTAGAGGTTTTAGAGTCTTTTTGTTTGTTCTTTTTAAACTTGAAAACTTCAGTAAAAATTTCACACACATAAAGTGAAGCATATTTTGGTATATCATTCTTTTCAGTTGATAATTTTCCATTGAAACATACTCAGTAGATTACAAAGTAATGCTAGATATCGCTTTGTATTGGTGAAAATTAGACTCTGAAAATAGGGTATCAGCAGGTGAAGAAATCAGAATACAAAATACTGTAGAATTCATTTCTATGTTATCTATTTTGTCTCTGGAACAAAATGAGGAAAAGAAGGTGGCAAGAGAGGAGATTGGATATCATGAGGTATAAGGTAGATCAGTGTAGTAGAGAAATGAGATTTAAGAGGGAAGGGAGGAAAGAAGTGATCGGCTTGAAACATGGAATGAATTTAACAATAGCATGATATAGTCATAATCATAAATGTCTAAAATTTATTTCACCTGCATATACATGTAGAAAATACCAATAAAAAATAAATAAGTAAGGTAGTGAAAGGAAGATCAATAGAGGAGAGGAGAGAGAATAACAAGAGGGAGGAAGGAAGGGAAGTTGGGGAATGGGGATTTAAATCAAATTCCTTGTATGTGTAATTTTGTTAGATAAACTCAAATACTACATATAATTGTAATGTTCTAACTAAAAATTTATAAAACCCAGTACCAGTACAACCAATACTAGAAATAAGAAAATCTAAATTTTAATTTAAAAAACAAAACATAACAACAGATGCCAATCTTCAGCTAATACCAATGTTAGAATTATCTGACAAGAATTTTAAGGTTCTGACAAAGATGACATTCTTCATAAAAACTTTTTAACAAGAAATTATGTACATCACAAAACAACTGGAAAAACAAAAATCTAAGAAAGCTTCAACAAAGTAATAGATTATCTAAAGAAACACCAACTGGAAAATGTAGAAGTAGAAAATACAATTAACAGAATTTAAAAAAATCTGGGATGGTTTAACAGCAGATTGTATAAAATAATGAATAGAAATCATCTAACTTGAAAATAGAGAACAGAAAAAAAAAGTGTGAAAACAAATGAACAGGGATTTAGGAACCTGTGGGATTACAACAGATGTTCTAAAATTTGTTGTGATCAGAGTCCTGAAAGAATAGGGTGGAGTTTGAAAAAAATTCTAGGTATAGTAGCTGAAAATTCCCCAAATTTGGCAGAAATATATAATACTATATATTCAAAATACCAAGTGAATTCCAAATATGCTAAAAAGACAAAAGAACAAAGAAAATATCTTTGCTAAGGTACGTTGTAATGGTTAATTAACTATGTCAACTTGACTGGGCCAGGTTGCTCAGGGATGTTTCCACAAGAGTGTATTTTGGTGGGATATGATTACCATTTAACTCTGTGGACTCAAAAGCAGATTGTCTTCCATAAGGTGGATTGGCAATTTTCAATTATTTGAATATCAAAGATTAGTTTTCCCCAAGCAAGCAAGAGTCTGCCAACAGATTAAGTTGAACTGCATCATTAGCTTTTCCTTAGGTCTGGATCTTGACATCGTTTTGACTTCAACTATAACATCTGTCCATCCCTGCAAATTTTGAACTTGTTAGACTTCATAATTACATAAGTCAATTCCTTAAAATAAACCTCTATCTTTGTACACATCCTATTGATTCTGTTTCTCAGGAGACATGATTAATACATCAGAGTCAAACTTCCCCAAACTAAACATAAATCAATCTTGGAAGCAGAGAGAATAAATTGCCATTTTTACCAATGGGAGAAAAACAATTACAATGATGATGGATTTTTCACCAGAAGAAATGAAGAACTATTAATTATTGCGGGGGGGGGGGGGGGGAGAAAAGGGAACTGTCAACCCAGAATTCTATATATGCTGAAAGTATACTTCAGGAATAAGTAGTGGTCATGGGGAATCAACATATTCTCAGATTAAGGAAAACAGAATTTGTCTCAGTATAACTACCTTTAAAACATGGATAAAGGAAATTGTTTCAGCAAAAAAGGAAATGATGAAGGAATCCTGGAACATGAAAGACAAAGGGAAAAGCAAAAACATGGGTAAACATAGTAGACTTTCCTTTCCTTTTGAGTTTTCTAACTTATGTTTGATTGTTGCAGTAGACCTTCTAACAGTGTCTGATGTAGTTCTATAATCTTGAAGCCATTTGAATGTAGTTCAGACATGTATTTCAGAAATGACAATTTACGATATAGTAGAAATGCTTTTCTCCATATATCACAATTATCTAAGCATCTGAAGTAATGCCTAGCAGTGATCAGTACAAAATAAATTTTAATTAATCATATATTGTGATTTAGAGTAGGATAGTAGAGTATTATATTCTCTATTTCATTAATTTCCACTGTAGTTTCATTGTGCCTGGCCTTCTGCATGCTTTGTGCTTACTTTGTCCTCCCCCCCCCCAATTCAGATTTAAAAAATAAAAGCCAACCTGAATGATATAGAATAGTAACTGGTAGAATTTGGGAAGGAATGGAAGAGAATAGATAAAAGGAAGGATGGATTTCATCAGGGAATGCTTTATATACATATTGAAACAATACATTAAACCCCATTAATATGTACAATTCAGAAGAAATAACAAATAAATTAATAAAATTAATAAAAATAACAAATTTAAAAAATGAAAGTTATTTAGTTGTTAATTTGATTATTTTCTCTTTTTAAATATGGGCATTTATAATTATAAATTTCCTCCTTAACTATACTATATTTTATCCTGTAATTTGTGCTGTGTTATATTGTTTCCATTTTTATTTTTATTCATGTTAAATATTTTCTAATGTTCCTTGCAATTTCTTTACTGACCCATTAGTTCTTTAGAAGAAATTTTCCCAATTTCTGGCTGTTATTGATTTCTACTTTAATTCCATTGTGGTTGGAGAACTTATTTTTGGTAACTTCAATCTTTTAAGTCTAGAGAGGTTCATTTTATGGGATAATTTATCATCTGTCCTTATTCTGTGCTTGTTTTGGAAATGTTCTAATTATATGTTTTGTATTGTTATATCTTCATAATAGTTTGACCTTTTTGTTATGATGCTTTTTAATCTAATAAGTTGTTTTGTTATACATTTTTCTTCTGATAATAGTATAGCCACTTCATCTCTCTTTTGACTGATTTTTGTATGATATATGTTCCCCATATTGTTACTTTGAATCCATTTATGTCTTTGAATATATAGTTTATCTTTTGCACAAATATAATTATATATATTATATATGCATAATATATAATTAAATAAGTAAGAGACAAAAGAAGAAGGAGTGTCTAATTATGCTGTCATTTAAAATTAACTTTCATAATTAACTTTTTTGGCTCACTCCCACCTGTTTTTTCCTTTTTGGTGGTACTGGGGATTGAACCAATGTGTGCTCTACTACTGAGCAATATCCCCAGCCCTTTTTAATTTTATTTTGAGACAGGGTCTCTTGCTGAGTTGCTGAGGCTGGCCTAAAACTTGTGATCCTTCTGGCTCAGCCTCAAAGTAGCAGGGATAACAGGTTCACCACTGCACCCGGTGGCCTGCTTTATTTTTGCATGTGGAATTGTCTGGAGTTGCTTGCATTAGTATGAAGAGTATTTACTGGTATTTACTATAAGTTGTTTCTGCCTACAGTGACTGTGTATCTGGATCTTTTTTTTCACTTTCATTCTTTTAAGATAGTTTTGTTGGATATAAGCTATTTGGAGATATTTAATTTTAGGGTTGTTTGTTTAAATTTTAGCACTCTGAATATCATTTCATTGCTTCTGTCTTTCATTATGTCTGATGAAAAGTAAACTGTTAGTCTTTTTGAGATTCTCTTGTATGCAATGAATCATTTTTCTACTACTTTCAAATTGTCTATTTTTCCTTTTAATATCTTGAGTAGGATACTTCTTGTTGTTTAACTCTTTTTGTGTAATTCTATTTAGAATTCATTGGGTTTCTTATATGTATAAGTTGTTTTTCAACTTGTATATATTTTCAGCAGTTTTTCATAGTTTTTCTTCTAGTTTTGCTTTCTTCTCTCATTGTATTTCTTTTATTACATACATTTTGGTTTAGTTAGTGGGGCCTCACATTTTTCTGAGGGTTCATTCATTTTTCTTCATTATTTATGCCCCCTCTGTTGTTCAGATTGCACAATCATCAGTATTTCTTTAAGTTCACCAATTCTTTCTCTTTACAGCTCAAACCTACTATTTAGGATCTGTATTGAATTTTCATATTTGTTATTTTATTTTGGTTCCTTTGGATAATTATTTTCTTCATCAATATTGTATATTTTATGAGAAATTATCATCATAGTTTCCTGAAATTCTTTAAGCTTGGTTTTTTTCAGTTCTTTGAATGTTGGTTTTTTTTTTTTTAAATCAGTGCTTTGAGTTCTTTGTCTGCCAAGTCTAACATCTAGATTGTGTCACAGTTACCATTGCTTCTTATTTTCCCTGTGTGAATTACTCTTCCCTATTTTTTCCTCTTTTTTTTTTTTTTGTGTGTGTGTGTATGTGTGTTAAACTGACATTGCATATAATATATTGAAGTAGTGTGTACTTATCCCTACCCCTCTGGGGGCTTATTGTCTTATTGTTTTGATGTTTGATTGCTTGACTATTTAGTGACTTGATTGTACAGATTTACTTGGCTTCACATTGTACTACCTCTGCCTTTGCTCTTCTGCAGGCTCAGTTTTGGAAATGTGTGTAATATTTATGATTATCATCAAAGACTCACTTAAACCCATTTTTTTTTCTCTTTACCTGATATTCCATGCTTAGCTTCTAACCTTTCATTTTTTTATTTTTTTACACCTTACTATTAGCTCCTATCATTTGTAAACTGATTGATCTGTTGTTTTTGATCATGCCCTGGTGCATACATTGCTCCATATTCTGATTCAATTGTAGTCATCCTTCATGGCAAGGGCAGTTTGTACGCCAGTATTTGAGGATTTCTGTAAGTTTTCCTTATTAGAGAACTGCAAAACTGTGTGTAGGTGCCAGAAGACTAGGATGGTTAATTCCCTCCTTCTAGATTTCTTCACCCTTATCTACCTTTTAGAACTGGAGCTATAATTAAGGGGAAAGAGGACAAGTACTGCATTTTCCACACAGCTGTTGTTGCCATTCCAGAACTCCTACCTCCCTCTTCTTATGTCTTTTAATCCAAACTGAAGTAGTAGTTACTCTGTTTTATATGTATATATCCTACATTTAAGAACAACTATACCAGGAATAATGAAGATCTGGAGTCATGACATTATTTGTACTTTTACTGTATTCATATTAGTTAAAGATTTGTGTATATCCTTTTCTCATACAAGAGATCCTCAACCATTGGATTTTTTGCTCTTTTTTTTTTTTTTTTTTGGGGGGGGGAGGGTATCAAGGATTGAACTCAAAGACACTCGACCAGTGAGCCACATCCCCAACCCTATTTTGTGTTTTATTTAGAGAGAGGGTCTCACTGTGTTGCTTAGCACCTCACTTTTTCTGAGTCTGGCTTTGAATTCGAAATCCTCCTGCCTCAGCCTCCCAAGCTGTTGGGATTACAGGCATGTGCCACTGTGTCTGGCTAACCATCAGATCTTTACTGATGACTTTTTCTAATTTTTTAAAAAATATGGGACTTTTTAAATGGATAATTTAAATAAATTTTATTACATTGTGATTTATTTCCTCAGCAAATTTCCATAACTTCCATATATTAATTAGAATTTTAATAATCAAAGTGCCATTCTTATTTTATACACATAATCAGATACATGCAGAAAAAACCCTAAAGTTCCAGTTCATTTTTTGTTAGCATATCATTTGTACCTAACACTATTCACATGAAACACCAATTTTTAAGTTTCCAAATGATGTGATCAACAGTTTCTGACTTAAAAATAGAAGTATGCCGTGTTATGATTTAATCTTTTCATGAGGATGAAAATTCTGGTTCGGCTTGCATTAGCCTTGTATTTATGAGCTTAAGTGACCTCATCAAATTAGAATTTATTTCTTTTGAGTAATAACTATGTTCACACATTTTAAATCATCTACTCAGGAGCTGCCTAAAGATAATAAGTAATCCATTGCTGCATTTAAACAACTATAAGATTTGTAGTTACTTTCTATTATTAGGCCTAACATTCTTTTTTTTTTTAATGTTTTTTTAGTTGTAGGTGGACACAATACCTTTTTTTTAATTTATGTGGTACTGAGGATCAACCCAGGGCTTCACACTTCTGAGAGGTGCGCTCTACTGCTGAGCCATAGCCCCAGCCCTAGGCCTAACATTCTTATGTTATACTATCTTTAGTGAGTCTATGTAATTGTTTACATACCTTTTTCCTGTGATTATCTGAAGGAATGTGACATGTCTGTCTTACTTTCTATTATGAATCTGCCAAGTACTTATATTAGTAGAGGTTACTGATTATAAGCCTAGATTTTTGAAGTTAGATAGACCTGGGTCAGAGCCCCACCTCTGCTATTTGCTAATAGTGTGACATTGGGCAACTTTTAAAAATGCAACTTCTAGTTGTTTCATCAGTAAGTGAGGGAATAAGCCATGGAAACTTCACAGAAGTGTTGTGGGCATGTAGTGAAAAAATAAACACTACATAACTAGTTTTAAGCCAGCACTTAATAAATATTATCTATTATTGTTAATTATATTTACCCTATTTATTATCTAGCATAGCAATTTTAATGCCTTTTCATTATCTTATAGCTGATTACTAGTGAGTTTATGTCTCAAAACTATATAGTGCAGATTCTTGTTGTAATCTTTTTAGAAATATCCACTTAAGAGAAGTAGATGGTAGCCCAGCCCATCATGATACTGGAGTCTTTGTTGTAAAACCAGCCTCTTTTGTTCATTTAGAAAAGAAATAGCTTGCTGAAGAATGATGAAAAGGACATATGAAATTCTATTAAAGTTTAGAAGAAAAAAAATATAATACTAACCTCATGTGCTGAATATGCCAACTTTTATGATAATGTTTACTTCATTTTATTTATGTTTCTTTATGTCATAACTTAAAAATCCTTCCTGATAATTAGCAACAGTAAAGTAGATCTTGGAAGGCTTTCCATAGAGCGTGCCACATCTAAGTTTGTTACCACAAGCACTATAAGAATTTTCCTTTATTTGTTTAATCGAGCTTTTGTCTTGTAATTGTCATTCTCTAATATCTGCACTGGCTCAGGCTTCACAAGTTATTAATGTCTGTAATTTTTCTCTATTAAAGATGACTACACATGTTTTATAGTATCTCTGTTTAAGAAAAACATGTAATTATATTAGTGTGATATTATTTTGTTTTAAGGTACATTCAGCAGTTGTCATTGATTAGATTACCTAACCCCTTTGGTTCTCAACTTTTGCAGCACATAATAAATTACTTATGATGTTTTTAAGTACACACACACACACACACACACACACACATATCAATGCAGGTTTATTCCTTGTAAATTCTAGATCTTTAGGTATAGATAGAATCTGGGTATATGTGTTGCTTCAAGGTTTTATAAGTTATTCTGCCACTCCAAATGAATTTTTATCCATTGTTTTATTCCTTTGTGTTTATTTGTCTATTATGGTTCAGCTTGCTGTTGTCATTTTCTCCATTCTTGTTATATTTTCTTGACTTTGTCAAGATGTGTGGTTGTGTGTGTGCTTATGTGTATGTATGCATGCATTTTGTATGTTATAACCCATTAAAATCATTGGGAAATTTTTTCAAATAAGAAAGATGAAAGAAAGTCTTAACAGAAACTAAATGAGTGTAGGATAGGATGTTCTCTGTTTCTGGAAGTTAAGGTGTAACTAAGAAAGTAGGATTTGATGTCCATCAATGTTTTTTTTGTTTTTTAACTTATGCCTTGTTTTCCTGGAGGTGCATAATTGATCATTGTAAGGAAGAAAAGTTCTTTATAGTGGAGTACTGGTACAATAGTGCAGAAGAACGATCAAAAAAAGTCCTACATGGAAAACAATGCAGGCATATTTGCTAAAGCAGATGTAGTTCTGTAATTTAAGGAATAAAAGGCCTTGTCATTTAAAGAGAAAATATCCTCTTGCACAGATGTGTTTCTTGTTTTTCTTTTCATAAGTATCTGTGTATACATACATTCAATTAATACTTTATATATAAATACTTGAGGTAAAGCCATTTTAAATACTCACCCACTCAAAATGATTTTTCTTTTTGCTCTTAATAACTTTTGGGAAGATTTTCCCAAGGGTAATACTTAGTTGACTCAGTGTTTTAAAATTCAAAGTCAAAACTTCTGCTAACATTCTTATAAGAGTGAGTGGAAAACACTCAAGAAATTAAGTTCAACATGTTGTTTTTATTTTATCTCACTTTGAGCTCAGTTCATTAAAAATTCCAACTTGGCACAAATAAGACATGAACATGGTTTTTGGTTAAAATTTTTGTTTTGCTACTGTATATAGAATCTTCTTTTTCAAGGCAACAATAGTAGCCTCCTCCAGTCTTTTTTCCCTCCTTAAATATGATATTTAATATAGATCAATTACATAAAGTCTCTGCCTTTTAAAAATCTTATATACAGTTTTTTAGAAATTCATCCTGTAGTGGCATTTGTAAGTTATTTTTTTATTCTGGCTTATTTATTTATTTTTGCAATTACACTGTTTTTTCTCATTGTTTAAATGTAAAGGGTTTAGTCATTTTGCAGATAATAAAGGAGAAGTATTGAAACATTGTTTAGTTTTGACAAAGTTGACAAGATTTATCAAAATGCTGATTAGAAAATAGCCTTTAAAAGGCAAAAAAAAAAAAAAACAACAACTCTGAAGTGCAGTTTGTTTTAATATTTCTATGCCAACACCTAATAAATTATAACTGAAATGATTTAAAGGTGTATTATATGTTTCTTGACCCATTTATGGGGGGCTAAACTAAACCTTTGCTGTGCCATATTTTTTGGTGATGTAAAAATTAGTTACTGAGCCAGGTGCAGTGGCACACGCCTGTAATCCCAGCACTTTGGGAGGCTGAGGCAGGAGGATTGCGAGTTCAAAGCCAGCCTCAGCAATGGTGAGGCACTTAGCAATTCAGTGAGACCCTGTCTCCAAATAAAATGCAAAAAAGGGCTGGGGATATGGCCCAGTGGTCGAGTGCCCCTGAGTTCAATCCCCAGTACCACACACACACACACACACACACACACACAAAATTAGTTACTGGTCATCATATTAATCTGGAAACTAGATAAGTTTTTTATATTCTCAAATCTAGGGAATTCTTTGTTTTGTTTGTACAGTTGGTCAAGCACAATGTTTTTAAAATTCTTTCATATAGATATCTAAACATTTCAAGATCTTTTCATCAGAGTTAGACATACAGATGTATAGACACTTTGCCCTTTTGTGGTCTTTGTTTCTTAAACTCAACTAAATCTATTATTTTTAATTGATGTATTGTAATCCAAATGTCAAAAACCACTCCGTGCTCGGCACATAAATAGTTCTTATAAATACTTGACTATTTTAATGAGAAGGCAAAAAATGGACAGATTCTTTTCTAAAGTCTTAGAATTTTTTAAAAAATATTTGTTTTAGTTGTAGGTGGACACAATAACCTTTATTTTATTTTTATGTGGTGCTGAAGATCGAACCCAGTGCCTCACACATGCTAGGTGAACAGTCTACTGCTGAGCCACAACCCCAGCCCCCGAAAGTCTTAGAATATTTTTTGAAGAGGATTTTCTGATACCTTTTTTCCCCTATCCAGTATTAGAGCATTGAATCATATACACTGAAATGTTGGCTTATTAGGTATACAAAATTTCTGCTACTTATAGAGAAAAATGATGCAAAATTGCTATATAAAGTTGCTTTGAAATCTTGACTACAATTTTGATATATTAATTTCTTATGTTAATGACCTTTTATTTTATTAAGCATTTTGGTCCTCTGTGCATTCTCTCAAAAGGTTAAATATGCCTTAAATTCCTTTTGGTAAGGGTTGCTTTGAATTTTAGCAACGTAATGTGTATTATGTGCCAGCCTGGAGTATCACATGACTGTTGTATTCCATTTTTCAAAAGCATCCACTTGCAAGTGTTTTATTTGAACTCTTGAATTGTTTGTACTGTTTTATAAGGGAGAACATATTACATTTAAGAAACCAGTTTTTCCCAGGGTGTAGAATTACTTGTATTATATAAAGTTCTTTTCCAAGGAGGGAGAAACAATTTTGTTTTCTATTCTTTGAATATATTCCCTTGATTAGATTCTGGTAAGTCTTTGTTCAGAGGTGAGAAAAGTCAAACCTATGATATGTGAGATCTGACTATATTTTTATTTGAATTCTACCACTTTGTTAACTCAAAGGTATGAAATAAATTTATAGTTTCAGTTATTTGATTGAACAAGGATTCTCATAAATTCCAAATTTTATCATATGATCAGATTTTTCCTGGACAACTAAAGTTGTTTGCTGTGGCCAATAAAGTTTGGCCTAAGGGCATACTAGAGATACTGGTGATTGGTTTGGAACTAATGACTTGGCTTGTCCTTCCTTATCCCTCCCACCAAACTTAACCTCAGTGGAAGATTGAGAAAGGTTTGGTAGTTGAGAATGAATTCTGTGTGCCTCTGAGTTTTCTGGGTTAAGCCAGAATTTTGCATGCAAGGCTATTCTTGTGGTTTTTCTAGCCAGGCCAAAACCAAAAGGCATTGGAAACATTGCAAGAAAACTTGTTCTATTATAGATTTAAGGCTTGCCTTTATATTGTTACTGAATAATCAGCCTGTTAGAGTAATAATTAGAAGGGTAAGACTGCATTCTATATCAAGGATATAAATTTCAATGTATTTTTCAGAGTAGTCTCTTAAATAGAACTCCAAGGATAAGAAATTTCAAAGCGAATGAAGTGTTAGTTGGTTTGTAAGACATGTAAGACCTGCCTTTTCCCCCTTAATGATTTTTCACCTTATACAATGTACTTTGAATGTTATGGGTTTCTTTGTAGATAAATATTTATGACAAATGTTGGTAAGAATTGAGCAATTTGTCAATATCAGTCTTATTCTACCAGATATATATTGATTAATTACAGATTTCTGCTTATTATCACAAAATTTAGACTATTTCTAGTGTCTTCTGTGTCTATAAATCTATAAATGATATTATCTTTCTGTAGTCACCTAATAGAGGTTTGACATGTTCTGATGGAATTGAAAGTTTGACTCTTTCCATTATCTAAGTGAGTGATTCAGCATATTTCTATGGCTGAGTTAGTGCTCATATAATAGTATATGTATAGAATACATTTCTAGGTTGTGGCTCAGTGGTAGAGCCCTTGCCTTGCACCTGTGAGGTACTGGCTTCGATCCTCAGCACCACATTAAAAAAATAAATAAACAAAATAAAGTTATTGTGTCCATCTACAATTAAAAATATTTTAAAAGATGCATTTCTATAACTATTCCTGTGAATGTGGTGTATCAATTATGCAGTTTTAAACTTTCACGATTCTGATGAACTGAATCATCAGCAAGACTTGTGTAGATTGAGGCATTTTCAATTTTAGAATTTGGAAAGCATTACTTAATTAGAATTTAGAGATGAATGATCTTCTATTGTTAATGGATTTATTTATTTACTGGCCACTAATATTCCAGTTAGGGAAAGGCCATATATCATAACTATTGCCAGCAGAGAAAATACACTAATATTTAGAACTTCCTTTACTCATTACATTTTCTAAGTCCAAATGAGGACATTACAAAAAAAACTATTTGTAAAGATGATGGGAAGAGTATACTTTTTCTGGGCACAGTGGCTTACACTGTAATTTCAAGTACACAGGAGGCTGAAGCAGGAGGATCACAAGTTGAAGGCTACATTGGAGAAATCAGCAAAACCCTATTTCAGAATAAAAACTAAAAAAAAAAAAAAAAAAAGGCTGGTGGTGTAGCTTAGCGGTAAAGCACTCCTGGATTCAATGCCCAGTACCACTATTTAATAAATATATCATGCATATATACATAAATGAGTATACTTTTAATTTTTTAAGTTTCTTGCCTGATGGAAAATAATGACTCATTTTATTCTTTACTTTGAACTATAAAAACATGATCTGAAAAAAGGAAAGCAGGAGTGTAATAACTAATACCATTTTGGAGAATAGCATTTTAACATGTTTGTTTTATTTCTAATTGGGGTATAACAGAATATCAAAATAAAGGGCAGGTTTTTATTTTAATCCCTACTTTCTAGGTAATCATCTTTCTAAATATTCTCAAAATAGTAGAACATTGATTTTTATACTAAGGATCATTTGTTAGGATATATAACAATTTGCCTTTTAAAATATCTTGTTTTTGACATAGCAGCATATGGATATGATACAAAATTCCAAAGATATTAAAATATGCATGGTAAAAAATAAATTTTGCTCTTATCACTATCTCATATTTAGTCTCCTCTACTCTTCAACCATTATCTTAGTAGAGGCCAAATAATTTGCTTAAAATTGCCACATTTCTTATTCACAGTGTATTGTCAAGTTTCTGTGTTGCAAGGAAAAAGGGATTTCCATTTGAGGAATGATGCATGCGAGTTTGATTTATTCTATTTTACCTGGAGCATGAAATTATAAGATTATCTCACCTTCCTGTTTCATCAGGATATTCATGTAGTCAATTTTTGGTAATTACTCCATTATAAAACCCAACCTAATCTATTATTAAACCAGCAAGTCTACTTTGTGCCATCATATAATAGTGAGATATTTTCATACTCATTAGTATTACTCTTTCTGAAACATTTTGATGATTTTGTCACTTCCCCTGGGGATTTTTCCTTACTTACCATCAAGCTACTTGACACTATTGAGGACCTCTACACCTCCTTCAGTTTTGGGGGTGGTATCTTCTGAGATTTTTGTGCCTCCACCAGTGGATTTTGAGTATTTTTTAGATACCACCCTTAATGTAATAGATTCTATAATATAATATTGTTAACTGTTAACTAGAAAAGAATCTAGTAGAAGTATTTTTAAATTGTCCTCTAGGTCCACAAACTTCTTCTTTTTATGAGTAAATGAAATCTTTTTTTTTTTTTTTTTTTTTTTTTTTTTTTTTTTTTTTGTGGTACCAGGGATTGAACTCAGGGGCACTTAACCACTGGGTCACATCCCCAGCCCTTTTTTTTTGTTTTTTATTTAGAGACAGGGTCTCACTGAGTTGCTAAGTGCCTTGCCATTGCTGAGGCTGGCTTTGAACTCGCGATCCTCCTGCCTCAGCCTCCCAAAGTGCTGGGATTATAGGCATGCGCCACCGCGCCCGCCAGTAAATGAAATCTTAAAGGCAAATTTAGTCTTCATCAATTTTTCTACTGATGAGCTACATTTAAATCAAATATCTAATTTCTTTTTCACTATTGGTGAGTTTTCAATGTAAAGAAAATTATTTTCTATTATTTGAGATCCATATTTGATTAATGGATCTCAATTAATTTGAAGGAAAATACTATTTTAATGGTCGTAAATATAATCACTAAGAAAAGTAATCTTGAGTCCAACTTAAATTCGAGCATGAATATAAGTCTTAAAAATCAACAAATTATTAGAACAATTATTAGAACAAATTATTAGAAAATTCCCAGGCATAATATCATTAATGCAAAGGATTAAGTAAACTGTCATAATCTGACAGAATTCCTTAGTCACTGACAGAGAGGAAATTCTGGAATTCTCCACATTTATTAGATGAAGAATCTGAGACATAGAGAGATATAGTGTAATGAGCATATGCATGTGAACAAACAAAAAGGAGGAGTTTTAAATAAAATCCAGGTTACTCAAGACTTGATGCCAGGCTCTATTTAACAAAATATACTGCCTCCTTGGAAAGTTCATACTTGTGTGTTTAAGCCAAATATTTCTGACATCTGTATGAGTGTCTGTCTTCCTGTAGCCTCTGATTTCTTATTTTAGGGAAGCTCATGTATTAATAACCAGGTGCTTTCTTTAAACCTATGAAATATTATAAAGAGGTTATTGCAGTCAGAATTCTTTTTTCCTTTCCTCTCTTTTTTTTTAACTGAAACTGTAGCTCTGATTCAAGTCACAAGGAGCAATATTGTGGCATCTGAGGGAGAGGCCTATCCATGTGGCAGCTTTTCAGAAGGTTAAAGTATCTGGAAGGCAGACATGTAGAGTCTCTGTGCTGTACTTAATTTTAGAAACTTCTTAATTTTAATGTGTTGTCCATGGCACAAAAGAAATTTTCACTGGGAGACTTTTGTGGTGTTTGAGGTAACAACTCTTACGTTACTAGAATCCCTTAACAACAAGGCCAACAGGAATGATTCCCTCTGTCCTGAAGATTTTCTTTGGCTTTCACAGCCTGCAGGGCACTTAATAGCATGGCTAGACTATATTGAATTTCCATGTTTAGATCTACACCCATAATTTAACATTTTTCTTTTTGAATTGTATAGTTACAGTACACTACTCTTCAAATACATAGAAAAACCTGAGAATCACTGTAATTTCAATTGCAATTCCAATTGCTTGAGATATGAAACTGGATCAATTTTCAGTAGCCTCAACATGACCTTGCATTTTCTCTTCTTTTTTTAAATTAAGGAAAATGAGAGAAATCTTTTGTTTCTTAATCCATTTTTTCCCCAAAATGCTAGGTAATAGTTTCTGTTCTGCTTCCTAAAACGAAATAGGGTTAAATCTATTCTCATCACTCTTCAGACCTCTGGCATTTACTCTTGCACCTATGTTCTTCCCAAGGGTTGATCTCACAGGGTCTGAATGTTGCTTAACCTCTGCCAGCTGGGTAGCAAGACCATAAACTTGGAGTTGAATCCAGAGCCAGACTTGAGCAAATGACAGCTTTAAATTCAGATTCAATCCTTGTCTGAGAAAATTTCACTCCCTTGTCCTTTAAACATTGTACTTTTAAATCATCTCTCCATGAGAGGTTTTTAATCAAATTATTTCTGTTTGTAATTTAACAAAATTTTCTAAAATGTCTACTATTTTCTGAGGTATGTGATATTTCTTCTCTTACACAACCAACAACTTCTGCATCTTAGTCTCACCAATATGAGGCTGTTTTAAAATATGTGTATATAATAATGAATGAGATCAAGTGTTCTCTTTCTTCTTTGGAAGAACAAACCAATAAAGCCATAGATTGAAGTTTTAGATCCCCAAATTGGCACAAAATATTTTTGATTAGCCAAGAGTTAATGAGTAGGACAAATTATTATTCAAGAATGACTTTCACAACAGATCTAATCAGTGCCATCATTTGGACACTATTTCTTCATTTTTATAGTCATTGTTATCACTGTAAGTACTGTAGAAGAACTGCATGTTAAAAAGTATTCAGATGAAGTTCAAGTAAATGTTACTTGATAGATTTATGTATATCTGTAGGGTTTTTCTTGTGAAGACATAGAAAAAGAAAAGAATTCTGTGAGTTCTTATAAGGATTAACTTTCATTATCAGGGGAGGATTTTTGCATTAATCATTTAACCCTACAGTATTAAAAAAATAATCCATGCATGGTGTGTTAATTTTGTTTCTAATTTATATAATATTGTCCACACAAAAAAGATATTACATTTTTCATTAATTGTACTTTGATGGAAAAAGTTTTGATAGTATTTGAGTGACTTTTGTACTGTGCAACATTGTTTGAAGGCTTTAAAAAATATGTCAGATTATAGAAATTTCCTTGCTTAAAGCCTTGTAGTGGTTTCTCATGGCAGTTATAGTAGAATTATGGTCCATTACCATGTCCCTCTCAATCTTGGCTCTTATCTATTTTTCTGATGTTTGAATCAGTCTTCTGGTGTAGAGCCCAGCAAAACTATAGGTTCTGGGGTTAGGAGTTTGGCCTATTATTAAAGAACAAAAGGAGGACCAGTGTGACTATGTCTATTGAAATTCCCTGGTTTGTACCCTGGACTTTATTTTAGTTCTTGAACTCATTAGTTTTATTTCTATTCCACTACTTGGTGCTGTGACCTTTGGTGGTATTATGGTTTGCATATGAGATATTCCCCAAAAGCTCATGTCAGCCAATGCAGTAATGTTCCTAGGTGAAATGAGTAATGAAAGCTGTAACCTAATCTGTGAATTATCAATTTGATGGATTGACAATGTAAAAGGAGTACTGTACTTGGTGGAAACTGTAGGCAAGTAGGGCATGGCTGGAGGAAGTAGGTAACTCAGGGAATGCTTTTAGGGATTATATTTTGCCTCTGGCTTCTTGTATTCTCTCTGCTTCTTGCCTGCCTCAAGCTGAGCAGCTTTCCTCTGCTATGCCTTTCTTTCCTCCTTGATATTCTGCTTCAATTCAGGCCCAGAGTAATGGAGTCAGCTAACCATTGTCTGAACCTCTAAATTGTGAGAGTGCAAAATCAACTTTTCCTCCTCTCAGTTGTTCTTCTCAGGCATTTTGGTCAAAGTGATGAAAAGCCAATTAACACAGATGAGAATGTACTCCTAGACTTGTGTATGGCTGAGTTTTTCCTTACCACCTGTGATACCTCAAACTCCATCTGCAGAGAGCCTTTCTTGACTATTCTTTCTGAAAAATTCATCCTCCACTATTCTTTAACTTTTACCTTCTTCTTATTTTCTTCGTAGTAGGTAGCACCATCTGTAATGATTTGTGTTGTTGACCTTCAATTGTCCTTGTCATCCTTGCCCTTTCAATCCCATTGCCAACAGTGTAAGCTCAGGAGAGTTAGATCCTTGTCTTTTTGATTTACTTTTACATTCAGTACCTAGAACAGTATCTGGAATAATGTATTCACTCAGCGAATATTTGTTGAATGAGCCAACAATTAAGTGAATGACAAAAATGAGAATAAGTGCTTTATTCAGGAAGAGAGGTCTGCTTAGCTGGGTTAGAGTAGCTAAGACAAACAGAAGCAAATGGATGGAGTGGAATTCAATTCTTTGTTACACTGTCTTTTCTGTGATTTGGGGCACATTTCTTAACCATAGTGTTTGTTTCTTAATCTATAAAGTAGATATTTAAGAACCTTTCTCACAGAGAAAGATAAACGAATAATTCAGTAAGAGACCATTTTTTACAAAGGTGCTTCAAGCAAGTTTTTACAAAGATGTTTCAGTCAAGGAGGCTCTCCTTTTAAATACCAAATCTTGCTTATAACCCAAGTATTATGTATAATTATAATATGACAGAAAAAAATAATTTTAAAAACTTGCTTATGTTTGAAATTTTTAGGGAACATTACAGAACATGCTAACAAATTAATGGCTTTGTAAAAATTGAAGTACTCTTTTTCTCAAAAAGAAGATTTAAAAAATTTGTTCTAATTAGTTATGTGATGGCAGAATGCATTTCGATTCATTGTACATAAATGGAGAACAACTTCTCATTTCTCTGGTTTTACACAATGTAAAGTCACACCATATATGCACTCATACATGTACCTAGGGTAATGATATTCATCTCATTCCAACATCTTCAAGAAGAAGATTTGCACCATAAAAAGCATAAAAGTTTCCCTTCACAGTCTTAAGGATTTTGCAGATATCTTTCAGTTATGCTCCTTTTGTTTTTAGATATAATGGGAAAAGAATAGAAGTGTAAAAAAAAGACTGAAATATTTTTAAATGATAGAGAAAACTAGTGCTTGAAAAGCAAATAGTCAGACTTGGACAAGACAAAATCAGGATTGATTTTTCAGTTGATTCAACACATTTGTTGAATGGCTTTTATGTGCTAGGCACTATTGTAGGTATGTTGTGCATGTCTGTGAGTTAAGCAAAGATTCCTGTTTTCTATAGCTTAAATTTTAGTTGGAATATATTTCTTTTAAATTTTGCCTCTGGATTGTTCTTTAGCTTTATACTTTTCTCCATTTGTGTAATATATGTATGACTTAAAGGATAGACAGATAAAATTTTTGTGACTTTCAAAATAATAATATTACTGTTACCACAGTTAACTAGTATTCTTTTCTGGTCATCATAACTACCAACATCATATTAATGTTTCAGAGACCATCTGGTTCTGAAAGACACATCTGCTCTGCAAATCTGGACAAGTAATTTAATTTCATGAGGCTGGAATCTGATCTATAACAGTTGAGCTATTTCAAGGGAGAAGAAAAACTGGTAGATTTGTTGAAACAATGAATTGTAGTCTGATGGCAATAGTCCACTTTGGGCGTGCTTATTTTTTGTCATTTGAATTCCAAAATACATCCAATTCATTAAAGAAAATCACATCAATAGTTTATAGTATTTGAGATTTGTAGTTTATATTTATAGTTTGTAGTATTTGTGATGTTTTTTACTTGATACTTTTCTTTTGTGTACCTGGAATTGAACTTGGGTCACTTGGCCACTGAGCCACATCCCAGCCCTATTTTTTATTTTATTTAGAGATAGGGTCTCCATGAGTTGCTTAGTGCCTTGCTTTTGCTGAGGCTGGCCTTGAACTCGAGATCCACCTGCCTTAGCCTCCCCAGCTATTCAGATTACAGGCAAGTGCTACTGCGCTCAGCTTTCATCTATTTTTTGACCCATTGGCATTTCTTCTTCTGGGAAGTGCCTGTTCAGTTCCTTTGACCATTTACTGATTGGGTTATTTGTTTCTATTGATGTTAAGTTTTTTGAGTTCTGTGTATATCATGGAGATTAATGCCCTATTTGCGGTCCTTGTGAAAATTTTCTCCCATTCTGTAGTCTCTCTCTTCACATTCTTGTTTTCTTTGCTGTGAAGAAGCTTTTTAGTTTGATACCACTCCATTTATTGATTCTTAATTTTATTTCTTGCGCCTTAGAAGTCTTTTTAAGGAAATCAGTTCCTAAGCCAACATGATGGGGAGTTGGGCCTACATTTTCTTGTAATTTAAAAAAAAAAAATCCATTCATTACACTGACAACTACCATTCAGGGAATAGCATTACACATGCTCTGTGCAGGGAGCCCTGTGATGAGTGTACATGTGTATAGAGATAAGTATGACTGAGTTCTTGTACTAAAGGAACCAAAATCTTGCTCACACTTTTAAAATTGCTGTGTTCCTAAAGTGTGTGGTAATGAGTTTTTCCAAAGCTTAGTGAGTTAGATTCCCTAGGATAATCTCTGATACAACAGTGGCCAACACCTAAGTATGTTGGGTACAAAACATTTCTTGCCCTTGCTAGCATTTGTTTCAATATGTAATACATGGATATACATCTTGTGTTTCTATCTCTTTATATACCAGAAGAGTCTTAAAGCTTTCCACGGTTTAAAATAGATTAGACAGAAAATAATTTCATATATCTTTTTATAGTGCTGTATAAACTGAAGAAATGCTTACTTGTGTCTTTAGTATTTATAAAGGCAATTGCAGAAGAAAACAATGTGTTGGAAAATGAAGATTGATGTTCATTTTTTGTACTTAAAATATATAAGAAACTTAAAAGAAGTTATTGTGATATATTATATTGGATGATATATATTCAATTATACAATAGTAAATCAAGCCATAAAAGCAGTTGGCTAGTACCAATATGTAATCATAAGTATATGTCCACAATGGTTAATATTCTAGGAGTAAGGACAGTTTTAGAAATCCACCTCATTTTCTTGGACCATGGCACTAATAATCCCTCTGTTTAGTAGTGTGGGTCAAAATTTTAAACTCCTTGTTGTGCTGTACAAATCTTTTAATATCTGGCTCTTGTCTACTTTTCCTTCTCCCTGCATCACCCTTTCCACCTTTCTTAACTTTAGCTTCTATGCTCTAGATATTCTTAACTATTTTATATTCTCATGTACAGTACTGAGTCTTTACAGGTGGTCTTGAGTATCTTTTCTTTCTCTGATACGCACCCTGCATGTAACCATTGTCCGTAATTATCAAGAGAATGTTTGTCTTCAATGTTAGACTAAACTCAGTAAAGATTGTATCCCCTTTGTAGATATGTACATATAAATGACTGAGTGAGGCTAACGTAACATGTTTGAACTACATAGGAAGCTAGTTAATTTTGCATAGTTCTTCTTTTTGATCCACAACCTTAGTTTTGGCTCTGACTTAACTCATGATCCTCCTTGATATCTGGAAGAAAATGAGCATATTATATACAAATCAATCACTAAATGAAAAATTACTATTCAAATTGTGGTTTTAGTTATGTAAAAAGAAAGTTATTTTATTTTATTAATTTGCCTGACCCACAAAGAGTATAATTGACTAAAAATTATGATTGTCTATTTAAATTTGGAATAATTTGTAGCTGTGTAAACAGTTCTGTCATATTCTTTTTTTATGCTTTTTAAAAATTTTTTATTTATACTAGTATGTATTACAATTCATACTATACATATAGAGCATCTTTTTTCATAAAACAGTTTGTATTCAAATTATATTCACAGCATTCAAGTCTTCAATCGTGCATTTAGAGTAATGATATCCATCTTATTCAACCACTTTTTCCCCCTTCCCCCTTGCACTCTTCCTTCCCCTCCCTTCCCTTTGACCATTATAGTGTTCCTCTAGTCCTCCTATGTACCCCGACCCATCAATACTGTGAACTGGCTTCCTTATATCAGAGGAAACATTCAGTATTTGGATTTTTGAGATTGACTGATTTCACTTAGCATTATATTCTCCAACTTCATCCATTTACCTGCGAATGTTATTTTATTCTCTTTTATTGCTGAATAAAATTCCATTGTGTATATATACCACATTTTCTTTATCCATTCATCTACCGAGGGACATCTAGGTTGGTTTCACAACCTAGCTATTGTGAATTGTGCTGCTATAAACATTGAGGTAGCTGTGTCACTGTAATATGCTGTTTTTAAGTCCTTTGGGAATAGACCCAGGAGTGGGATGGCTGAGTCATAGGGTGGTTCCATTCCCATTTTCCCAAGAAATCTCCAAACTGCTTTCCATAATGGTTGTACCATTTTGCAGTCCCACCAGCAATGTATGAGTGTGCCTTTTGCCCCACATCCTCTCCAACATTTATTGTTGTTTGTGTTTTTGATAGCTGCCATTCTGACTGGAGTGAAATGAAATCTTAGAGTAGTTTTGATTTGCATTTCTCTAATTGCCAGCGATGCTGAGCATTTTTTTCATGTATTTGTTGATTAATCATGTATCTTCTTTGAGAAGTGTCTTTTCAATTCCTTAGCCATTTATCGATTGGATTATTTGTTTTTTGGTGTCAAGTTTTTTGATTTCTTTATATATTCTAGAAATTAGTGCTCTATCCGATGTGCATAGAAAGATTCTGGAAGAGCTCCCTCTATTTCTTGAAATAGTTTGAAGAGCATTGGTATTAGTTCTTCTTTGAAAGTCTTGTAGAACTCAGCTGTAAACCCATTAGGTCCTGGACTTTTCCTTGTTGGTAGCTTTTTGATGACATCTTCTATTTCTTCGCTTGCAGTCGATCTGTTTAAATTGTGTATAGCCTCCACATCCAGGTTAGGCAAATCATATGACTCTAGAAATCTGTCAATGCATTCAGTATTTTCTATTTTATTAGAGTACAAGTTTTCTAAGTAATTTCTAATTATCTTCTGTATATCTGAGGTGTTTGTTGTGATATTCCCTTTTTCATCACGAATGTTAGTAATTTGAGTTTTTTCTCTTCTTCTTTTTGTTAGCATTGCTAGGGGTCTGTCAATTTTATTTATTTTTTCAAAGAACCAACTTTTGGTTTTGTCAATTCTTTGAATTGTTTCTTTAGTCTCAATTTCATTAATTTCAGCTCTGATTTTAATTATTTCCTGTCTTCTACTGCTCTTAGTGATGATCTGTTCCTCTTTTTCTAGTGCTTTGAGGTGTGATGTTAAATCCTTTATTTGTTGTTGTTTTTTTCCTCTTAAGGAATGAACTCAGTGCAATGAATTTTCCTCTTACTACTGCCTTCATAGTGTCCCAGAGATTTCTGTATGATGCATCAGCATTCTCATTTACCTCTAGGAATTTTTTTTTTTATATTATATATTTACTTATTCATAATGCACAAGTATATCATCAATTTGTTAATCTCCTCCTTGATATCTTCTTCAACCCCTTGTTCATTCAGTAGCATGTTGTTTAGCTTCCAGCTGTTGGAGTAGTTTTTTTATTTCTTGTATTATCATTGATTTTCAATTTCATCCCATTATGGTCTGATAGAATGCAAGGTAGGATTTCTATTTTTTTATTTTGCTGAGAGTTAACTTGTGACATAATATATGGTCAATTTTGGGAAAGGAGCCATGTGCTGCTGAGAAGAAAGTATATTCACTTACTGAGGGATGTAATATTCTATATATGTCCGTTAGGTCTAAGTTATTAATTGTTTTAACTAGGCGTAATGTTTCTTTATTTAGCTTTTGTTTGGATGATCCATCCATTGGTGAGAGAGGTGTGTTGAATTCCCCTAGAAGAACTGTGTTGTGGTCTATTTTACTCTTGAACTTGAGAAGGGTTTGTTTGATGAATGTTGGTGCTCCATTATTTGGGGCATATAGATTTATAATTGTTATATCTTGTTGATGAATGGTTCCCTTAAGTAGTAAGAAATATCCATCTTTATCTCTTTTGATTAGCTTTGGCTTGAAGTCTACTTTATTTGATATGAGAATGGAAACCCCTGCCTGCTTCCACAGCCCATGTGCGTGATAAGACTTTTCCCAGCCTTTCACCTTCAATCGCTTGATGTCTTTTTCTATGAGGTGTGTTTCTTGTAGGCAACAAATTGTTGGGTTGTTTCTTTTAATCCAGTCTGACAATCTGTGTCTTTCAAATGGTGAGTTTAGACCATTAACATTCAGGGTTATTATTCCCCCTATATGTAATCTGCTTCCTTTCTTTTGTGGCTTTTAGTATTCTCTCCTTGCCTAGTATATTAGGCAATTTCATTATAATGTGCCTTGGTGTGGATCTGTTGTGGTTTTGTATATTTGGTGTTCGGTAAGCCTCTTGAACTTTGTTTTGCCATTCGTTCCCCATGTGTGGAAAGTTTTCTTCTATTATTTCATTGAATAAATTACTCATTCCTTTGGTTTGAAACTCTGCACCTTCTTCAACACCAATCACTCTTAAGTTTGGTCTTTTTATGCTGTACCATAATTCCTGAATGCTCTGTTCTTGTTTTCTTACTTCTTTTGCCGTGTCCTCTAGATTTTTCTCCAGGATAAATATTTTGTCTTCATTATCTGAGGTCCTTTCTTCCAGGTGATCTAATCTGTTGGTGATGCTTTCAATTGAGCATTTAGTTTGATTCATTTCTTCTTTCATTCCCAGAATTTCTGTTTGGTTTTTCTTTAGAATCTCTATCTCCCTATTGAAGTAATCTTTTGCTTCTTGTATTTGTTTTTGGAGTTCTTTGTCAAAATGCTCTTTTACCGCCTCTACTTGCTCTCTCATCTCATTTTTAATTTCAATCTTAAGATCCATAAACATTTGGAATATGTAATTTCTAAATTCCATCTCTGGCATTGGACCAACTGTGCTTGCTATGGAATCAATTGAGGGGGCCTGTTGGTTGGTTTCAGCCACTTTCTTCCCTTGCTTCTTCATAATGCTTGTGTGTCTATTCTCCTAGCACTGTGGGACCTTGTCTATTTCAATTTCACCTTATAGCCTTATGTTTCTCCTGTGGTACAATGCTGTCAGGTCCCCTTATAAATACCTTCCAATTTAAGCTCTAACACTTTCTTTACAGCAAATCCCAGTTTTATCACAATGTACAGATTTAGTTAACCCAGATATTGTTTCCAATTTACTCTGTATGCTTGCGTTGGGGTTTATAGTTTCAGTATTGGATACAGAGATGATATGTTTAGGAAGAAGCAAGTGAGATTACTGAGATGTTCTTTCTTAGGAAGTATAACAGTAGAATTGTTTAGAAGTGGTTTAATATCAGCAGACAGGAGAGAAAAGAGAATGGAGTGAGCAATTTAGAGGAAAGACGATTTGTATATAAACCCAACTTATTTAGCCTTTGAGAGAAGAAAGATAAAGGAAGATAGAAAAGAAAAAATAAAAAGGAACAATGCGAGATAATAAAGAATTAAGAATTATTGTAAGAGAGAGGAGAGAGAAACTGAGTCAAGAAAAATAGAGAGTAAACTATATATAACACCGCTTTGCTGTATATTTCAATTGCCCCAGGCCTAGAAGTCCCAATTTCTGCTTATACCTTGTTTTCACCTCTGATGAGTACACAATGACAGGGTGTGAGTAGATAAGATGAGGGCAGAAAGTGAGAAGGAAGAAAAGAAAGAGGAACACAGACACACAAATAATCCCACTATCAAAAAGAACAAAAACAAACAAACAACAAACAAACAAACAAAAACCAGAGTTGGAGTTTGAGCCCATTGACTTGGACCACGCCCAGACAGTCACAGTAGAGTCTAGTCTGCAGCTTTGGCCACTGGCAGATTGGCACAGAGCAATAATGGCTGGGGGGTGGGGGGTGTCAGTACGTGAAGAGCATCAAGAAAGTGTTCATCAAAAAGGCATGCATTCCCCTTGCCCGCCCCCGGTTGTAGCTCTTGTGGTTGCTGAGCTGGCCTCCGGCAGGCCCTTTCCTTCGGGTGCCTGTGCACGTCTCACCAGGTGTTTGCTGTTCTCCGGGCTCTGGATCATTCCTTGGATGCCTGCAACTGTTTTTCTTCTCCGTTTCTTTGTCCCGGTTAGCCGCAGCCCTTCTCCAAAATGGCGGAGCCTTCCCCGGTCCCGACAGCAGTATCCCAGTCTTGTGTGTCACTCTGATGTGTGCAGGTCCCGTTCTGCAATTTACGCGAAAGAAGTTTGTGAGGCTGCTGTTCATGTCTGGCTCTCTTTTTATTCTGTGCTGTTTTTTGCTGTGGTCTGCACTTCCAGTACTGCAATGCTACCACAGCAGCTGCGCCGTTAATGCTGGTTCGGCCTGTGGGCCGCTGACACTGGACTCCATGTGTCAGTGGTGTGGAGTTTCTTGTATTTTACCGTCTGTATGTGCGCGGATGTCTCAGCTCCCTTCCAGTTGCGGGAATGTTGCTAAGAATGCGTTCAATCTTCCCAATAGCCTGTTTTATTGCCAGTCTCTCGAGCGTGCTTCTCTGCTGCCCGCCATCTTTTTTCCACCTCTGTCATATTCTTAATTTCCCCCCACAAATAATGATATTTTTCTCTTTACAAAAGATGCTGTGATTATTCCAAGGTAATTGTCTTTATTATTCTCTAATTAAAATTTTATAAATTCACCAAATAATACAGTTTGCAAAAGGTAAGTTAAAGATTTTCAGTATCTAGGTACAATATAAGAGGATTAACTTTTGATGCCGTACATAAATCTATCATTATGGAATCCAGAAGATACATCTTATATATATTGAGGGCTAACACAGCTCTGGTAAGCAGTTTCTACTATTATTTTCCTTTACTAATTTACTAGTAATTCTGCAGTTTCCCAGTGGTAACTACTGAAATGTAGGAGTGGGTAGCATCATAAGATAGTCTCCATTGAAAAAAAAAAATCTGAATATTTGAGACTTAGCCATTGCTTTAAAAATATTTTTGTCTGTTTTTGAAAATACATGCCTATTTATTTACTATTTTAATGCCTGTTATTTTCAACTTAATAAATCTATTTTCAAAACAGAGATTAAGAGATTTGACTTATTTTTCTTTTCTCAGTTGAATGTGCCAGTAGTCTGTTTTCTATAAGACTTGTCTGTTTCAACTTACTATTCTGATTATGAAGTAGTTTATTATCCAGATAAACCTTTAAAATTAGAACATTGACTAAAAAGCTGTATGTATATGGTTGAGTGTTTATTTTAGGATGATTTAGAATTTATAAATAGCATAAAGTTTTAAAGTGGAAAATAAAAGATATTATAATATTCTAAACATCTCCAATAAGGAAGTGAGTGGGTGGAACATCTTCAAATGATGATTTGGCTTTTCTTAGAACAGCGGTTATATCTTTATATTTTACTTAGGTTCTTGCATTTATACTCTCTGATTGTCCAGTCTCACATTTTATTACTTTTTATGAATACTACCTTAAGATTCTGACTTATACACATTGACTTATATCTTTTCACATTAGGGGCGTGAACTTCCTGGGGGGCAGTTTTTTAATGTTTGAAGTTGCTCAGAGTTTCCATCTGCTTTTACTTGACTTGTGGTCTTGAAGATCATGCTTGGCCCATGGGATCTTACAGTGTGCCGAGAGGATGTGGAGTTTTGTCAGCCAGTGAAATATGTCTGGCTTTTTTTCCCCTTGTTTCTTTTTTTCTTTTTCTTTCTTTTTTTTTTTTTTTTTTTTTTTCAGCAGCTTTCATATGCTCCTCATCCTGTGTGGTCTTTACTGAACTGAATTTATATTTAATAGAAATACTCACTCTCTTTATCATTTTCTATGACTTGGCCTTTCTTAAAGAGAAGGTGTATGCAATGAATATCTGAGCCAAAAAACTATAATATTAGCAATAGGAAAACGTAAAACTGAAAGCTGAAAGTAATATAAATAAATGAACTTCTATGTTCACAAATATGTATTTTGTAATGCAGAAGGGTGTTATATTTCAGATATGTACAACTGTCAAAAAATTAACATGCCAACAGTAAACTCCTTATTTGTGATCAAAGTGATTTCTTTTGCTTGTTTATAGGCACTACTGCAGTCTTCAGTTAAGCAACAAGTAGAAGCTATTGAAAAACAGTACATCTGTGCAATTGAGAAACAAGCCCACAAGTGTGAGGAGTTGCTAAATGCTCAGGTAATAAAAGTGTACATGCAGTGTGTTATATTTATGCTTTTCTTTTTGACTTCCCTCCCTTGAGAGCTCTAGAGCTGTTTGTTCAGTTTCATGCCATTTACTTTCCTTGGTGTATTTTGGAGAAAAAGTATGCTTATGTAAACTCAAACTTTGAGACTTTTATGATAGACCTAAAATAGGACTAAAGGACTAAAATATGTGGGCTTGCTCCTAAATTAATGATTATTATGTTAATTTCTGCGTTGTAATAATATTCAACAAATAGCAGAAGCAAAGGGATAACTACAAATACACTATGGCACTGGAATGACTTTTAGTGACCAGAAGTTAATAACATTTGAATTATAAAAATTCAGGCAGGGTGCAGTGGTGCATGCCTGTAATCCCAGTGACTTGGGAGGCTGAAGTAGGAGGATCAAAAGTTTGAGGTCAGCCTTAGCAACTTAATGAGACTCTGTCTCAAAAATAAAATAAAAAAGGGCTGGGAATGTAGATTAGAGGTAGAAACCTTCTGGGTTCAATCCCAAGTACCTAGATAAATAACACTCATATAATTTATCTTTTAACCATTACATTAAAAATGATACATATTAATGGGGGTAACAAAACATTTACTTAATGCTTGAGTTACCTTTTGTCACATAGGCATTGGTTTCTGTTTGAATTTTACTATTATATTTTTCCTTTTTTAAGCTTACTGTCTTTAAAGATTTAAATAATTACCTGCCTAATTGATTAAGCAATCTATTGAGAATTTGTAGATGTATCCTAGTATAAATAATGTATGCAAGAAGTTCTTTGTACAACTTTTCAATAATATAAAATTGTCTTGTTGAAAATTAAATCAACTTTATTTAAATATACTGTTTATAGGATGAGAAGAAAATTAGCTACAATTTAGATAACAAAATTATATAGAGAATTTAAATAGATTTATAAGTGAGTCCTCATCCAGAAGATTGGGATCAGTTCTACTAAATATTTTTCAGTGTTTTTTAAATAAATGGTTGAAAAAAGGAACACACAGGGAATTTTATAAATTGGAAGTAATAGTCATGCTACTTTGGGTGGTGAAATACCATACCATCAGTAATATAAAGTGTAATGACTTCATGAATGTACAGGAATATCACAGAGAAAAATCCAGGTCATAGAACTTTGAAGCAGCATAAAACATATGTTAATCAAGATATATCCTAGACTCTCTGGCTCTAGACAACAAAAAATTTATATTTTACTCATGCTGCATTTATATTGAAGGTTTTCTTCGGCTTCTGTCTCATGTTGCCATCATGGCAGCTATACTGAGTATATTTCCCATGTGGAACATTGCTTGTTATCACTGCAAAGTGAGAGAGCCCTGCTAGGTTTCGTATCAATAATTAAATACTCTGACCTGAAGTTGACATTTCTAATTTCAATTTTTGTCCACATGTCCCCCAACCCCAGTCATAATGGGGCCAGCTAATGAGATCTTACCATACACCTGAAAGGCTGAGAGCAATAGAGATTTGTTAAACTGAACTAATATATCACATTGTGCTCTTTTGTTCACCATATATTTGAAGTTTCCATCTCATAGGCAAATTTACATATCTTGTCCCCATAGGAGAAAATCTGAAAGTCCTATCCTACTAAGACCTTGGACTGAAAAGTCCAGGATCTCTAGGTGATAGAGGAAGGGTTTGGTGTGCTGCAGTCTCTATTTTCAGGTCCAGATATAGTTTCTTTTGACCTGAAGAACTAGGAGCTAAAATATAAATTGTTTACCTGAATCATATCTAGTATAAAAGGTAGGGTATTTACTGCAACTACTCCCAACAGGAAAATTAAAGAATTGAAGACATGGCTATTTTTAGTATGTAGCAATTATAGAATCTCACTGACAGATTAAACAGAAGCATGTGGTCTGGGTGTAGGGATTGGTAATTGATTAATCATGATTCTCTTTTCAGGGTTTTTGGAATAAGTGTTTAGTGCTTTGTACCTTATCATCTTATAGGTTTTCCAAGGTTTTTAATTTTGATTTTGATTTTTGAAATTTGCAAGTTCCCAAATTTCTGAATCATTCCTGTGATTTGATGCTTGTGAATTGACTTTTTCCTATAAATTTGTTACTGATTTTTTAAAAATAATGTCTCATCAAAAATAGCCAAGGACAGAGTTATTATATGATTTCAACCAAGTTTCAGATTAAATTATTAACATAAGAAAATCAGTTGTTTCTACACACCAAGTAGAATTGAAAATGAAGTAAAGAGAGAAATTCCATTTATAATACCATCCAAGTAAAGAAAATACCTAGGTATAAACTTAACCAAGGTGCAGAAAACTATTTACAATGCAAAACTGTAAAACATCACTAAAAGCATTTTAAAATTGCCTAAAAGGAAAGATGTCCCCTATTTACTAATTGGAAATATTTGGCCAAGAACATTCAAGGTTAGGATACTTACAGGATCATAAGAAGTTCAGTGTGATGGTTAGTTTTTTAAAACCACATTAGTGCTAGAAATGGTGATTCCACATTTGCTTTTGAAAATTCTAGCTCTTGAGATGTCATTTCAAACTGGAAGTAAGCAAATTTTATGTAACAACAAGAATTTTTTTGGAGAGGAGTACAAATACAGCATCAGTATTATTCCTTAGGAATCAATTGGTGCCCCCCTCTCTATTTAAATGAAGGATTTAATGAAAAACTGGATTCATCCCTGACTTGTCACAATTCTGTTAACTGAGACAAGCCACTTAACCTATCTGTACCTAATTCTGCTGTACCCCAAAGCCTATCGACTTTTTTAGATATGTTCTACATAAAATTATGTGCACCCTTTATTTGAATGTGTACCATCATGATAAAGACATAGAACATTTCCATCAATTTAAGAAGTTTTCTCATTATCTTCTACAATCATCCTCCTCAAATGATCTCTGTTCCCAATCACTAATCACATTCTCTTGCTATTTGTTTCACTTTTTTTTTTCTTTTTTCCCCCCCCAGGTCCTGGGTTTGAACCCAGGACCTCATACATGCTATGTAAATGCTCTACTACTGAACCCAGCCCTGTTTCATAGTTTCTGTAATATCATATAAAATATAGTTTAGATTCTTTTTTTGTGATTCTTATTATTTTATTCATTTATATTTCTCATAATTTCTATTTCTATTACCTTAATTTTTTTCATCCTTTGGACACTTTTTTGTTGTTGTTTTATATGCTTCATTCTGTGACACAAACACAGAATGAAGTTTAGATTCTTTTGTGTCTGGATACCTGGGTTCAGCATAATGTGTTTTGAGATTCTTTGTTTATGTCAGGGAGTGTATGTATTTATCTTTCAGTTACTGAATAAAATTTTCTTATACAGGCATATAGCATCTTTTTATCTATTCACTTATTGTTAAATACTTAGATTGCTTAACATTTGGGGCTGCTATGAATGCATAAAATTTGTGTTGGGACATATTTTTATTTTTTGTTTGTACATATTTAGATATTGAACTGCTGGATCACATAGTGTGTTTAACTTTATAACTAGGTGCCAAACTTTTTTTGAAAGTTTCATTCCATTTTACATTCTTACTGCTGATTGTCCTCCTTACTGCTCTTTGATTTTTCCTCCCAGACCTTGGTATTGTCATTTTCATTTTAGTCTGTTTTGCAGGGGAAAGTGGAGAATGGTATCTAATCTGGTGCCATTTATCTGAATGACTTTTGATGATTAGCATCTTTTCATTTGGTTACTGGCTGTTCGCATATTTTCTTTTGAAATATATATTTAGAATTTTTGCTTATTTTCCTAAATTGCATACATAAGTAGTCATAAGATTTTTTTCACAAAATCTATACACATATCCTTGACTGTATGTATGCATTATGAATATTTTATTATAATTTTATTTTCTTAATGCTATCTTTAGATGAAGACTTTAATTTTGATAAGTTCATTTTTTTCTTTTATGAATAATCCTTTTAATTCTGTATCTATGAAATCTTTGCCTAATTTTAGCTGTCAAAGATTTTCTCCTATATTTTCAAAAAATGTATATTTTTTTAAATATGTGATCAGTTTTTGAATTAAATTTTGGGGTATGATGGGATGACATCATCAGATGTCTTCTTCTTCTACCTCATATGCATATCCATTTATCCTAGCACCATTCACAGAAAAGACTTTCATTACCCCAATACCTTTGGAGAACGTAATCTGACCAGTTGCGTACAGATTTATGGACTCAATCTAGTGTTTGCCTACCTTGGCACTCATGGTATTGGGGCTTAAATACTCTTCGTTTGAGGGACTGTTGTATGTGTTGTAAAATGCTTTCCAACATCCCTCATATCTGCCTAGGTGGCAGTGGAATATCCTCAATTGTGATATCCAGAAATGTCCCCAAATACTGCTGACACCCTGACAATATTGAGACTCCCTATCTATGAACACATGGAGTATGTCTTCATTTATTTAGTAATTCTTTGATTTTATTCATTGGAGTTTTGTTGTTCACCTCATGTAGATCATTTACACAATTTGTCAGATGTATAGGCAGATGATTCATTTGAAGATTGCTAATGGAGATGTAATGTGTTTTGAGTTTTATTTTTTCCATTTGTTCATTGCTAGTGAAAGGAAAGTGACTCACTTTTGTATACTAATCTAATCTTGTGTTCTATAACCTTGCTATGGTATAATCACTGAATAATTCCTGAGGTTGTCCATTCTTTTAGGATTTTCTACATAAACAGTCATGTCATCTGTAAAACAGGACACTATTATTTACCAGTCCATGTACTTTTTATTTCCTTTAGTTATATACTGCTTTAGCTAGGATTTCTAGTATGATGTTAAAAAATGGTGGTGAGGGGCCTGGAGTTGTAGCCCAGTGGTAGAGCACTTGCCTAGTGTGTGTGAGGCACTGGGTGCAATCCTCAGCACCACATAAAATAAACAAACAAATAAATGTATTGTGTCCATTTACAACTAAAACTTTTTTTCTGATATGAATGGGAAAGATTCTAGTTTCTCATCATTAAATATGATGTTAGTTATAGATTTTTGTTAGGTATTATTTATTCCCTTGGCGAGTTAGAATTCTGTTCCTATTTCACGGAGTTTTTATCACCTATGCATATTGGATATGTTGATTGGATTTTGTCAAATGCTTTGTGTCAATATGATTATGTGATTTTTCTTCTTTAGCTTGTTGATGTGATGGATTATGTTATTTGACTTTTAATTTTTTAATATTTTGTTGAGGATATTTGCCTCTGTGTTCATGAGAGAATTGGTCTGTAGGTTTCTTTTCTTTTAATATTTGTGTCTGGTTTTAGTATTAGAGTAATGATGACTTTGACTTCATAGAATGAATTAAGAAGCATACACTCTGCTTTTATCTTCTGGAGGAGACTGTGGAGAATTGGTCTAAATATTTAATTAATTCTTCATTAGAATTCACCAGTGAAGCCATCTGGCCCTATTCTTTTCTAGTTTGGAATGTTGTCTGACTCCATTAGAGCTGTTGTAATGGAATACTATCCACCTGTTATTAATTTCTAGTTTAATTCTTTTGAGGTCCAAGAACTGATATTGTATTATTTCTACTATTCTATATTTCTTAAGGTATATTTTGTGGTCTAGAATGTAGTTTGTGTTAGAGATTGTTCTGTGTGAGATCAAGAAGAATGCTTATTCTGCTGTTTGGGGTACAGTCTATATATCCCTCATATTCAGTTTATACTAGTGTTAAGATCAACTGTGTTCTCTCTGATTTTCGGACTACTGGATATGTTCATTTATGACAGAGGCGTAATGAGGTCTCCAATAATAATAGTTAGAATCATCCATTTCTTCTTATAGGTTTATAAGTTTTCACATCATGGATTTTCATGCTCTGTTGTTAAGTACATACTTACTAAGAATTCTTGTGTGTTCTTTTTTTTTTTTTTTTTTTCAGAATTGGTAATTCTGTAATGCTACTTTATAATATCCCTGATAACTTTTCTTGCTCTGAAGTCTGTGGCCTCTGAAACTAATGTAGCTATTTGTGCTTCTTTTGATTAGTGTTATCATGGCATATCTTTCTCTATTTGTTTACTTTTAAAATATATGTGTCTTTATATTTAAAGTGAATTTCTTATGGACAGCATATAGTCAGGTAATGTTTTCTGCAGCACTCTGATGTTCTCTTAAGTAGTATGTTTATATCATCATTGATGTTTACAGTGATTACTGATATGGTCAATTTTATATCTACCATATTCATTATTATTTTATATTGTCCTTTTCATTTGTTCCTATTTTTTCTTCTAAATATTTTCCACCTTGTGAGTTTTAGTTGAGCATTTACATCATGCTATTTTATGCTTCTTTAGAATGTCAATTATACTTCTTTTTTTTTTTTTTACTTTTACTTTTGTAGTAGTTGCCCTAACAACTGATTCAAGTCCACTTTCAAAGGATATTGCATGTGTTGCATATAAAGTGAATATAATTGCATAATAATTAAGTAATCCAAATTCCTCTATCCTGTCTCTTGTATCATTATAGTCATTGTCTATTTCATTGACACATATATACGTACAAATAATCAAATTACTTATTGCTATTATTATTTTGAGCAAATTATATTATTCACTTAGGAATAAGAAAATTAAAAATTTTTGTTTTGTTTTAAAACATAAACCATAAAAAACATGTTTTTATGTTTTGCTTACTGTTATAAAATGTTGTTTTATGTTTACTTATCCCTCTCAGATACCTTCTTCATCTTTATGTAGTTCCAGGTTTGTGACCTAATTTTCTTTTTCTGTAAATATTTCCTGTAAAACTGATCTACTATAAACAAATACCTACATTTTTGTTTTTCTTAGAAGGTCTTTATTAGTGAATAAGACTTTATATGGATTTATGCTTTTATTTCTCTTGAATAACTAATTAGTAGTGGATACCTAACTAAATGATGGTAAGTATATGTGGAAAGTCTTTGAAACAATCTTTTCACCATTTTTTTATGATTGATTTGAGATTTCAATATATATTCTTGATATGAATCATTCATTAGAAGAAATTAGTAATTATTTTGCCACAATCTGTAATTTTTTTTTCATTTTACTAATGTGTTTCCTAGCACTGTAATTTTAAATTTATCCATTTGTGTTGTACTGTAGTTTTGGTCTTGTATTTAAAATTAAAAAAAAAAAAAAAAAAGAAAACTCTTGCCTGATTCAACATTAAAGTATTTTATCTGATATTTAAAAAATTTTACAATTTTAATTTGACCCATTTTAAGTTGATGTTTATATATGGTGCTAGATATGGATTGAACTACTACTACCTTTTTTGCATATCAGTATCCATTTTTTCCAGTTTTATTTGCTTTAAAAGAGTATTCTACCACTGAATCTTTTTTGTACATTTGTCAAAAATCAGTTGAACAGAACAGAACAAATAAAATAAAACCAATTGAACATATTTATGTAGGTCTATTACTTGACTCTGTTTTCTTCTATTTATCGATTTGTCTCTCTCTGATATTACTATGTTTAATTTACTGTAGATAGTTTGTTAGTGTTGAAAATAAGTGGTATAAATCCTCCACAATTGTTCCGATATTTCTAAGTTGTTTTAGCTATTTTAGGTCTTCTTTATTTCCATATAAATTTCATTAGCAAAACTGACAGGTTGTCACGTTGATTGTGCTTAAATTGAATCAATTTGGGCAAAAGATAGTTTTGCAACATTGGGTCTTCTTCTTTATAAACATGGTACATTGCTGTATTTACTTAGTTCTTCCTTAACTTCCTCACCAATATTATAAGGTTTCAATGTTCAGTCTTTTACATCTTTTGTCAAGTTTATCCCTAAGTATTTTATATATTATTTTAAAATTTTTTTACATTTGTTTTTTGTTGTTGTAAATGGATGCAATAGCTTTCTTTTATTTATTTATATTTATGTGGTGCTGAGGATCGAACCCAGTGCCTCACACATGCCAGGCAAGCACTGTACCACTGAGCCACAACCCCAGCCCCAGTATTTTATATTTTAAATGCTCACTTTTTAACTTTTATAATTTTTCCTTTTCAGTTATCTGGTTTAAATTGGTATGATAAAGAAATACAGTTGCTATAAATCTTTTATTCTGTAATGATCTAACTTATTAGTTTCGGTAGTTGTTTTATTAAGTTCCTAGGATTTTTTATATACAGGTATGATTTTCTGAGTGTAAGGACATTGTTGTATCTTCCCTTTTATTCTTGATGCAATTTTTTTCTTACCACACTGGCTGAACTTCTAGTACAGTGGAAAAATGGAAGTATAACAAGTGGATAACTGTCCCTTTTGCTTGATCATGTGCAGAAAGTGTTCAGTTTTTTCTCACTAAATAGCATTTTATCTATGCCTGTCCTTGTCAAAATCCTTTATTAGTGTATTTTTTTTCTAGTACTAATTTTTATTTCAGGACTAGATGTTGGATTAAATCAAACAATATGTATACACATTTATTGTATACATGAATATGTGTGTGTTTTTCATAATACTCCTGTTAAAATGTGTTGAAATTTTGCAGATATCCCTGGTTGCCGTCCAGGTATTGGTAATCTGTGTCTCTTTTTATGCTGGTTAGTCTGGTAGAAGTTTATTAATGTTTTGGAACTTCCCAAAGAACCAAATTTTGGTTTCATTCATTTTTTTTTTCTTTGAGTTCTGTGTAAATTATTATTTAATTTCTATTGCTTAATTGGATTTCAGATTACATTTTTCTAATGCCTTAGAAACCTAGGTTATTGATTAAGATATTTCTCTTTAAATGTAGCCATTTAATGACATAAATTTTTTTCTAAGTACTACTTTGGGTTCATGTCTCAGATTTTCAAATGTTGTGTTTTCATTTTCAATTAAAAATGCTTATTAATTTATCTTTTGATTTTTTTAATCAATGGGCTTAAAAATGTTTTATATAGTTTCCAAATATTTTCATGTTTTCGAGATGTATTCCATTTATTAGTTTTTAATTTCACTCTAGTGTAGAAAGTGAACATACTTTATGTGGTTTCAATACATATATTTTTTGGTGCCAGCGATTAAACTCAGGGGCACTAGACCACTGGGCCACATCCCCATCCCTTTTTTGTATTTTTTATTAGAGACAGGGTCTCACTGAGTTCCTAACTGCCTTGCCATTGCTGAGGCTGGCTTTGAACTCTTGATCCTCCTGCCTCAGCCTCCCAAGTGCTGGGATTACAGGTGTGCACCACCACACCAGGCTCAATATATTTTTGAGGTTTGTTTTATGGCCGAGAATATGGTTTGTCTTGATAAATGTTCTTCATCTACTTGAAAAGATTGTATATGCTGCTATTAGTGGAGATTTTTACAAATATCACTTAGGTCAGGCTTTTTGATCATCTTGTTCAAGTCTTCTGCTATTGTTACTGATTTCTACTCTCCTTGTTCTGCCAGTCATTGAGAGGCAGATGTTGAAATATCTAACTGTAGTTATGGATAATAACTAGTTTTCCATGCTGTTCTATCAGGTTTTTCTAAAAGTTTTGATGCACATATATTTGATACATGCACATGTAGAATTATTATATCCTCTTAATATAATTGTCTATTTACTGCTATGAAATGCCCTTCTCTTTCTGGTAATATTTTTTTCTCTGAAATCATATTGAATGAAGTTCTCTACCTTTATTTTGATCGTTGTTAGTGGTGTGTATTTTCCCTGGCCCTTTTACTTTTGACCTATTTATGTATGTTTAAAATGAGTCTGTTGTTGAAAGCTTTAAGGAATCTTATTGTTGTCTTGCTTTTTTGATCCAACAACTGCTGTCTTCTAATTGTGTTTTTAAAATACCTTAGATTTCTTGTGATTATTAATATTTTTAAATGTATCATTTTATTATTTGTTCTAGGTGATCATTGCCCGCTCCTCAATTTTCTGTTTACTTCTGTATTGAGTACTGATATTATTTTATGTTTTTTGTTGGCCTGTCATTTATAATTCTTTGTTTTGTTATTTAATGGTTGCTTTAAAGGAAGGTGATTGGCACTTTAAAAGAAAAGGATTTATAGTAAATATTTGATGCTCTCTCTTGCAGCTATTTAGATTTGAAAATATAGTGAGAAAACAGCCATAAAGAAAGTAAAAATGAATGGCATCACTGTGTTTCAATAACAGTTTTATTCACAAATCAGTTTACAAGTCAGAACTGAAGTGGGAGGAAGTCAGCCAATTTCAAGGAGGCCTATGTATAAAATAAAAATCCAGGGAATAGAGATGGAGGGACTGATAGATACTGGAGCTGACTCTTCCATCATTAATCTACGGCAATGGCCCAAGCACTGGCCTCTGCAAAAGCTTCAACCAGTTTAAGAGGCTTGGGATATAATAACCTCCCAGAGAAAAGTGCGGTAATTTTTAAATGGGAGGATGATGAAGGGTATAAAGGAACATTTCAGCCGCATGTTTTACCTAACCTACTCGTTACTTTATGGGGAAGAGATATTTTGCAACAAATGGGAGTACACTTTGCAACCAAGCCTGCAGGTGTTAAATGTAAAAATCTACAGGGTAATCTTAACCCTAAAAGAAATCATTATCAAAAAGTAAAGGGTAATCTTAACCCTATAAGAAATCATTATCAAAAGGTACAGGGTAATCTTAACCCTAAATCAAATCATTTTTTTCGGAGCCACTGAGAAAATAATTTTGAAAATACCATGGCTTTCTGATAAGCCAGTGTGGGTCCCTCAGTGGCCCCTATCTAAAGAGAAATTATAAGCGGCCACCTACTAGTTCAGGAACAACTAGAAGCAGGACATATAGAACCTTCCACCTCTCCCTGAAATTCTCCATACGGGCCACCACTTGTCGCCACGTGAAGCGATTGCCGCTTGGAGCGACGACACCACGGGAATAAGTTCAGAGGCGGACTGGAAACAAGCAGGGTCTTTATTCTGCTAGCTTCTCTCTCTGGCTCCAACAACAACTCCCACAGGCTATCCACACACTGCCAACCACAAAAAATGGCTCCGACCCCGTCCGCAAAGTCCCGGGCCAAGTCCCACGAGATCATGCAAATGGCGCAGACCCAATCCGCAATGTCCTGGGCCAAGTCCCGCAAGACCATGGAAGGTGGTAATGCTTTATGGCTCACAGCTAACCACAATCTTAGCTATCTCCTTAATTAGGGCTCCTACAGATGCTCCCATGAAATACTGTAAAATTAAACATTTGATGTGAAGTAATATTTTTTTAAACTCAACAGTTTAATGCATATTATTATTATTTTTCAGGACAGTACACAATGTTTGAGTGCTTAATTTTTAGTGTTTTGTTAATTGAAGTAACATCACTTATTACCAAGATATTAGGTAGATATGCTTTTTTTTTCTATTGTCTCTTCCCTATCTAGAGAAAACATTAAATATCCTTGTCAGTGGCAGAAACACAATTGTAAGGCAGTTGCTTCTGTGAATTTACCATATGGAAGAAGTCTATCATTCCGGAATATTTCCATGATTAAGAAAGTTACCTATTTGGTTACTAAATTTTGGGGCTTTATTTGTTGATAGCATCTAGCATTACTTTAATACATCAAGACTTACTTTTAAAAACTTATACTATTAGTCAAGTATATGTATATATATGTACATATACATATGTATGTTTAGAACTCAGAATTCATCACAAAACTGTGTACATCTAGAAATTTATCACAAAGTTTATGAAGCTGATAAATACTGTAATCATAAATAAAAACAGGCAATATAAGTCAGACAGTTTGAATCCCAAGCAAGTAAAAAGTTCATGTTTTGTCCAGAAAGAGGAAAGTGAATGTTTCTTAAAAGAAACAATTTTGTGAAAGTATTTATAGATTACGACTTAAATATTAGTATGTGACAGTATCCAACAATATAATTGAAAACTTCAAAAAGTGTTCCAACATTTGAATAAGTGCATCAGGTTATACTGGCAGCGGTCTAACACATCTTGTGTTTATCACGTCTCTTAACTGCATCAAGAGGCCACACTGAATGACCTGTATGTGTCTTCAGAATTTATGTAAATACAGCTTATGATGTATGTACAATGATAAAATTACCTAATCTCTCTCATTAAGTGATGTATGATTACATGAATTTTAGCATCAGCTTGTTGAGTTATACAAAATATATGGTGATGTTTTGATTTGAATTATGTTGCCACAATGAAACTAAAAATTTATTGAATCTTCCTATGAATGATGATATATCTTTTATTAGTGCCTTCTTTGATTTCTTTTATCAGTATGTATTTGTCTGTTTTCTGTTGCTAATAATACAATACCACAGAATAGATAAGTATTAAAAAAAGTATTTTAGTTCACTGTTCTGGATGTCCAAAGCCAAGTGGCCAGATCTGATGTTGGCTTTCTTGCTGGCAAGGCCTTTCAGGAAAGCACATGCCAAGAGAGGAAGCATGCATATGTCTCCCCTCTGGTCTCTCTCTCAGTATTTCATCATGGGGGCTCCACCCATGATTATCTAAATCTAATCCCAGTCACCTCCCAAAGGCCACACCTCAAAACACCATAGTTGGATTAAGTTCCCACCCTTATGTCAGAATGGCTATTAAACCCAATATTTGTTTCAGAGGGGACCAACTACACTGAAAGCATAGCACAGTGTTTTGTGGTTTTCTGTGTACAGATGATATATAAACTTTGTTAGATCTATAAATATTTAATGTTTTGGTGTGATTATAAATGGTTCCAGTTTTATATCAATTTTCAATTCTTGGTAGCAGAAATATGCATGCTTTAAAAATATAGACTTTCTATCATGTGGCCTTGACAAACTCTTTATCAATGGAAAATATTTAGGAGCTCATTTTAGAGATTCTCTGTGATTTTCTACATAGACAATCAATCATGCCATCTTAAAATACAGGTAATCTCTTTTGGATATACATATGTTTCCCTCCTCTTCTACCTTTTCCCCCTTTCTTTCCTCCCCTCCTCCTCTTTTTTTGGGGGGGTGAGGTGGGGTCCTATTGCACTAGACAGTTTCTCCAGTATAATATGAAAGGGAGTAATAAGAGTAGATATTCTTAACATTGTTCCCAGTCTTGGAGGAAAGCATTTTGTCTAACACCATTAATTTTTAAAATTCTACATTCTGCATCCTGCTATCAACTCCATTTCATGTTTTTTTCTCCCATCAGATATTCAGTTTTGCATTTCTAAAACTTTGATTTCAATCATAATATATTTAGGCTTCTTTTACTTTCCTGAACCTATGGCCTATGCTATAATAATCATTTTAATATTCTTTTTTTCTTTTTTGTGGTACCGGGGATTGAACTCAGGGGCACTCGACCACTGGGTCACATCTCCAGACCTTTTTTTTTTTTTTGTATTTTATTTAGAGACAGGGTCTCACTGAGTTGCTAAGTGCCTCGCCATTGCTGAGGCTGGCTTTGAACTCGCGATCCTCCTGCCTCAGCCTCCCAAAGTGCTGGGATTACAGGCGTGCGCCACCGCGCCCGGCTCATTTTAATATTCTTATTAATTCTGTCTTCTGTATAATTTCTGGTTTAGTTTTGAATGATTTCCTTTTCTCAATCTTACGAATTATATTTTCCTGCTTCTTTTCATGCCTGCTAATTTTTGATAAGATGCCAATCATTATCAGTTTTACTCATTGAAATATCAAACTATTGATATTTGATATTTCAAACAGCATTTTGTGGGGTATAATTATTATTTAGCAATAGTTTACCCTTTTAAGCTTCTTTTTATAATTTGTTAGGTGAGTCCAGAGCTACTTGTAATCTATGGCTCATGTTGCCTCACTCCTGAGACAGCATCCTTTTGATTCCTCTATTCAGTGCCCCAGGGGGTTTCTTCATTCTGACTGGGAAAAACACTAATTATTCTTTTTTTTTTTTAATTCTAATTTGTTATACATGCTTAGAGAGCGCAATTCACTTCATATTACATATAAAGAGCACAATTTTTCAAGTCACTGGTTTTACATAAAGTATTTTCACAACAATTGTGTCTTCATACATGTACTTAGGGTAATGATGTCTAATTCATGTCTTCATACATGTACTTAGGGTAATGATGTCTAATTCATTCTACCATTATACCTATACCCTTACCCTCTCCCTTCCACTCACCCTTTTGTTCTATTTAAAGTTCCTTCATTCCTCTCATCCCCCCTCCCTTGCCATTATAATAAGTCAGTATCTTCAAAACAAAGAAATCATTCCACCTTTGATTTTTTGGGATTGGCTAACTTCACTTAGCATTATTCTCTCCAACTCCATCCATTTACCTGCAGATGCCATGATTTTATTCTCTTTTAGTGCTGAGTAGTGTTCCAAAGTTTCCCTATCCATTCATCTGCTGATGGGTAATGGGGTTGGTTCCACAATCTAGCTATTGTGAATTGTGCTGCTGTAAACATTGATGTGTTTGTTGTCCCTGTAGTATGCTGTTTTTAAGTCTTTTGGGTATAGACCAAGGAGTGGGATAGCCGGGTCAAATGGTGGTTCCATTCCAAGTTTTCCTAGGAATCTTCATACTACTTTCCAGATTGGCCTCACCAATTTGCAGTCCCACCAGCAATGTATGAGTGAAAACACTAATTATTCTTAGACTTTTATGAACTTTGGGTATCGTTACTACTTCTTCTTTTGGATAGTTTTTCCCTTTAACCTTGGATGGTTTTCTCACATGCACACTCTACTTAGTACTCAGCTACATTCAGAGGCAGGAACCTTTTGCAGATCTCCAAAGATCTCTGTGGGACTCTTCCTTCATTGGTACTTCACTAGGTAAACTGCCTTGCTTTGGCTTCTCTGGAATCTCATCCCTTTTTAATCATGAGAAGGACATTGCCAGGCTTCACTTGGCTTTCCATTTTCTACACTGAGCCCCAGAAAAATCTCTAGGTAGTGAAATGTAGGTATTCTAGAGCTTATCTCACTTGATTATCCCCCTTTCTTAGGGCTGTTCTGGACTGCCAGTTATATACTACCTCACAAATATTGTTTCATATGTTTTTTCCTTGTGTTTTATTTATTTAACCAGAAGGATAAATCTAGTTTCTCTCATTCCCCCCCTTGCCCCCTGTTTTGTTCTAGGAATTAAACCCATAGCACTCTACCACTGAATTATATCCCCAGCCCTTTCTATTTTTTTATATTGAGACAGTGACTTGATAAGTTGCCAGGCAGGCCCCAAACTTGGGTTCCTCCTGCCTCAGCCTCCTAAATAGCGGGGATTATAGGCATGTACCATCACACTCAGCAGTCAGTCTGAAGTGAAGTAGGCAACAGTTTGAAATAAAGATTTTTTTTTGTTCTGATTAGTTATACACAACAATGGAATGCATTTTGACACATCATACATACATGGTGTTTAAGTTCTCGTTCTTCTGGTGGTATGTGATGTCATGTAATCATATTTGTACATAGGGTAATAATGTCCAATTCATTCTACTATCATTTGTACACTCATACTCCTCCCCTCACTGCATTCCCCTCTGTGTAATCCAAAATACCTCTATTCCTCCCTACCTGCCCCCCTTATTGTGAATTAGCATCCATGTATCTGAGAAAACATTGAGCTTTTGGTTCTTTGGGATTGGCTTATTTTGCTTAGCATGATAGTCTCCAATTCCACCTGAAAATGCCATAATTCTATTCTTCTTTAAGGCTGAGTAATTTGCATTGTGTATATTTACCACATTTTTTAAAAATATATTCATCTATTGAAGGGCATCTAGGTTCCACAGTTTAGCTATTATGAATTGAGCTACTATAAACATTGATGTGGCTGCATCACTGTAGTATGCTGATTTTTAAGTCCTTTGGGTATATGCCAAGGAGTGGTATAACTGGGTCAAATGGTGGTTCCATTCTAAGTTTTCTGAAGAATCTCCATACTGCTTTCCATAATGGTTGCACCAATTTGCAGTCCTAGCAGCAATGTATGAGTGTACCTTTTTCTCCACATCCTTACTAACATTTATTGTTGCTTGTGTTTTTGATAATTGCCATTCTGACTGGAGTGAGATAAAATCTTAGTGTAGTTTTGATTTGCATTTCTCAAATTGCTAGATATGTTGTACATTTTTTCATATACTTGTTGATCAATTGTATTTCTTCTGTGAAGTGCCTGTTTAGTTCCTTAGCCCATTTATTGATTGGTTATTTGGGTTTGGGTGTTAAGTTTTTTGAGCTCTTTATATATTCTGAAGATTAATGCTCTATGTGAGGTGCATGTGGTAAAGATTTTCTCTCATTCTGTAGCCTCTCTCTTCATGTTACTGATTGTTTACTGAGAAGAAGCTTTTTAGTTTTATTTCATCCCATTTGTTGATTCTTGATTTTACTTCTTGTGTTTTAGTAGTGTTATTAAGGAAATAATTTCCTAAGCTGACATAGTGGAGATTTGGGCCTACTTTTTCTTCTGTGAGGTGCAGGGTCTCTGTTCTAGTGCCTACATCCTTGATCCCCTTTGAGTTGATTTTTGTTTAGGGTGAGAGATAGAGGTTTAATTTCATTCTGCTACATATGGATTTCTAGCTTTCCCAGCACCACTTGTTGAAGAGGATATATTTTCTCCAATATATGTTTTTGGAGCCTTTGTCTAGTATGAGATAACTGTATTTATGTGGGTTTATCTCTGTGTCTTCAATTCTGTACCATTGGTTTACATACCTATTTTGGTGCCAATACTATGCCATTTTGTTACTATGGCTCTGTAGTATGATTTAAAGTCTGGTATTATGATGCCTTCTGCTTTTCTTTTCTTGCTAAGGATTGCTCTGGCTATTCTGGTTCTCTTATTTTTTCAAATGAATTTTATGGTTGCTTTTTCTATTTCTATGAAGAATGTCATTGGTATTTAAATAAGAATTGCATTAAATCTGTATAACACTTTTGGTAGTATGGCCATTTTTTTTCAGTTTCAATGTTTGTTACTCATTTATTATAAAATAATTCTAAATTTTCATTAAATTTAAATTTTGAGACTGTTATTCAAAAACATTAAAAAAAATCGATCCAGTCTCTGTGAACACTTTCACAAGCTGAGGTATTAATTTTCAATTGATGCATAACAAATTACCACATACTGAGCAATGTGAAACAACACTCAACTATTAGCCCATAGTTCTATATCTAGTAGTCTGGGCAGCTCAGCTGACCTCAAAGGGCCAAAGTTAAGAGGTTGGCCATGCCAGGCTCTTTTCTGTAGGGCCTGGAAGAGCTCACTTCTAGGCTTATTTAGATTGCTGGCAGAAATCTTGTCCCTTGCAGTTGGAGGACTGAGGTCTTCGTTAGCTGGCTGTCAGCAAGAAGTAGTTCTCAACCACAAGAGGCCACTTTGCATTTCTTGCATGTGGCCTCCTCTACCTTCAGTGCCATCAGGTGTGCTTCAAATCCTTCATGTGCATAAATAGACCCTCTTCTTACAACTCCCAGAGAACACACTCATGCAATTAGATTGCCCTGTCCTGATAATCTCCTTTTTGACTCACACAAAGTCAATTAATCGTTAACATTAATTCCACCTTCAAAATGCCTTTGCCTTGTAGGCATTAAATAACCATAGGCATGTTGTTCTATCATATTCACAGTCCTGGAGATTTGGGCAAGTCATGTTGGGAGGCCATCTTTAGCTTTTTGCCTATCATAGATGACATCTGTAATTAGAACAACGACTTTGTCACTCTTCTCAATAGAAAAACCCTTAAGAATACTTTGACCTCCATCTTCCCAACCCTCAATGCTTGTCTCTTTCCTCTCCTCCATGGGGCTTTTGAGATGCATTCACTCCTCCCCATCCCCTTCTCATAGGCTTTGCTGATGTATTTTGTTATTTATTTGAATATTCATTAGAGTATATTCCCTGTGTTTCCACAATCCTTATTTAACATTATATTATTATTTTCTGGACAATTTATATCCATCCAATAAGATTTAATTTTTATCTTATTCACTACAATATCCCCATTGTCAACACTATGTTTGGTTTACATGTTAGTCAGCTTTTTGTCCCTGTGACCAAAATACCTGACCAGAACAAATTAAGGGAGGAAAAGTTTATGAGGAGCTCATAGTTTCAGATGTTCAGTCCATGATTGGCAGGCTTTGTTGCACTTGGGCTGAAGTGTAGAAGTATGGCCATTTTGACAATGTTAATTCTGCTTATCCAAGAGCACGGGAGAGCTTTCCATCTTCTAAGGCCTTTTTCCATTTCTTTCTTTAGTGTTCCTTCATTGTATAGGTCATTCATCTCTTTTCTTAGATTGATTCCCAAATATTTTATTTATTTATTTATTTTGAGGCTATTGTGAATCTTTTAAAAAATATTTTATTTATTTTTTATTTATAATATTAGTATGTATTACAATTCATAATACACATATATAGCATCTTAAATTTTCCATTCATTGCATTCATCACTGATGTATAGGAACTCATTTGATTTATGGGTTTTGATTTTATATTCTGGTACTTTGCTGAATTCATTTATTAGTTCTAGAAGTTCTTTGGTGGAAATTTTTTGATCTTGTAAATATGGAATCATGTCATAGGCAAATAGTGATAGTTTGACTTTCCTATTTGTATCACTTTAATTTCTTTCTTTTGCTTAATTGCTCTAGCTAGAGTTTCAAGATCAGGGTTCAATAAAAGTGGTAAAATTGGGCATCCTCGTCTTGTTCCAGTTCATAGAGGGAATGCTTTCAATTTTTCTCCATTTTAAAATGATGTTGGCCTTGGGTTTAGCATATTTAGCTTTTACAATGTTGAGGTATGTTCCTACTATTCCTAGTTTTTCTAGTGTTTTGAACATGAACAGGTGCTGTATTTTGTCAAATGCTTTCTCTGCGTCTATTGAGATGATCATATCATTCTTGTTTTTAAGTTGAAAAGATAAAACTTAAAATAGAGGTGAGAGAAGGTTTAGAAATAAGAAGTTCATTTATTACTTCATTTATAATATAGACGTCTTCAAATTTTCTATTTTATTGGGGCATAAATTTTCAAAATATTTTCTGATTATCTTCTGTATTTCGGTAGTATGTTGTGATATTTCCTTTTTTATGAATTTCATGAATTTTAGTAATTTGAGTATGAACAAAGATTAGTAAGGAAAACCAAAGGAATATAAATAGAAAATTAAAATAATCTAAGAAACTGTGAAAAAGAATCCAGAATATAAGTAAATTTAAAATCAGATTAAAATTTTTTTCAACAAGTTGTTTTCATCTTAATAAGTAATAGTTTTTTATTTGTATCTCTGACATCAAGAGATCACTGTTGACATTAAAGCAGGTGAAAAAGAGAATAGTTTAATTAAATGCTCAATAAAATAATTTAATTATGTGTAGAACATTTAGATACATACTCAATACCAGAATTTTTGAACTTGTGAGAGGTGGGTTTGATAGTATAGGAGAAGAAAGTTCTGACAGAAGAATAATTTGAGGAATGTTGCTAGATAAGAGAGGAAAATAGTAAAGAGATTAAAACAAGATGAGGTATAAAAGGCTTAGAAGCTTGATTTCTGGTGCTGTAACGTAAATGGTCATTCCCAAAGAAGGTAAAGAACAAATTAAGTAATAGCAACACTCAGTGAGTAATAAAAGTAAGCCATTAGAATCATCCTTTCTCAGGGAAATTCATTTCCCGCAAGTCTACAAAGTTAATACTAATAAAATATTATTATTTTTTGTTAGAATTAAAACATGTGGATGTCTATATGTACATTCATATACTTACTTGAAGAGATAAAGGAAAATCACCTTGCAGACTCTTAAGGTAACCTAACATGATGTCATAGATACAAAATCCCTCTCTAAAAATAAAGCTCCAGAAAAATTGAAATCATCCTGTAGATACAGTTGAGGCAAAAGAAGAATGACCTTCACATGTTATTTCTACTTTACCTCCCCCAACCAAAAAAGAAAAAAATGCTCTGAATTAGTATGTGAACACAGTAGCAAGTACAAAATCAATACATAAAATTTATCAAAAATTCAATTTGTAATGAAAAGAACTAGGAACAATTTTCAAGGATAGATAAAATTGATATAATAAATGGAATAAAAAATTTGTCAATAAACAGATAAAATGCTATTTAATTATTATAAGATATAAGGTCTTATTAGAGAGTTATCTGAAGGCCAGTATAAAATAAAATTCAAGTTACACAACTTAATAGGGAGTGTTCTTTGCCTCGATTTTCTCATTTTTAAAAATTTTTTAATGTATAGTTTTTAGTTGTAGGTGGACTACAGTACCTTTTTTTTATTTACTTTTATGTGGTGCTGAGGATTGAAACCTGTCTCATGTGTGCTAGGCAAGCGCTCTACTACTGAGCCACAACCCCAGCCCCAGTTTTCTCAGTTCTTAATATCTACTTCTAATTATTACGTTCTGAGTGTATTAAGTGGGATATAATCACTGAGAATAGTGTTGTCCTTTTGCAAAAGCTGAATGGTAGCTATTGAAATTATTACTGTGTGAATAGTTAATAGTATAAAATAAGTTTAAAAGAGGTTTTACAAATGTGAGTTTTCATACTAGTTTAAACTACTGGGTTCTTGGAAAAGAACATAAATGTTTGGACCAAAAAAGGGCTTACTTTTTCTTCCATAAATATTATTATTATTATTTTTGTGTGTGTGGTGCTGGGGATTGAACCTAGAACCTTGTGCACGTGAGGCAAGCTCTCTATCTGAGCTATATCTCCAGCCCCAATAAATTAATTTTGATTAATTTTTTTGCAGAGCTAAATTTAAGTAAATATAACATTCAGAATGTTTATTGAGACATTTAATATGGCTATTATAGAACTTAAAGTAAAATGTCTGCCATAAAAATAATTGCAAAAGATAAAGGCACAGTAAGTCTAACAGTTAAATATAAAAGTTACTAAATAATTATAATATTTAGTGAGGATTAACTTTATTATATGTATTTGTCAAAATGCTTGATAGACATCATTTTATTTATCCATTCATTTAATGTGCTCTTCATTTGGTTGTCCATATTACACAAAGACAGGAAATAATTTTGCATATTTTATATCAAAACCTGAAAATGGTCCTTAGGGAGAAAACAATGGAAAGAAAGTCCGTGTTGCCAAAAGCTTACAGGCAAGTGTGGAAAACCAAAGTAGTACCAGGCAATTACAATAAAGTGAGAATAATTGGTAATAACAGAATCAGGACAAGATGCTTCACAGAAACATTGAATCCTTTAGCCTACCACATTTAGGTAGAAACATCATCAGGCTCAGGCCAACAAGTAAAACTACAGTCTTATTTTCCTTATCCTGTAAGAATTTTAGATCAGGTTGGATTTAAAAGTAAATTCAGTCATTTACTACTGACAAAAGAAAATGTCATAAGAAAAATACTAACAAATACTGCTTTGTCAGTCTGCTTCTAATAAACAGTACACAGCATTATCAACAAAGTGTCTACTTTTGTCCAATGAGAATATTGAAGAAAATTTATTAAAAGCCACTTTTTAAACCCTTTATATTGATGTAAGTCAATCTGTAATGAAGGACAACAGTTGCCAGGTGGAGTGGCGCATGCCTATAATCCCAGCAACTCATGAGGATGGCTAGATTGAGTCCAGCCTCAGCAACTTCGTGAGACCTTTTTTTCAAAAGAAAAACTAAAAAGGGCTGAGATATAGCTCAGTGGTAAAGGGTTCTTGGGTTCAATCCCCAGTACAAAAAGGAAAGAAAAAAAAAGTAAATCACAACTGATAGTAACATTTATCAACATTTACTACATTTACTGTGTGCCAAGTACTGCAATAGGTTCCTTTCATTTACTGTTTTTAATATTTCTTTATTGAAACACTGAGGTAGTAGTAGGGATAACTGATAATTTGATAAAATTTAATAACTTGAACAACATGCAGTTAACAAAATTTGGATTTGATCGCAGGTATAACTTAAGAATTTAAAGCAAAAATTACCACACATGCAAGGAGAATTTAGTAAAAATTCGGTTGTAGATAAACATAATAATATGTCTATGACAGATATCAGACTAACTAAAACTTTTATAATTTGCTATTAATTGGGGAACTGAAGAATTAAGAAAAAAAAGTTTGATGGTTACAAGTCCATGATTTTGGTTTTCAATCCTCTTATACACTTAATGCCTCTTCATCTATCATAATTATACTCCTCCCTTGAGAATACTAGTGTTCCACTGAATATACTTTAGAAATTCTGAAATATAATTGTAAAATATTTGAACATAATAATTTACAAGTAGAAAAATATGACATTGAATTTTTTCTTTGCCAAATACCTGGAGAAATTTATGAAATTTAAATAATATATAACCTAATAATAATTTAAATCAGAAGTAGAATTATAGGTTGAATATACTTTCTCATTTTCATATAAAATACAATGCTAAGGGTAGAGTATAGTCCATGGGGGTTGGGATCTTGAGAGGTGTATATAAAAATCTCACTGAAATTGCCTGTAATTGTTATACGATCTGATGTCTAGAAAACATGTACAAAATTTGATACATTCAATTTATCCTAGGTGAAATTTTCCCTTTTTTGTGTTTCTGTGTGAATAGCAATTGGTATTTTATTCAACTTGAAACTATTATAGATAAGTTTAGCTATTGTAGAAAACTTGAAACTATTGTTAAATTTTAGTACTATTGTCAGCTTGACCTTGATGTCCACAGAGCTATAAATGAAAAGGAAGTAAGATGGTAAAACCTGAACATGTACTCTCTGGTTTAAAATCTTACTTTCCTTGTTTTAAAAGTATAATAATTAGGCAAATATTTATTTGACATTTGTACTAGACATTGTTGAGTGCTAGAAAAATAGGAGCAAATTTTACTCTCAAGGAATTTTTAGTTTACATTTTCTTTGGAAAATGGGAAGTAAACAGAGAAAAAGAGGGGGGAAAGGTAAGGGAAGAAAAAGAAAGAAAAAAAAAAAAAACACTTAAGCAGTATTTGTTGTTCTAGTTCTGTTTCTTTCCCCATGCTTGTGACTTTAGATTATATGACATCTTCTCCTTTCACATAAGGGTATTATGGATATGCATTTTTAAGTCCTTTTTCTTTTCATCATTACTCTGAAAACTTATTGGGGGCAATGATATTTTCATTAAATATTTTTATTTTCAGTGTCCAATATTTTAGTGTCACTCAGTAAAGTAATTTTGAATGGACAAATTCATTTTTTGTTCTTAGATGAGTTTTTTTTCCCCCTTACTATGGGGGGTTTTCTACAGTGGGAAGCTTAGGTTATTACCTTTATATTTTGGTGCTTTTCTGAGTTGTCTGTATGTAGTCTGTGCTATTATTTATTGGAGTTTTGTTTAGTTGTGGATAAAGTCCCTGATAATGGAGCATTTGTATCTAGCACTCTGCTTTTGAGATGGGACAAATGCTTAATGTTATCTGTATGGTCTGTTTTTTTTTTTATTTAGGTAGATATTGAACATTTGGGTTTTCATCTTTACTGTGCATTTCAAAAGTACTATAATCACATCAAGATAGTCAAAGTTTAGTTTTCTCATTGATTCAAGCAGGATTTATTTGGGTCTGTTCAATTCAATGCTGTTTTTGGCAATTATCTTTTCATGCTGATCCTTAGATGGTAACATGGGGTAAAAAGCTAAGTATCAAAATCAAAGTTTATAAGAATTAGCTAATTGCAAATATTACTAGCTCTTTTTAATTTTTTCACTTAATATCATATACAGGGACCATAAATAATAACAACACTACTTTTGTAAAAAGAGTTATGGTATTATTATGCAATCTTAGAATACCAGCAAGATCACTCGTGTCTCAGTCTCATAATATAAGGTGAAAAAGTGTGCCTTGAGATCATTTGTCTGCCAGGGAAAACACATTTTTATTAACTGCTAATTATTTTCCCAAATGTATATATTGATATGTTAGCAGATTGTGGCTGGTCATAAAATTGTTTTTTTCTTACCACATACTTTGCTTTCCTTTATCCTCCACATCTGGCAAATTAAAGAGTTAAGGAAGTAAAACTTTAAATTGAATTCTACTCATAAAATGAGATACTCTGCTTCTCTTAACTGCATTTTTTGAGAAAATAGGCAAATCATTACCCTTACTTTAAAAGAACCCTTTAAGTAATATCTACATTAAAAAGAAAGTAGGGAAAGAATAGTCCTAGTCATTGGTTGGAGAAAATTCTATATGATGAAACGGAGATATTAGTACTTCCTAAAGCTTGTGTTTATGTTTTTCTTCTCTTGATTCCTGGTGTTTTTCTTCTCTAACATCCCTCAGTACAAAAATCACTTCTTTTTGATCGAGGATGTTGTTTGAGTAAAACAGAAGCCCTAGAGTAGTGAAAAGCTGCATTTGTGTATTTAGACTGTTAATTATCCACTTGATTTCCTGTCCAGGATAGTTGTGATTAAGGAACATGCAAAGGAAAACAGTGAAATGATGCCTATGATCTTTTGAGATGTTTTAAAAGAGTGACCTAGCTGTGTTCAGCTATGCAAATGCAAAAGAATAATCTTAACTTCCAAAATAATATTTTGCCAGGTGGTGTTCATAATGATGGTGATAGGCATGATTCCAGTAAGCAAGATGGATTTCTAAGAAAATATTGTCAGGCAAACCTTAATTTTTGAGGAACAAATTTGTTAGAATAATCAGCCAGGAAAATGAGGAAGGACCAAATGGCTTGCTTTCAATAAATTAAGTTTCTTATAAAATCATTGTAAACAGAAATGGGAAATATATGAGAACAAGGGCATTAGAGAAAACTGGCTAAAGGACTGCACCAAATTTTTCAGTGTGTGGATTAGTATCACTTAGAGGAAGATCTATAGTGAAATGCTACAGAATGTTATATGTATCCTTATTCTGCTCAATATTGTTATCAATGGTTGTTGAAAGTACTGAAAGCATATATTCGCTTTTGTATGTAACAGTCATATTTAAGGTTTTTAGAAAGCTGGAATAGTGGGACTACATCCAAAGTGAAATTTCCAAGGAATAAATATTAGGGTCTCATTCTGAAATCTTCTGCATCAATGGAGATTTAGGAGGAATCAAACTCAGGCATATACCATGTATTTTATATTTAGGGTTTTATTTTTTGTTTTTGTTGTGAGTTTTAAAAACTAATGTAATTTTAGTCTCATATAATAGAAATTCAAGTTCTAGAAAATGGTAGGAAGAAAGTTATATTTTTAAGGTCATATTCAGACTGAATATTTATAGGAAAGTGAATATAGAGTTGAAGGGAAAGGAAGATATATAAAGAACAGATGAAAGTTCTTGAAATAAATTGCCTATTTGGAAGATTATTATATGGAAAAATATTAGACATTTTTATTATTGTTATGGTTTTGATATGTTGTATCTCCCAAAATCTCATGTGTGAGACAATGCAAGAATGTTTAGAGGTGATATCATTAAATTACAAGAGTTACAATCTAATCAGTGGGTTGATCTACTTGAGTGGATTAACTAGTTGGTAACTATAGGCAGGTAGGTTGTACTGAAGAAGTAGGTCACATGCGGACAAGTCTTTGAAGTTTATGTTTTCTCTGGTGAGCAGAGCTCTCTCTGTTTCCTGGTTGTAATGAACTAAGTAGCTTTCTTTAACCACACCCTTCGCCATGAGTTTGGGCACAGACTGAACCTCTGAAACCATGAGCTAAAATAAACTTCTCTTTCTCTAAGTGGATCTTGTTAGGTATATTGATTTCAATGACACAAAGCTGACTACAGAAAACTAAGGTTAATGAATTGAAATGAGAGGAAAACATTTCAACTCAATATGAAAATTCAAAATTGTATTAGGGTGAACCTAATTATATTATACTGACAGTTATATTAAAACATTTTTGCATGCAAAATAGCTATCTAATATAGTTCAACCTAATATAAAGAGGTAGGTGTATAATTTTCCATTGAAGTTAGCAAATTTTCTTTACCTGTAGTTGAAGGGCAAAAACCACACAGGAGACAACCATGCAGCCAAGAGATTTATTCACTAGCCTTTATGGCTGGTTGGAGGTCGAAGAAATATGGGGAGAGAGGAGTCAGGAAGAGGGAAGTGTGCAAGCTCTGGTGGGATAGAGGAGTTAGGAAGAGGGGAGTGTGCAAGCTCTGAATGGAAGGAGGGTACCTGGTCACTCTGGCTGTGGTCTCTGGAGCTGTTGGCTAAGGCAGCTGCCGTCAGGCTGGAGGATGGAGCTGTTGGCTGGGGCAGCTGCCATCTGGCTGGAGATGGTGAGTCTGGAGCTATTGCAGTGGCTGCCTCCTCTCAGCAGGGAAGAGCTGCTGTGTCTGAGCTCTGGGCAGGCAGGAGCTTTAAGTAGGGATTTCTGGTGGGGGGTGTACCAGAGTGACCTTCAACGCTATTGGCTCTTTGCCTGGGGAACAGGGCAACATTTAAGCCTATTGGCTCCTGCCTGGGGAACAGAGTGACCTTTAAGCCGATTGGTTCCTGCCCAGGGAAAATGAAACCAGGTTGCTTCTCATAGAAATTTCCATGGGGGAGGTGGCCCATCGGCCTAAGCCTACCTATCAGTAGTAACCAATCATAGCATGGATAATCATTTAATGGATAATTTGTACAGAGGTTTCAAGCATCAAATGAATGGTCAGATTCAGTGTTCTTGAAGTTTATTTCAAACCTCACAGTTTTGTCCTTCTAGAAATTGAATTTAATTTTTGCTTGTAATATGCATTTACTCAATGATGGAGATCCAAATAGAGTGGGACATTGCCATGGTTTGACATCATCATTCCTAATCTAGAATGTCTTCATTTGTCTCGGTTCATCAACATTTTTCACTAAATTTAAGGACATGAGAATAGAAAATTTTATGCAATGGTGGGCCATTTATTCCAATCCTTAATAAGAATATTTCTAAAAACTCTCCTTATATTGACAGCTTAACAAAAAAGCAAAAGTCCAAGAATTTTTCTATCATATTTTCCTTCAGAAAGATTGGTAGTTTTATTTAAAATCTGCACTCTGGATAAAATTAATGTTTCAAAATAATTTTTGTTAAATACTATTTAATAATCTTTACAAGAAAATGTATCCAAAGTAGATAGCAGAAATGATGGTTAAGTTGCTACTTTCTGTAGAAAAGTTATATTGAAAACTGTTTTTACCCAGTAAATTTCTGTTTCTTTGTTCAGAGATGTTTATAATAGGTCATGTTTTAAATAACAGTTCTGATTAAATTATAAGTTATAAGAAAGATCTTTATGCTTGATAGATTCCAATTGAAAAGTTATTATTTGTATTTGGTACTGTATGATGATAATCTGTAAATTAGAAGTTTGATGTTAGATGAATCACTTTTGATACCTGGATGTTCAGTTAAAAGAAAGCACATTTCAGTGGCCACAAGAATTATCTGAATCAAGCTCTGCAGTAATAGCCTGAATTTAAGTTCTCATTATTTGAACCACTTTCAATGTCTCTGTCAATAAATGATGATTCATTAGGTATCTTATAATTTTATTCATAGAGTCATTAGTTCTTCATCTATCTTAACTATTGTAAATTCTCTAGTATTTTGATAGTATGAAATCTGGTGAAAGGACAAATAAATAGGTAGGTAAAGTCAAGGTTGAAGTTAAGATTTTAAAAATATCATACTCAGGGGCTGGGGTTGTGGCTCAGCAGTAGAGCGCTCGCCTCGCACGTGCACGGCCCGGGTTCGATCCTCAGCACCACATACAAATAAACCCATTGTGTACAGCTAGAGCAAATAAGTAAATATTTTAAAAAAAATCATACTCATCACAGGCAGTCTATTCCAAAAAGCATGTGCAGTTACATTGTTTGGGTGTGTGCAGTCTCTAGCATTTTATTGTATTAACTAATTTATATTTCATGTTAGATATTACTAGAATGAAGTAAATAGATTAGACAGCATAGAACAGAGAGATACATGAAGAGTTTGTAGTTGTATCCACAAATGAAAGCTCTAGAGTACCAGCAGCCTCCAGCTGCTCCAAAACAGCTTCTTGTTTACACAGCACTGAGCTGTACTGTCAAAGCCTGTGAGCAGAGGCTACCATGAATGCACCTGTGTTCTAACGAAGTTTGGTTTATAACTTGTTGTAGCAAGGAATAACACATACTGTAGGAACAATGATACAAAAGGAGGAGTAAGGAAGATGAATTATAGGATTTGGGGGTTAGAATTAGTCATAAAATGGACTTGCAGAATTTGCGAAGTGAATTTGATGGAACAATCTGTTAATACATGAGTCTGGACCAAGTCACTTATAGATTGGTTTTTCTGTGGTTTTGTCTTGGAATATAAAAGTCTGAATGAAGTACTGTTAAAAGATTTGAGCTTAAATGATGTGTTACACACATCATGGCTAGGTATGGTGCAATTTATTTGTTTTATAACTCAAACGTTTGCAAAATGTGGTTTCTAGTTCCATTTACAGCTCTTGTAGGTTGGTTGTCAGCAATATTGTTTTCTCAAGTTATCAGTATAATTGTAATCTTTTTTTTTATTTTTTAACTTCAAGAGAAGTCATCCTCCTCAGTTTGTGGCATATTACCTTTTTGGTTTTCTGTGGTACTTTGCACATGTATTTGTGTGCCTGTGTTCATGTGTGTGTGTGTGTGTGTGTGTGTGTGTGTGTGTGTGTGTGTGTCAGATTTTTATCTTCATTTGCCGCTCTCATTGTCTCCCCTGCAGTAGGGGAAACAATTTTAAAGTGTTTAAACATGTGTCCTTATTTGAATGTGTTTTCATATTCTGTATTGTATTATTTTGTGTGCATGTATTTTTATTTCACAAAAAATCTATTCTGTATAGAACAGAACTTATTTTGTTTCCTACCTTTTTCCACTAAGGACTATTTTGAGATCCATTAAACATGTTTTCAAAATTCCAAACAGTTGCTGTATGTTCACGTAAATCCTATATTTTAACATTCATCAGTTATAATGTGTAAACTGAGTTCATTTTTTGTTATTGAAGAATCCATAGGCTGAATTCTCAATATTTTCCCTATCCATTCTTTCAGCAATGGATATCCAGGTTGTTTATTAACTTCTCACTAAATTAAAAAAAAAAAAAAAAAAAAAAAAAAAAGTTGATGTGTCTTTACAGTCCATTGTGAGATACAAAGAAAATTACATTTGTCATTTTGGCTCTTTATCCACTGATCTATTTGTTGTCAATCATAATTTCCATCCAAGAGTGTGTAATTTTTTAATGACACGTTATGCCTCGATTTAAGTACCATCAATGTGTTCTTTAGAATGCTGGTGATGTGCAAGCCCACAGTCTTACCAACAAATCAGAGATATTCCTATATGCCATTTTTCCCCAAGATAATTAGTATTATCCAGTTTCTAATTTGTACTCTTTAGTGAGTGATATCTCATTTCTAACTTCCATTTTTTATAATAAGTTTGCTAACTTTTGGAATTACTTTTCAATAAATTGCCAGTTTTTCATTTGTGTACATCAGCGAAAAAGAAACTAGGAAATCTACCCCATTTACTATAGCCTAAAAAAAAAAAAAAAAAAAACCTTGGGAATCAACTTAACAAAAGAAGTGAAAGACCCCCTACAATGAAAACTACAGTACACTAAAGAAAGAAGTTAAAGAAGATCTTAGAAGATGGAAAGATCTACCTTGTTCATGGATAGGTAAAATTAATATTGTCAAAATGACCATTCTCCCTAAAGAACTATACAGTTTCAATGCAATCCCAATCAAAATCCCAATAGCATTCCTCATAGAAATAGAAAAAGCAATTATGAAATTCATCTCAAAAAATAAGAGACCCAGAATGGCCAAAGCAATTCTTAGCAAAAAGAGTGAAGCTGGTGGCATTACTATTTCAGAACTTAAATTGTATTACAAAGCAATAGTAACAAAAGCAGCATGGTATTGGCACCAAAATAGACCAGTTGACCAATGGTATAGAATAAAAGACACAGAAACTAAACCACACACCTACAGTTAGTTATCTTATATTAGACAAAGGTGCCAAAAAAGTTCATTGGAGAAAAGACAGCCTCTTTAACAAATGGTGCTGGGAAAACTGGAAATCCTCATGTAATAAAATGAAATTAAATCTCTATCTCTCACCATGCACAAAACTCAAAGTGGATCAAGGACATAGAAATTAAACCAGAGACCTTGCACCTAATAGAAGAAAAAGTAGGCCCAAATCTCCATCATGTTGGATTAGGATCCAGCTTCCTCAATAAAACCCCTATGGCACAAGATTTAAGACCACGAATTAATAAATGGGATGGATTCACACTAAAAATATTCTTATCAACAAAAGAAACAATTACTGAGGTGAATAGAGAACTTACAGAATGGGAGCAAATCTCTACCACAAACACATCAGATAGAACACTAACCTCAAGGATATATAAAGCTCTCAAAAACTTTTAACACCACAAAAACAAATAACCCAATCAATAAATGGGCCAAGGAATTAAACAGACACTTCTCAGAAGATGATATACAATCAATCAACAAATATATGAAAAATGTTCAACATCTCTAGCAATTAGAGAAATGCAAATCAAAACTACACTAAGATTTCATCTTACTCCAGTCAGAATGGCAGCTATCAAAAATACAACAATTAATGCTGGCAAGGATGTGGGGGAAAAGTCACACTCATACATTGCTGGTTGGACTGCAAATTGGTGAAGCCAATCTGAAAAGTAGTATGGAAATTCTTAGGAAAACTTAGAATGGAACCGCCATTTGACCCAGCTATCCCACTCCTTGCTCTATACCCCAAAGACTTAAAAACAGCTTACTACAGGTACACAACCTCATCAATGTTTATAGCAGCACAGTTCACAATAGCTAGATTGTGGAACCAAAACCCAGTGCCCATCAGCAGATGAATGGATAGGGAAACATTGGTATATATACACAATGGAACACTACTCAGCACTAAAAGAGAATAAAATCATGGCCTTTGCACAGGTAAATGGATGGAGTTGGAGAAAATAATGTTAAGTGAAGTTAGCCAATCCCCAAAACCAAAGGTCGAATGATCTCTTTGTTATGAAGATACTGACTTATAAAGGCAAGGGAGGGGGGAAGAGAGGAATGAAGGAACTTTAAATTGAACAAAGAGGTGGAGGGAAGGGGAGAGAGGGTAAGGGGATAGGAATAATGGTAGAATGAGTTAGGCATCATTACCCTAAGTACATGTATGAAGACACAATTGTTGTGAAAATACTTTATGTAAAACCAGTGACTTGAAAAAAATTGTGCTCTTTATATGTAATATGAAGTGAATTACACTCTGCCAAGCATGTATAACAAATTAGAATAAAAATAAATAAAGAATCTGATGTTCATTTAATAATGAATTCTTAAACACCTTCAGTTAGTGCCTAGGATAAAATTAGAAAATCAGCCTGAAGGGCAGAAACCACACTGTGTTTGCCTTGTACAAAAGGGGGGTTTAAGGGAAGGGGAGAAGGGGAGAAAGGAGGAAGGGGGAAAGGGAGAGGGGAAAGGGAGAGGGGAACGGGTAAGGGGAGAAGGGGAGAGCTGGTGAAAAGATGGTGGTGAAAGAGGAGGGTGGTTCTGGACTGGCAGGGGCTTAAGTACAGAGGGGCGGGAGCGTGACTTGTATGGTCTGGATTGGCTCAGAAAGGGAGAGCCCGCCCTGGGGTGAATTCCCCAGAGAGGCGAGTATTCCCAGGATCTGGAAGGGTGGGGACTCGTAGCCTGCCAAACATGGATTCTCAGGAGAGATGGGCACTTTCCTGGAAGACACCTGGGTCTATGGCCTGCTGGCCTGAATTTTATCTAACACAGCCAAGATGATGATTTATAAAAGCTTTTCTTTGAGCCTTCAAGCAAGTGTGCTCTAGCTCTGTCTGCCTGATCTAAGTTCATTAAAATTCCAGATGTCAAAAAAAAATACATTTTTATATAATGTACATTAAAAACTTTATATAAAATATATTATTAAATGTATTGTTCTTTTAAAAAATAAATAAATAAATTGCCACTTTTTAACACCTGCCTCCCACTGTTGAAGTCCATGATTTTTTTTTTCTTGCTGATTTTAAGGGGCTATTTCTGAAGAACATTATTAACCCATCAATGGTCTTCTATAAAACACATTGTCTATAAGGTGAATATACTAAGTTTGTAGTTAAACAAAATCTTTGATTTTGATGTGATCCAATCAATCAATTTTTGCCTTGTGGTTTGTACTGCTTTCTTTAAGAATTACTTTATTGTCCTCACAAAGATTTACTTGTACCTTTTTTCATATTTACTTTATAATTTTACCTTTTCCATTTTTTTTATTTCATCCCGCTAGATGAATTAATGGAGTTTAAATTTATATGTGATGTTAAGGAAAGATACAGTATCTATTTTAATTGTCCTCTCTGAGGTGAGCTACTTTTCTTAGTAGCATATACTTGAAGAGTCCAGTTCCCTGCCCTGCTACACCCCCCCAAAACAAACAAACAAACAAACAGCCTATATGTGACTTTTTGCAGCCTGATTCAAAGACACCTCCGGAGACTTTACCTGGCAAGCTTCATAGGGAATATCTCCTCTCCCCACACTAGACTACCAAGTTATACCAAGTTAGTCTTTGATGGGAGCCAAAATCAAGTATCTAGCCTGTTTTTTGTGTATTTCTCTTCCTAGTCTAGGTGTGTTTGGTGGACATCTTCAGGCCCTTCAGCTGAGGCCTGCTTATTGAAAGGAGTAGTCAGGAAGCCTAGATATATCTTCAGTACTTTCTACTCCTAGTCCTCTGCTTTCCTCTTCTTCCTGGGGTCCATATAACTTCTGTAGCCCTCTGATTGGGGCTTCTGCAACTTGAGATAAGCCCCATGTCTGTGCTAATCCCCCTGCCTCTTGATTTGTGTGTTCTTCCATGGGGAGAATGGAACAGGAGGAATCAGTGCTTTCTTGAGTTTTAAGTCTTTTGCTTATTCTGTTAACAGTATGTGATTAACATTTTCCCTTTTACTTTTGTTTTGTATCATTGTTTCTTTTAATTGGCTTCCCTGACACCTGAATGTGCAGCTAGCTTTGGCCAACAATACTAAGGCAGTGATTCACAAGTAATGGTTCTTAGCTTCAATATTGGCTATCACCTGGGAACTTGTTAGAAATGCAAGTTCTGTAGCACTACTATAGACCTACTGACTGAGAAACTCTCTTTAATCTCATTAGTTTGTTTTTTAAAGCCCCCATGCCATTCCAATTCATGCTAAAATTTCAGAGCCACTGAACTAACAGTGTACTCTTTATACAATGTCCTTGGTGCTTCTCTATCTCACAGAAGTTGCTACACATATGTGAATTTGTTTGAGCTTTCTGTTTTTGCTCTATTTGTTGATTCTTGCATAAACCATAATATGTTTATTAACTGTAATTTATTACAGTATAGTTTATCTTAATATATGGTATGGCAAATCTCTCATCTTTCTTCTTGGTGTTTTTTTTATTTTTTTCTTTCAGCACTTTAAATATTTGACTCCACTCCTTTTTTTCTTACATGTAATTCTGAATCTTTGCCACTATAAAAAGGTGTTTTCTTCCTCTGGCTATTTAAAATGATTTTTCTTTTTCTTTGATTTTCTGCAATTTGAACTTAGGCTTATGTGTAGATTATGGTATTTATTCTCTTAGTGTTCTCTGAGCTTTCTGGACCTTCAGTTTGGTGTTTGTCATTAATTTTAGAAAATTCTTAGCCATCATTACTTCAAATACTTTTTTCACTTCAGTCTTTCTTTCTTTTCCTTTTGGTATTTCAGGTACAATTTGCTACACCATTCAAAATTGTCCCATAGTTCTTGGCTCTTCTGGTCTATATTTTTGTTCATTTTTATCCTCTTAACCTAAACTTTTGCACTACATTTAGCAAGTTTTTATTAACCTATTGTTATGTTAATGATTCTTTCCTTGTTCATGTTGAATCTACTCATGAGCCCATCAAAGGCATTTTTTTCCCATTTTGATTCCAACATTTCCTTTTTATTCTCTCTTTCAATTTCTGCTTGTACATTATCCATCTGGTCTTGCATGCTTTTTTTTCCATTACATTCCTCAATACATTTATCATTGTTTTTTAAAAATTTTTAGTCTGATAATTCCAAAAAAAGTTTCTTATAACTGAAACTGGTTCTTATGCTCTCGTTGCTTCTTCAGACTTTCTTGCCTGTTAATATGCCTTATAAATATGATTAAAAGACCTATGTGATTGGTGTTTTACATAATAGGAATTGAATTCCTATTTTAGGGGCAGGTGTTAAGTTAATATGTCTAGGATTAAATGTTTAGTGTTTTCTGGTACTGTAAATTTTAAGGGAGTTCAAATTCCTTAAGTATCCTTTTTTTCTTTCTTTCTTCTTTAACTTTTAAGGAACTCTTCTTTAGATACCTAAAAGTGATGTAGGACTCTTAGTCACTATTAATATAGCAGAGAACTGTTGGTTTGGTGATAAGGTATTAGGGAGAGGAAGCCATCTATAATCATGTGATTAAATTTCCGCAAGCCTTTGACCTTTGTAAGTATTGGTTAGCTCCCCACTCCATCTTCTTTATATGAGATATGAAGTCTAGAAGGAGCAGAAATCTTGTAATGTCTTCCAGGTGACAAAAGATTCTGATAAAGTCTATTCATCTGAAGAATAGGACTTTGTTATTTAGAATGCTCTGGGCCTATTTCATATTGGTTAGTTTTTTCTTCCCCTTGCCAGACCCATGAGGGCAACTTTCTTGTTTCTCCACTGTGAGATTCTGATGGGATTCCTGGTGAAAAAACAAGTATGAGAACCCTCCAGTAAGACTTTCGAGCCCCAGGAGTTCTCATTCTCATAAATATCCTTATTTGCACTACAGCAATACCCCAAATTATCATATAAGTGTGTCTACCAGTTTGTACCAGCAGTTTCTTCTGTAGATATGCAGATCACTGAATTTGAGTGTTTCTCCGGTTTGAGATGGCAATTTGCCTGTGACAGTTCTGACAGATTTAGGGAGTATCATGGATCTTTAGTTTCATCATTTTTTTTCTTATAAGTGATGACTTACAGACTCTTTATGTGTCAGATATGAAATCTGCATATATGTTTTCATTACTTCAGCAAATTTTATCAGTATATACATTTATTTCAAACATTAAACCTTTTAGATTAAGACTGTTCTTACAAACAAGACCAGTAAAAGCATACTAGTTCTAACTGAAGTGAGGATGGAAGTGTCCAGCACTCTGCTGGACAAAATCTGAAAAATGTGGGTATTAAATTTAAACTGGTCAGAGTTGAACCCTTCTGGACACTATCATTTTTATGTCTAGCAGTCAAACTATATTGATGTTAGTTTGTTTTGATTATATTTTTTATTACATGTTTTGCTTGTTTATGATTATTTACAGTAGTTCTGTACATCCCAAAATATAGTTTATTTTGGAGAGAGGGAAATGAAGATGTATTTTTCAATACATGTAGAAATATATACTATAGAAAACAATATGTTCTGCTTGAGATTCCCCTTCTTAATTAGGGAATGCTTATTTCTTGTGTACGGAGGAGAAAGAAACACTGCCTTTTTGTTTTACACCTTGTTTCTCTAGATGGAGGTTTAGTCTTTTAAGGAAATATGCCAAAAGTATGTGATATGATTGCTTCATTTCCAATCTCAAAGATATTAAAGATGTGATAATTTTCCCAAGATGTTATTTATCAAATCTTCCCTAAATGATAATTATAAGGTTTATATAAGAGAACAGTTGGAACTTTCTTAAGTCATTTTGTAACTTCACAGTCTTAAAAAATTTCTGCTAAATTTTGAGGAGTGGGGTATGGAGTCTGATATATAAATCTTTTTATTGACCTTCCAATTTCTGTCATGTTATATATGCTTCTGACTTGTTTTTCCACTGAACCAGTAATTTAGTCCATTACTGGTCTGTGTAAATCTTAGCCACAGCTATTTCCCAAGGTGGTTTGGGGTCTAAGGAGTGGTTGGGGTTGATGTCCAGCAGGAAATCTTGCAAACCAGATGATTGGTGTGGTTGACTGTAACCTTGTTAAAGCTTTGGTCAAGTTGCACTTATGGGAGTTATTTAATTAGTTTCCCAATAATGTTTATGTACAGTTTTTAGATGACCACTACTTTTTTTTCTTTCTTTCATCATGATTTCGAAAAAGATAGTTGCTTGTTATTTTCACAGTCAAGTATTAGTCCAATATTCTTTTAAGTTATCTTTAAGCAGTCATTTTAATAACTGATAGGAATTCTCTAGAATGTTAGTTCTAGAGTATTGTCATAAGTGTAACTTGAGTACTTTCAATATAACAGTCATTGTACTAGAAAGAATTTTTAAAAATATAAAACGTTCTCAGTCTTTAAAAAGTTTGGTAAACTTATCATGGGAATCAGAAATAAAGCACAGTACATTGTAATAATTAATACATTAGTGATAGAAACAAAATGATCTGGGAATCAGAACATTTTAACTATTCAGAAAACAACAGTTAATTCTTCCAAAGTAATTGGGGAAGACTTCACAAAGGAAGTGATATTGTAATGGGATCTGAAAAATTGGATTATGACCATAAAGGTACTATGACTATAGAGCAATAGTATGAGTTAGAAATTAAATTACTTTAATGTGCATATTATTATTTCTTCAGATTTACTGAAATATTTCACAGTAAAATTCGTTTTTATAGATGTATTATTGTATGAATTTGGACCAATTTATACAATTTTATAGTCACCACTTAAATTAAGATAAAATCAAGAATGAAGTAGAGAGTAATATTTCTAGGCATCCCTCTCCCTTAGTCTTAGCCAGTGAAGGAGAAATTCCTTATATCATTATTTCAGAAGTACATAGTTTACCTTATGGTTCACTCTTGTTGATGTATATTCTAAAAGATTTGACAACTACATCATGACGTGTTTCTAACAATGTAATAGAATACAAAATAAATTCACTGTTCTTAAACTGTTCATGATCTAATACTCTTTCCCTCACCTGTCCCCTGGTAAACACTGACATTTTTATTCTCTCCTTATTTGCCTTCTTCAGAGAATCATAGGATTGATATCATTCAGTATGTAGACTTTTCAGATTGGCTTCTGTCACTTAGTAATATGCATTTACCATTTCAACTTGTCTTCTCATTCCTTGATCATTCATTTCTTTTTAGCCCAGAATAATATTCCATTATTCATGTACCACAGTGTATCCATTTACATGAAGGATATTTTGGTTGTTTCTGAGTTTTAGCAATTATAAATAAAGCTGCTGTAAAGATGTGTGTGCCAATATCTATGTAGACATAAGTTTCATCTTATTTAAATACCACAGCAGTTTAATTAATGTTGGATAGTATGGCAAAACTACCTGAGGTTTTCTAAGATTTTGTCTAACTCTCTGTCAAAGTGGCTGTATCATTCCACATACCACCAGCAATGAATGAGAGTTTTCTTGTTCCATATCTCACCAGAATTTGTCAGTGTTCTTTATTTTAGCAGTTCCGATAGGTTTATGCTGGTATATTGTCATTTTAATTCTCAAGATGTATGTTTTCATCCTCATTACTCTGTTGATAAAAATGTGATTTTTGAATGTTAAACCAGACTTGCATACCTAATATAAATTCTACTTTGTTTGGTGAATAATTCTATTTATATGTTGTTAGGTGCAGGAGCCCTGTTTGGGGAGATAGCTAAGATTGTGGTTGACTATGGGCCATAGACATTTTTGGGCATTGTCGCCTTCCGTAGTCTCACGGGACTTGGCCCAGGATCTCGAGAGATTTGAGCAGTGACTCAGCAGATTGACATTTTTGGGCATTGTCGCCTTCCGTAGTCTCACGGGACTTGGCCCAGGATCTCGAGAGATTTGAGCAGTGACTCGGCAGATCGAGCGAGAGCGATTCCTGCTCGGGCGCATGGGATGAGACCAGAGAGAGAAAAGGACAGGGTTATCGATATTGTATAGATATATTGTAGTTTCTTGTAAGAGTAGGTGCTTTGGTTTCTTGTGAGAGTGTGTATGTAGTGTTAGAAATTACAAGAGACAGAGACAGAAAGATTAAAGAATTTTTTTGTCTCCATCCTGTCTCTGGACTCCTTCCCGCGGCGCTGCCGTTCCAGGCTGCAATCCCTTTTCGGCGGCTAACAGTTGGTGGCCCGCACGGGGAATTCAGCACGGCAGGTAAGAACTGAGAAACCTCGCAGGAGTCTCTAGTCAGAGCGGTTAAAATGGGTTCGAAAATAACTAAGACCCAAGTGTACGAGGCTCTTGATGAATTCTTTGATATGGATGAGTCTGTCGTTAGTGAGGAGGATTTAGAAAACAGTGAAGGCAATCTTAAAAGCGTAGATTCCGCTGAGTCAACTAAGACCAGTAAGGAGAGTATTAGAAGTGTCCCCAAAATTACAAAGATCCGAGCTGCTAAAGCTATTCAAGATTTATTAGAGATATTTCAAGGATACATGGTCTCAATTGAACCTGGGACTCAGGATGTTACTGAGTCAGTTAGGACCAATGAGAGTAGTAGTAGTGAGGAGGAATTAACTAAAGGTGATTTTGAGAAAATGAATAAAAGGAAATTAAGGAAGACCAAGATAAGGGATCATCAAGTGGAGGAACTTGTGTCCTCTACTCCCCCATGGGTGAAATCGATTACAGAAAATATGAAGGGTATCACTAGACGTTTGCATACCCTAGAAATAGAAATAAAAAGTCTTTCTGAGCGCTTATGCGCTCTCGAGGGTAACTCACAGATACATTGGGAACTGCCAGTATTTGAATATGAAAATGGACAGAGCGGCCACCAGCCAGTAGATTTCAAAACAATAAAAAATCTCAAAGAGGCAGTAATGACTTATGGACCCCAAGCTCCTTTCACGTTGAGTATACTGGAGTCCCTTAACACCTTTAGCTTAACCCCCGCAGACTGGAAACGTCTATGTAAAGCAACATTAAGTGGGGGACAATACTTGGTTTGGCGATCGCAATTTCAGGAACTTTGTATAGAAACAGCTAAAAGAAATGCAGATGCAGGGTTTGGAGATCATAATATAGAAATGCTCACAGGAGAAGGGCAATTTGCAGACGTACAGGATCAAAAACATTATACCCCAGGAGTATATGCTCAGATAAATGCAGCTGCCTTAAAGGCATGGAAAACTGTACAAGGACCTGGGGATCTACAAGGTAGCTTGTCCAAAGTAATTCAAGGACCTAATGAACCATATGCTGAATTTGCTGATAGACTTTTGAGAACTGTAGGTAGAGTGTTTGGAGACATTGATCAAGTTATGCCATTAGTTATTCAATTAGCGTACGAAAATGCTAATAAATATTGCCAGGAAGTCATCAGGCCATGGAAAAATAAAAAGGATCTTTCCATATATATACAACTATGTAAAGATGTAAATGATGCCTTTGTCAGAGGGAATGTGATTGCAGCAGCTGTGAGAGATGCTGCCCCTCAAAATTTTACAAGGGCTCAACATAGACATTATAATCAATCAGGATATTCTAGGCAAAATTATCATAATCAATCAGGCTATTCTAGGCAAAATCCCCAAAGAGAAATAAGACCAAATTCATACCGTACTCCAGGTTGCTGCCCCAGGTGTAAGAAAAGAAATCATTGGGCCAATAAATGCTATTCAAAATTTGATATCCATGGAAATCCTTTGTTCAGGAATTCAAAAAACAGGGTACGGGGCCCAATGCCCCGGGGCCCACAAATGGACGAGGCATTGGAGGAGGAATATCCTCAAGCATCCACTCAGATGCTTCCCAGACACAATCCCTATTATCCATGCACTCCCTCACCAGAGGAACAGGAGGAAATGCAGGATTAGACCTCTGTTCCACCGCCCGAATAGTGTTAACACCTGAAATGGGGGTTCAACTGGTTCCCACAGGAGTCAGGGGACCTCTTCCCTCAGGGACTGTAGGACTTGTTATCGGGAAAAGTCCTGAAAGCTTATTAGGTTTGCAAGTGACCCCAGGTGTAATAAACTCAGACTATAAAGGGGAAATAAAAATAATGCTTAGCTCACCCCAAAGTATAAGTTCTATTAATCAGGGAGATAGAATTGCTCAGCTGCTCCTCCTTCCAAATTTACATAATTCATTTAAAATGAATATGCCTCTAAATAGGAACAATAGAGGATTTTGTTCCACTGATTCGAAACCCATGGTTTGCTGGGTTCGGGACTGTACAAGGAGGCCTATGTGTAAAATAAGAATCCAAGGAATAGAAATGGAGGGTCTTATAGATACTGGAGCTGATTCTTCCATCATTAATTTACGTCACTGGCCCAAACACTGGCCTCTACAAAAAGCTTCAACCAGTTTAAGAGGCTTGGGATATAATAACCTCCCAGAAAAAAGTGCGGTAATTTTAAAATGGGAGGATGATGAAGGACATAAAGGCACATTTCAGCCTTATGTTTTACCTAATCTACCGGTTACTTTATGGGGAAGAGATATTTTACAACAAATGGGAGTACACCTTGCAAACAAACCTGCAGGTGTTAAATGTAAAAACATACAGGGTAATCTTAACCCTAAAAGAAATCATCAAAAAGTACGGGGTAAGCTTAACCCTAAAAGAAATCATTATCATATAGGAAAAAGACATTTTTCTTTGGGGCCACTGAGAAAATAATTTTGAAAATACCATGGCTTTCTGATAAGCCAGTGTGGGTCCCTCAGTGGCCCCTATCTAAAGAGAAATTACAAGCGGCCCACCTACTAGTTAAGGAACAATTAAAAGCAGGACATATAGAACATTCCACCTCTCCCTGGAATTCCCCCATATTTGTGATCAAGAAAAAATCAGGAAAATGGCGATTATTACATGATCTTAGACAAATTAATAAAACCATGCAAGTCATGGGCCCTACTCAACCTGGACTTCCGAATCCTATAGGTATTCCAAAAAATTTCCATGTTATTAGTCTTGATATAAAGGATTGCTTCTTTTCTATTCCCCTACATCCTCTGGATGCCCCCAGGTTTGCTTTTTCAGTTCCTTCTATTAACAATAATGGCCCTGATTAGAGATATCAATGGAAGGTTTTGCCGCAGGGAATGGCTAATAGCCCCACCATATGCCAAATATATGTGGACAAGGCTATCCAACCCATTAAAAATAAATATCCAAACCTCATGTGTCTACATTACATGGATGATATTTTACTGGCCCACCCTAATCAAAAAATCTTATTTAATATATTCAGTGACATGGTAGAAAATTTTAAAAAATACGGATTATATATAGCAGAAGAAAAAGTTCAAACCAGATCTCCCATATTATATTTAGGATATGAAATCATGGATACTTTTGTTAGACCCCCAAAAATTTTAATAAATAAAGAACATTTAACCACCCTCAATGATTTCCAAAAACTACTGGGAGACATTAATTGGCTTCGCCCTACACTAAACCTCACAACTGGCCAATTAAAACCTTTATTTCATATCCTTCGAGGGGACCCTGATCCATCCTCACCGCGAACATTGACTCCTGATGCTAGGAAAGCTTTAAAGGTAGTAGAAAAAGCCTTCGAAGGAGCTCATTGTGACAGATTTGATTTAACTCAACCGCTGATATTGATTATTATTTCTTCACAATATACACCGACAGGAATATTTTGGCAACAAGGGCCTTTATTATGGATACATTTGCCTGTCTCTCCTAAAAGCATAATTGAGTCATATACCTCCATGGTGGCTAAACTTATTCTTCAAGGACTTAAAACTTCTACTAAAATATTTGGCATTCACCCTGCTACTATTATTACTCCCTATTCATCGTCACAGATTAAATATTTATGCTTCAATGATAATGACTGGGCTATAGGTAGATGCTCTACCTCTGCAAATTTTGATAATCACCTTCCTAAGTCTCCTATATTATCTTTTTGTATTAATCATCCTATTATATTTCCACAGGTAATAAAAAATCAACCTATTCCTAAGGCATTTAATGTATTTACAGATGGGTCCTCAAATGGTACTGCTGCAGTAGTCACTACAAAAGAAAATATGACTTACATAACTGCACACAAATCAGCTCAACTAGTGGAATTGGAAGCTGTGGTAAGAGCTCTGGAACATTTTAGAGACCAGCCCATAAACATTTTTTCAGATAGCCACTATATTGTACAAGCCGTCCCAAAATTAGAGTTAGCAGGACCAATAGCACCTCATACTCCAGCCTTTAAATTGTTTTATCAAATACAAAAACTTTTGTGGGCAAGAAAAGAACCTCTATTCGTAGGCCATATTAGAGCACATACTAATTTGCCTGGCCCCCTCCATGAAGGTAATCAAAAGGCAGATGAACTTACAAAAATAATATTTATACTTTCAGCACTACAACAAGCTACTTTATTTCATTCCCAGTTTCATGTCAACAGCACCACCTTGCAACGTAGGTTTAAAATCACAAAGGAGCAAGCCAGAACAATTGTAAAAGATTGTAAATCTTGTATGACACATTTGCCCAATCCTCATTTTGGTGTTAACCCTAGAGGATTAATGCCCAATCATTTGTGGCAGATGGATGTTACTCATGAGCCAAGCTTTGGAAAATTGCGATTTATTCATGTAACCATAGATACATGCTCAGGCATGATTTTTGCTTCCTTACATTCCGGAGAAAAAGTTAAAGATGTCACATCTCATTGTTTACAACCTTTTGCTGCATTGGGCATCCCCAAAATGCTTAAAACAGATAATGGTCCCGCTTATACGTCCTCATCTTTCAAACAGTTTTGCGCAAAATTCAACATATCCCATAAAACAGGCATCCCATACAATCCTCAGGGTCAGGGCATTATTGAAAGAGCAAACCGCACACTAAAAGTTATGTTGTTAAAACAGAAAGAAGGAAACTGGACAGATTGGCAGTTGCCCTGTTTACTTTAAATTTTTTAACTTTAGACTCTGATGGTTATTCTGCTGGAGACAGACATTGGAACCCACATCAACAACATAAACCTTTGGTTTACTGGAAGGATGTTCTTTCAGGTACATGGAAGGGTCCAGATCCAGTATTAATTTTGGGGAGAGGATCTGTTTGTGTTTTTCCAAAGCATGAATCCTCTCCAATATGGATACCATCTAGATTAATAAAGCAGGTACCACATCAAAAGGATGAAGTTGTTGAGGACTCAAGATTAATAAAAAAGGTACAAAATCAAGAGGACCATGATGAAGATATGGAATGATTCCCTTAAAAGATTCCTTCAAAATATGTCACAACTTAAGTGTCATTCCTCCCAGCTGGGACGAAGAGATCTCTCTTTAGTGTGCACACAATTATATATATATTTTTTTACTTTTTATATATGTGTTTATGTCTGTGTATTTGTCTAAATTTCATGTTAATGTGACGTCACAAATATATGTTTGTATGTGCGTCTGTCTGTCCAGTGTGACATCAAAAATAACAAAGCGCTTGTGAATATATATATATATATATATATATATATATGGGTCCAAATAACTCTAATTCATTTAAGTTTAAGAGTATTCAAATTGGGTAAATAATTTAATAAGTGAAGGTACCTTCAATTTTGTTTTATAGGTGTCCCAGGGACTTCTCTTTAGCAAAAAATATGACTAGTGCTGTATAACCTGATATTTTGGTGTTTTGACATGAGGTTGCTTATTTGTTATTAACTTCATTTGTTTAATAAATGATTAATTTCAATTATTTCAACAGGTAAAGGACTGCTGTGTATGCAGAAACTCGAGAGTTCCAGCTAACAAATTATTTCTCCAAAGTGCTTTTAGTTTTTCTTTAATCTATCTTTAATGCAGTAATTACCCTCAGTCTTTCTTTGTTTTGTTCTAAATATGATATTTTGCCAGCTTATGTTTGTGGGAGCTCAGGCTGCAATGTGTGTGAGCAGAAATCAACTTATTTTTCCAATCTAATAATTCTATTTTTTAGTTTGACAACTCGCCTCTTGACTCAGTGCTGGAATAGCACTGCCTTTCCTTTAATAATTGATGCTTCAGTCTCTAGGTAGCGGGCCCTGAAGATTTGCCGGTGGCATTGTCTAGACATAAAAAAGACGGCTGCTGCTACAGCTGCAGGGATCGCGGTCGCTGCAAGCATCCCTGCTGCTCAAATATCAGACAACCTCACCAGTAGTGTGGCCTCTGCTCTGCATGCATGGGGCCTCCTAGATCTACGTGTTATAACAAGTGGACATTTTGATCTTTCATTGGTTGGGACTTCATGGGATAGTACCTTGCGGGTATTTGTTTAGAGAACTCAATGTGTTACTTGATAGAACTTAGGGCAGCTGATTTGTTTAAATAATTTGATATGCTATGCAATTTGGCTTGTCACCAAAAGGCTTGTCGCCTTAAAGCCGCAGGAGCCCTGTTTGGGGAGATAGCTAAGAATGCGGTTGACTATGGGCCATAGACATTTTTGGCATTGTCGCCTTCCGTAGTCTCACGGGACTTGGCCCAGGATCTCCTCCCAATTGGACGGCTGTTAGTTATCTTACACAGTCGATCCTAAAGGGCTCCATTGCATGGCTGGTTAGCCAATGACGGGTAAGATCCCCAGAGGGGGACAACCTAAGACAGGCACAGTCGCACGGGACAGTCTCATGTGGCCGACATATCAACCTAAGACAGGAGTCAAGGGCACAGCCTTGATTATCCAATGATGGGTAAGAATGTTGGTTGCACATAGATGTCCTAGAGCATCCCCTCTTTTAAAACAAAAGGGGGAAATGCAGGAGCCCTGTTTGGGGAGATAGCTAAGATTGTGGTTGACTATGGGCCATAGACATTTTTGGGCATTGTCGCCTTCCGTAGTCTCACGGGACTTGGCCCAGGATCTCGAGAGATTTGAGCAGTGACTCAGCAGATTGACATTTTTGGGCATTGTCGCCTTCTGTAGTCTCACGGGACTTGGCCCAGGATCTCGAGAGATTTGAGCAGTGACTCGGCAGATCGAGCGAGAGCGATTCCTGCTCGGGCGCATGGGATGAGACCAGAGAGAGAAAAGGACAGGGTTATCGATATTGTATAGATATATTGTAGTTTCTTGTAAGAGTAGGTGCCTTGGTTTCTTGTGAGAGTGTGTATGTAGTGTTAGAAATTACAAGAGACAGAGACAGAAAGATTAAAGAATTTTTTCGTCTCCATCCTGTCTCTGGACTCCTTCCCGCGGCGCTGCCGTTCCAGGCTGCAATCCCTTTCCAGCGGCTAACAGTTAGGTTTGATTTGCTAATATGTTAAGGGTTTTTGAATCTGTTTATGAGTGATATTGGTCTGAGATTTTCATTTCTTATTATGTCTCACTCTGATTTTGTTATTATGATAATTTTGGCCTCATAGATTGAGCTAAGAACTATTCCCTCAGCTTCTATCTTCTAAAAGAGATTATAGTGAATTGCTAAAATTTCTTCCACAAATGTTTGTTAGCATTTACCAAACCAAACCGTATCTGGTGCTATTTGTTTTGAAAGAGTATTAGTTATTGATTAAATTTTTAAAAAATATTTATTTATTTGCTTTAGTTGTACACAATGTGTTTATTTTTACATAGTGCTAAGGATCAAACCTGGGCCACGCATGTGCTAGGTGAGCGCTCTACTGCTGAGGCACAACCCCAGCCCTATTGATTAAATTTTTTAAAAGATGTAGGACTACTTATATTGTCTGTTTCTTGTTTGGTGAATTTTTGCAGATTGTGTCTTTCCAAGAATTGGTTCACCTTTTCTAGGTTATCCAGCTTGTCTGCATAGACTTTTTTTCTTAGTATTATTTTCCTTTGAATATCTATAGCTTCTTCTGTAGCTTATTTAATTTCTACTGTTAGTAATTAATGTCCTCTCTCTTTTTCTTGCCTATCCTGGGTAGGTTTCTATAGATTTTTACTAATCTTCTCAAAGAGTCAGCTTTGGGTTTTACTGATGTTCTCTGTTTTCTGTTTCATTGATTTCTGTTCTTATTTTCATTTTTTCAGCTTTGAATTTACTTAGCTTCTCCTTTTCTTGTTTCTTAAGGTGGATATGCTAGCTTTTCAAAACTAGAGCAAACACCTAAAATAATCAAGAGAAAAGGTTAATTTCTGACCCACAGTTTTAGAGTTTAATCATGATCATTTGACCTCATTGGTTTGTGTCTGTGGTGAGGCAGCACTTTATAGTGGGAGTGTAGTGGAGGAGCATAACCCCTCACCTCATACCAGGAAGCAAAGGAGAGAAAGAGGAGGGAGCAGCGTCCCATAGTTCCTTTCCCAGCAGTACCACTATGGAGAGAAAGCCTTTAAGCCACCCAGCTTTAAGCAACACTGAGGATCCAAACTAATAGGAAAGATTATTGATTTTTAGATTTTTTTTCCCGATATAGATGTTCAATGCTAAACATTTCTTTTAAGTGCTGCTTTTCATTCATCCCACAAATTTTGGTAATTTGTAATTTCATTTTCTTTTAAAGTATGTATAAAAATTTTTCTAGTGATTCTTTTCTTTGTTGAACATGTTATTTCAAAGTAGTTATTTAATCTCCAAGTATCTTGAGATTTTTCAGCTATCCTTTGTGTAGAGCTACACAGTTTTGTATTTTAGTTCCACTGTGACAGGAGAGTAAGTACCATGTGATCTCTATATCTTTAATAAATTTCCGAGGGTTGACTTCATTAAGAGTGAAATATCTGGACTAATCAAACCATTCCTTTTCCTCTCCTATTGACTGGAAGCAAGCACAAGGGGAGTTTTCTGAAATATTCTGTTAGAACCTTGTGAGCTCTTGTAGATGAAGCTGAAGACATTTCTACTCTGTAATTGAGTCTCTGCAGAGGTTTCAACTTATTCACATTGAGCCTCCAGCAGTTCACTGATTTCAATTCAGATTTTCTTCCCCAGAAAGTTCCTACTTGGAAGTTTCTGCTCTTGTAAGTTGTGATTCTTTGTTTCTCCCTAGATGTGGTTTTAATTTTGTGGCCAGCAGTTTTTCCTGTGACTTTACTTCTTAAATCTAAGAATAGTTGTGGATTTTTTGTTTTAATTTCTTTCTTTTTTTTTTTTTTTTAAGGATTTTACTTGCTGTTAATACATAGTGGCAGCTACTACACTTCTTATGTTCTGGATCAGAAACTGGAAGTCAACAATCTGTTCTTTACCTAGAGAGTTCAGTATCTTTGTTATAATAAATTTGTTTTATAACAAATGTTATAATACATTTGTATTTAAATTTTTTATTGTCCAATTTTAGCTTTTAAAATATTTTTTCTTTTTTACCTTCTTTTTGGTTAATTCATTATTTTTCCGTTTTTATTCAAAGTTTCAACTCACATATCAAAATTTTTAGTCTTTGAGAATATTTTGCTTATTATGTGTACCCACATTGATTTTTATTTCAGCTCCATTATTGAGAACTGTGTACTAAAATTATCGATAGTTGTGAAGTTATCTTAGAGAATTTACTATAAATATTTAACTTTAAATATAATGTTAACCAGTTCATCACTTTCCTGAATAATACAAGAACCTTAGAATACTTTCATGCCAGTTATTCCTTTTCTGATGTTGATGCTATTTCTCTCCTGTGATTTTGTTTAATCCTGTCCTATTATCATTTTTACAGTTTCACCTTTGTTGTTATCATTTTGTATAATCAATTTTGTATGTACTTGACCATATGTTAGATTTTGCAGGGGCGGGGTGGCATTATTCCATTTTAAGTCTTAACTTCCTTATGTGTCATTTTCATGTGATTTCTAAATTGAAATTTAAATTGAAAGTGTTATTGGATAGCATTGAATAGTCATTCAGTGACAATATATTGTTGTAAAACTCTTAAATTTTGTTTCTATGATAGTACATCTATTTCTTCCTTATTTTGATAAAGTAGTTTTTATTCATATTTAATTATGGGTTAATATTAGTGAGCAGGGGGTTTTGTTTTGTTTTTTAAGATAATTAATCCATTTTTCCATAACTGTTAATATATATTCTCCTTTTGCTTTGAGATTTGCTAATGTGATTTGGTATGGAATTTTTTTAATTATTATTTTTGTGTCACATATTGTTTTAGTCTGAGTATATATGTCTCTCTTCTTTCTGAAAAATTTCTTCTGCCCCATTCTTTCCTGTTGTTTTCATTTCCAACTCTACTTTGGTATGTCGTACTTGTCTAGTATGTTTATCAGTTCTTGTCTGTGTTCTGCATTCTGTGTAAACTGTTCAGAAGCTGTCTTCCTGGTCACACATTCTTTTTTTTTTCCTGTTCTGTGTAAACTGAAGTGTAAATCAATCATTGGCCTTTTGTCAACCAATATATTTTAAATTTTTATATTCTCCTTTTTTTCTAAGTATACATCTTCATTTTTTATAACATCTGATTTCTTCTTATACTTTTGATGCTTAAAAACAGATGGTAAGTGTGCTTTTTTAGAAATAACTTGTATCTGGTAGTTCGACCATTTGTTGCGTGTTAAGAAGGTCTGATTCTGCACACCCGCTGGCTCACACTCATGGTATCACGTTTCCTCAAGCATTTTGTTTTATATTTGTGAGATCATCTTCATTGGAAATTTAGTTGTGATAATTCTTTAAGGCTTAGTTTTAAGTTCTAGCTAAACTTAAAGATATGTTTTACATTTTACGTTCATCGTTTTTGTACTGGGTTTTTCATGGTATATTCTATATCTCTAATCAGAAAAGTGTAAAATTCATCTTTATTTATTCCTCTGTTATAGGTATGTGTAAATACTACATGTAAGCTTTTAATCACCTTATATTTGCTATTATTTTAAAATAGTTAAATTCACTTAATAAATAGCCAGGCCAAGACAATAATTATTTAAACCACTTCTCAAACCACATTTCCCAGCATAGAAATATAATATATTCTGTAGAGAAACATGGTAATCATGTATATTCTTTTCCTGCTTAGTGAAAATTAATTTAAAATGCTTATTAGCTTAATAAAGGTTCTACATTAAAAATACACAGCTTACAATCAATCTTTGATCCATGAAATCACTTTTTTTAAAAAATATTTTTTAGTTGTAGATGGACACAGTATCTTTATTTATTTTTATGTGGGTGCTGAGGATCGAACCCAGTGCCTCACACTTGCAAGGCAAGTAAGTGCCTTACCACTGAGCTACACCCCTAGCCCCTATGAAATCAATTTTGATGGGGAATATTTTAACAGAAATAGAAAAGTGGTAGTATAGCAAAAAAATACGGAGGAAATAAGTTGACCATCAAAATGTTGAAATGTTTTTTGAACTAGATTGAGAAAAAGAATATGTTAGGGTTTCATTATGGAAAATCATAATGTTCCAATGGCAGACTTTAAACTCTTAGGTCAATAAGGTAGGATTTGAGAGATTTTCTTTTTTTCTAGACTGTTTTTATTTCTTTGTCCAAGTGAGTATACATAATGTATGCTATTCCTTTCACCTGTGTTTTCCTGTATTTTGTAAAAATTTGTACAATTAATACATGTTAATTTTAAAAATAAAAAATTCAAAAAGGATATATTGTTCCTGGAACATCTTTATTTAAGCAGTTATTTTTTAAATTTTTGCTAAGTGGAAGATGGAAAGTATTTTTAATTATTATCAGATATATTAAGCACAACTTAGACATGTTCACTTTTTTTAAAACTCCTCAGATCAGTCATGATAGTCTACTGCTATTTTCTATGAAGTTGTTCTATATTTTTGCATTTGAACTTCTATTGAAACAGTACTAAGTTTAAAAAGAACAAAATTCAGGCAATTTTATAGCAAATAAAGCAATGATTATAAAAAGTTAGTATGTTAGGTTTCATCAAGTTGAAAATTTCTGCTATTTGAAAGTAAAGTACGCAAAACAGACTAGACCTGGTTGCATGTGAGTAGTCCCAGATATTTGGGAGGCTGAAGCAGGAGGATCACTTGAGCCCAGGATTTTGGGTCCAGCCTAGACAATGTAGCTAGACCCCACTTCTTAAAAATAAATAAATAAATTGATAAAAAAATAAAAAGTAGAAAGGCAGTACACAATCTAGGTCAACTATTCATGAAATTTATAATTGTCAATGGCTTATATTATATAAAGAATACCTGTAAATTAGTAATAAAAGGGAAGCTGAAATAAATATTGATCAAAAACTTGGAAAAGACAAAAACATAATAATGAATGACCAAAAAGCACATGATAAAACATTTAACATTTCACATCATTATAAAAATTCACCATAGTGATAGACTTCGTTTCACCTGTTAAAATGACTAAAATTAAATGTGCTAAAATAGCCAAAGGGTGAATAGGTAGCAGTGGAAATTCTCACATTCCTAGCTTCTTTACCATTTTGGAAAACTATTTGACAATTTCTTGTAAACTTAAACATATACTTTCCTATTTGCAAAAGAAATTAAAGTATACATCAAAGAGTAAACATGACTACTTTTTTCACAGTATCCAAAACTGCAAACAAACAAAATGTCTATCATCAGCAGAATGGGTAAACAAATTATGATATATTTATACAGAGGAATATTGTTTAGGAATAAAAATGAATCAATTCTCTGATACATACAATTAACTATGTAGATTAATCTTACAGATTTTTCTGCAAAACCAGTGAAGCCATATGCAAACTAATATATACTTTATGATAATAAAGATAGATATTTCAAATATGTGCAAAACAAATGTGAAAAAAATCAGAACGCTTATTGCTTTGAGGGGAAGGACACTTGGGCAATACAGATGTTCTACATTGTGATGAGATGTGTGTCATGCAGCAAAGTGCATAGCTAAGGTTTTTTTTCAAAGTTGTATAGTTAAGATTTGTATATTTAAATGTACATAAAAGTTGCTAACAACAAAGACTTAAAATCATTATTGTCATTTATGTCATAGGTGGCATTACTGATGATGAAATATCTGTAGGTTATTTTTTTAAATATTTATTTATTTGCTTTAGTTGTACACAATCCATTTATTTTTACATGGTGCTGAGGATCGAACCTGAACCGTGTGCTTGGTAGGCAAGCGCTCTACCGCTGAGCCACAATCCCAGCCCTCTGTAGGTTATTGACAGTTGTTGGAAGAGGAGTGATAGATGTAGGAATTTTCATTATTTATTTTGTTTACTTTCTGAATGGTTGAAACATCTTAAAAAATAATTTTTTTACACTTCTTTAGGACCAACCACAAATGAAATAGAAGTGAATACTTGCATGTGTATTTAGAAAACACATTGAATCCAGGACAGTGTGTAAACATTCTCTATATGATAAAATGAGGAATATAAAAGTGGTACAGTCTAATGAAAGAAAACATATTATGACAGAAAGATTTCATCAAAAGGGAATAAAACAAATTACTAAGTAAAGACACAGGAGATCATTGCTTAATTTGGACAAAGGCATATCAGGAACAAATTACAGAGGCATATCAGGAACAAATTAATCTTGAGATGGACCTGATGCAAAAGTAAGACCATATACTCTAATAGATATTACATGGTATCTTACATTTGTTAAGTTGGGTTTGCTTCATTAAATTGTGTTCTCATTGAATATGGTTATTAAACCAGGGAGTGATAACTTTCATGTTACTTTATGGAACACTAAATATGAATAATTATGTTTAAGATTTGCGTTAATATTGAGTCACTTGTGGAGCTTGAATTTATATCAGCATGGAGCGTGAACACATCCCCTCCCCTTGATATTATCTCACATTATGGTGCAGGTTGTAAATCTTTGTTGGTCGAAAAAGAGAGCATTGATATTGCATGTTGCAGAAGTGGCTTGTATTCCACTAACTCTTGGTAAGCATGTCTGGTTTCAAACCAGATCACATGAAAAATCACTAATGCAAGTGGCAATATCTGATCTAGAGAAGAGAACTTTCGGGAGATGTGCTCAAAAAGGATTTTATTTTTAAATGTTTACAGGGAGGTTAGGCTATTCTCTGTGATTTGACAAGACAGTCCATTTACGTGGAAACAAATTTTCACTCAATGTAACATGAGAATATTTAAGATCTCTCTTAGCAGATGTCAAGCATGAAATATACAGTATTATAGTCAACATGCTACACATTAGATCTTCAGAACTTCTTTATCTTGTGTAACTGAAATGTTTTACCATTTGATCAATATCTTCTTGGATTCATATGTTGAATCCTTATCATGACTGGGTCTAACTACTTTCTGTATAATGTAAAACACAATGGTACTAATGAAAAAGTATCCAGTGGTAATCACATAAAGCTACAGTGTGTAAAATATATGCAGTGAAGAAAATAATATCCTACAGATTATTAACTTTGGAGAAAACCATAATTATAACTAGCAAAGTCAAGATATACTTGGTTATACTTATGTTAAAATAGTTTTACTGTAAGATGTTTTCATATGTATAATTTAATTTAACTCTCCTGTGAGAAAGGTCTATGTTATTAGGAACAATACAAATAAAGAAACGGAGTTTCAAAAAAAAAATTACATTAGAAACTCCTTCAGATATCCTTTATATAGAGTCTAAACTCCTCTAAGAATTAGTAGATTTAAGCAAGGTGTGGAGATAAATGTAATGATCTGTAAAGTTTATTGCAGCAGATTATAATAACTACTGTAGGCCAGGCATGGTTTTGCATGCCTGTAATCCCAGCAGCTCAGGAGACTGAAGCAGGAGGATGGTGAGTTCAAAGCCAGCCTCAGCAATGGTGAGGTGCTAAGCAACTCAATGAGACCCTGTCTCTAAATAAAATACAAAATAGGGCTGGGGTTTTGGCTAAGTGGTTGGAGTGCCCCTGAATTCAAACCTGGTATCCCAAAAAATTAAAAAATAACTACTGTAAGTTTAGAGAACGCATAAGATTTGAAAATTTTGTTGGAATTACTTCTTTGTTTATAAATATAAATATTTTGATGTCTCTATTAAGAATAGAGACAATCCTGTAGTTTGGTGTCTTGAATAAGATAAAAAAAAAAAAAAGTGATCCTTATGAGTGTTAGGAGGTTGCCTTTGGTTTGAATTTCTGCTCTAAGGTATGCAACAGATGGTTTTCAGAATATCCCTACCTTAGTCAGCTAGTAAGGTGTAGTAGTATCAGCCCTCCCTGGAATGTCCATATATTTAAAGAGTTTCATATTGATCCAGAAGGCAGGAGTAATAAAGGCAATTTCCAGATATGATTTATATGTTAAATATAATAAAGGAAGTAAGATGAAGTGTTTTAGTTTGAATCTATTCCATTTATTTATTCTTGATATTAATTCTTGCACTACAGGACTCTTATTAAGGAACTTGGGGCCTAATCCAACATGTTGGAGACTAGAGGTTACTTTTTCTTCTATTAGGCATAGTGTCTCTGGTCTAATTCCTAGATCCCTGATCCACTTTGTGTTGAGTTTTGTGCATGGTGAGAGATAGGGGTTTAATTTCATTTTGTTGCATATGGATTTTCAGTTTTCCCAGGACCATTTGTTGAAGAGGCTATCTTTACTCCAATGTACATTTTTGGCACCTTTGTCTAATATAAGATAACTGAAAATTACATGTGTAAGTCTCTGTGTGCTCTATTCTGTTCCATTGGCCTACCAGTCTATTTTGGTGCCAATACCATGCTGTTTTTGTTACTGTTGCTCTGTAGTATAGTTTAAGATCTGGTATGGTGATGCCACCTGCTTCACTCTTCTTGCTAAGGATTGCTTTAGCTATTCTGGGTCTCTTATTTTTCCAGATGAACTTCAACTGCTTTTTCTATTTCTATGAGGAATGTCATTGGAATTTTGATTGCAATTGCATTAAATCTGTATAGTGCTTTGGTAGTATGGTCATTTTGACAATATTAATTCTGCCTATCCAAAAGCAAGGTAGAACTTTCCATCTTCTAAGGTCTTCTATAATTTCTTTCTTTAATGCTCTGTAGTTTTTTTTATTGAGGTCTTTCATGTCTTTGGTTGAGTTGTTTCCCAAGTATTTTTTTTATGCTATTGTAAATGGGGTAGTTTTCCTCATTTCCCTTTCAGAGGATTTGTCACTGATACATACAAAAGCCTTAGACTTATGGGTGTTGATTTTGTATCCTGCAACTTTGCTGAATTCATTTATGAGTCCTAGAAGTGGAGATTCCTTGGAAAACTGGGAATGGAACCATCTTATGACCCAGCTATCCCACTCCTTGCTCTATACCCAAAGGACTTAAAAAGAGCATACTACAGGGACACAGCTGCATCAATGTTTATAGATTGTTATGTATAAAGAAAATGTGGCATATATACACAATGGAGTATTACTCAGCATTAAATAGAATAAAATCATGGCATTCTCAGGAAAATAGATGAAGTTGGAGAGTATAATGCTAAGTGAAGTTAGCCAATCCCAAAAAGCCAAATGCTGAATGTTTTCTCTGATATAAGGAGGCGATTCACAGTGGTGTTGGGAAGGGGAGCATAGGAGGATTAAAGGAACACTAGAATGGCCAATGCAGAAGGGATTGGAAGGGAAGGGGGCGAAAGGGTGAAGAAAAAAAAAGATGGTAGGATGAGATGGATAAGTGTATGAAGACATGAATGGTGTGAACATTCTTTGTATACAACCAGAAAAAAAATAAATTAAGCTGGATTACAGGGCCCAGAGTGGCAGCTCCCTGCTGCTGCACATAGCGCCAGATCTGGGGAAGCACTACCTCCACTCCCTGCGACCCGCCCAGCAGTGACCAGAGCAAGAGGTAGGCATCCGCCCCGCCCGCGGGAAGGAGAGATCCAGCCATCGTTTGCCTGGCTTCCAGGCCCAGAGTGGCAGCTCCCTGCTGCTGCACACAGGGCCATACCTGGGGAAATACCTCCTACATTCCCCGCGACCCGCCCAGCGGTGACCAGAGCAAGAGGTAGGCATCCGCCCGACCACCAAAAGGAGAGATCCAGCCGCCAGTTTGCCTAGCCTGCAGGGCCCAGAGTGGCAGCTACCTGCTCCTGAATGCAAGGCCCATCCTGAGGATAAGCCCCCTCTACTCTTCACTGTGCCATTCTGCAAAGGGCCAAAGGTGCAGACTTGACTCCACTAACAGGATTGCTGACTGGATAAGTTCCGGGTCAATTGACTTAATCTGGAAGGGAAATAAGAAGGGCTTCCAAGGGTCCATTTGGCTTGAGACTTATTCCTGGTTTCAACGTTTTTGTTTGTTTGTTTGTTTGTTTGTTTCTTGGGGGGGTTGTTTGTTAGTTTCTGGGGGTTTTTTGTTGTTGTTTTGTTTTTTTCATTTTGATTGACAGTGTGATTGTTTGCTTCTGCTCCTCTTTGCTTTCTTTCTTTTCTTCCTTCTCATTTTAGTATTTTTTTCTCCTTCCTTCATCTTCCCTATTTACACCCTGCCATTGCATACTCAACAAAGGCAAAAACAAGTTATACACAGAAATTGGGATTTTTTGAACGAGTACAATTGAAATATATAGCAAAGTGGTGTTATATGTAGTGTATTCTCTATTTTCTAGACTCACTCCCTCTCATACTAATTTCTACTCCTTGGTCACTTTTTTTCTTTTTCTTCTTTTTCTTTTGCTCCATCTTTCTTTATTTCTTTTCTCAACCGCTGGATAAATTAGGTTTATATATAAATTCGTCTTTCCACCTAATCATTCATTATTTCCTCTTTCATCTGCTGATACTAAACCACTTCCATAGAACTCTCTTTTCATACTTTCTAAGAAAGAGCAAGTAAGTTCACTCACTTCCCTCTTACTAAACATATCACCTCTGTGTCCATTCCTTGAATCTATAAAGCCCCATTAGAAGCTTACAGACTAAATTGGAAACAATATCTAGGTTAACTAAATCTGTACATTTTGATCAAACTGGGATTCTCTGAATAGAAAGTGTCTGATTTTAAAGTGTAAAGGAAATATAAGTGGATCTGATAGCATTGTACTACAGGAGCAACGTAAGGTTCTAAGGTAAAAGCAAAATAGTCAAGGTCCCATAGTGCAAGAATAATAGACGTACAAGCAAGATGAAGAAACAAGGAAGGAAAGTGACACAAACAAATCAATATACCTCCTCAGTAGATTCCATGGCATGCACAGTTGGTGAAATGACAGAGGTGGAATTTAGAAATTACATTTGCTAAATGCTTGCGGAACTTAAGAATGAACTAAAAAATGAGATGAGGGAGCAAGTACAGATGGCGAAAGATCATTTTGACAAAGAACTCCATAGACAAATACAGGAATTAAAAGATTACTTCAATAGGGAGATAGAGGCTCTAAAGAGAAACCAAACAGAAATTCCGGAAATGAAAAAAGCAATAAACCAAAATAAAAGCTCAATCTAAAGTATCACCAACAGAGTAGATCACTTGGAAGAAAGAACCTCAGACAATGAGGACAAAACATATACCCTAGAGAAAAATCTAGATTACACAGCAAAAATGGTAAGAAACCAAGAACAGAACATCCAAGAATTATGGGACAACATAAAAAGACCAAACATAAGAGTGATTGGGGTAGAGGAGGGGGCAGAGTTTCAAGCCAAAGGAATGAATAATTTATTTAATGAAATAATTACAGAAAATTTTCCAAACTTGAGGAATGAATGGGAAAACCAAATTGAAGAGGCTTACCGAACACCAAACATACAAAATCACAACAGATCCACACCAAGACACATTATAATGAAAATGCCTAATATACTGAGCAAGGAGAGAATATTAAAAGCCACAAGAGAAAGGAAGCAGATTACATATACAGGGAAACCAATCAGACTATGTTCAGACTTTTCTACCCAGACCGTAAAAGCAAGAAGATCCTGGAATAGCATATTTCAAGTTCTGAAAGAAAAGGGATGTCAACCAAGAATCTTATATCCAGCAAAATTGAGCTTTAGATTCGAAGATGATATAAAAACCTTCCACGACATGCAAAAGTTAAAAAATTTTGCAGCTCAAAAGCCAGGACTTCTAAACATCCTGGGCAAAATTTTTCATGAAGAAGAGGAGAAAAATAACAACGAAAATCAATAAAGGGAGATATTAAACTAAGGGAAATACCAATCAGAAGAGAAACCAAATCAAGCTAAAGATCATAATACAAATAAAAATGGATGGGAATAAAAACCACATTTCAATAATAACCCTGAATGTTAACGGCCTAAAATCACCATTCAAAAGACACAGATTATCTGAATGGATTAAAAGAAATGACCCAACAATTTGCTGTCTACAAGAAACACACCTCATAGAAAAAGACATCAATAGACTGAAGGTGAAAGGCTGGGAAAAGTCTTATCACTCACATGGCCTGCGGAAGCAAGCAGGGGTTTCCATTCTCATTTCAAATAAGGTAGGCTTCAAGCCAAAAGTAATCAAAAGGGACAAAGATGGCTATTTCTTACTACTTAAGGGAACCATTCATCAACAGGATATAACAATCATAAATCTATATGCCCCAAATAATGGAGCACCTACATTCATCAAACAAACCCTTCTCAAATTCAAGAGTAAAATTGACCACAACACAGTTATTCTAGGGGATTTTAACACACCTCTCTCACCAATAGATAGATCATCCAAACAAAAGCTAATCAAAGAAACCGTAGGCCTCCTTAAAACAATTAATAACTTAGACTTAACGGACATATATAGAATATTTCATCCCATAGTAAAAGAATACACTTTTTTCTCAGCAGCACACGGCTCCTTCTCCAAAATAGACCATGTATTATGTCACAAGGCAACTCTCAGCAAATATAAAAAAATAGAGATACTACCCTGCATGCTATCGGACCATAAAGGAATGAAATTGGAAATCAACAACAAAACAAGGAATAAGAAAAACTACTCCATCAACTGGAAGCTAAACAGCATGCTACTGAATGAACAAGGGGTTGAAGAAGACATCAAAGAGGAGATTAAAAAATTCCTAGAGGTAAATGAGAACACAGATACATCGTATAGAAATCTCTGGTACACTATGAAGGCAGTAGTAAGAGGAAAATTCATTGCACTGAGTTCATTCCTTAAAAGGAAAAAAAAAAACCAACAAATAAATGACTTAACATCACAGTTCAAAGCTCTAGAAAAAGAAGAACAGATCAACACCAAGAGCAGCAGAAGATGGAAATAATTAAAATCAGAGCAGAAATTAATGAAATTGAGACTAAGGAAACAATTCAAAGAATTGACAAAACTGAAAGTTGGTTCTTTGAAAATATAAACAAAATTGACAGACCCTTAGCGATGCTAACGAAAAGAAGAAGAGACAAAACTTAAATATCAATCTCAAAAATCCAAATACCAAATGTTTTCTCTGATATAAGGAGGTTAGTTCACAGTGTGATTGGATGGGGGTACATATGATTAGAGGAACACTAGAATGGTCAAAGGAAAGGGAGGGCAAGGGAGGGAGCAGGGGGGGGAGAAGGTGGGAAAAATGGTGGTTGAATGTGATGGATATCACTATCCTAAATGCATGATTAAAGATCTGAGTGGTACTTATATACTTTGTATACAAGCAGTTGTATGTAAAAAGATGATATACTTGCATATTATGAATAAATAAATAAAAGTAAATTAAAAAATAAAAACTGAAAAAATAATCTCATAATAAATCATTTACTGGAGTAGAGTATAAGATTAAAAAAAAAAAAAAAAAGAATAAAGGGAGCAAAAAGCTTTTTGGCCAAGCTTTGTCTTGATACTTTATAATTTCTAACTTATTGTGATTCAAAAACCCAAATAAGCTTTGGCCCAGAAAGGAAAGGCATTGCTACTTCTGGCAGAAGTCAGACAATAGACAAATTCCGAACAGGTACACTTTTCCTGCAGTCCCTTACAAAGGCTGCAAAAGTGCTCTAATGATTTTCCTTTCTGTGCAGATACTACAAGTAATCCTCTAAGCGTTTTTGTAGTAGTACCAGAAAGCAACATAGCATTTTAAAAGATGCATAACACCCTTAGTCATTAGGAATATACGAATAAAAACCATGAGATAGTATTTCCCACCCACTATTATAGTTATAAGAGCTATGAAAGATAATAGTCACGCTGAAAACAAAAATACATTGGAATCCTAAAATTTGTGGATATAAAATAAAAATTGATAGGTTTCAAGATAGAGGTTTCAAGATAGAATGCCTAAACAGCTGCTTTTCTTTGATCTTCTTTTCCCTGTATTCATGTAGTCTGTTACATGAATAAAGCACTGATTGTTAAGTCCACGATTGATGGTATTTTCTAAAAGACATTGGTTTGTATTGTAAAAGTTAATGATTTATATGTTTGGGAAAGAATAGTTTTGATACTTGTTTTTCTATATTTTTGCAAAAGTATATGGACATTCCTTCTGAGGCATTTTATTTTGAGTAGGTTCTGAGGCATTTTATTTTGAGTAGAAACTAATATTTTCCTTCCTATGCATAAAACTTATTTTCATAAGTGAATTTCATTGTCATAATTGTATAAACCATCCAACAGGAATTCTAGTTAACATTTTTGAGTGCCAGACACAACCCTTAATTACTTAGTTTAATTCTCATAATACCATGAAGTTGGCATTATTAGCTTTACATTAAAAAAAAAAAGTAAACTGGAGATTTAGAAAAGTTAACTTGTACTGTTTGTAAATAAATACTAGTGATTGAACTCCACATTCATTTGGTCTCAATGCCCATGATAAATCTGATAGAGTATGCTGCCTCTTAAGAGATATATCTCCAGAAATCAAATTAAACTGAAGAATAATTTTATTCCCTTAACAGAAATGTATAAGACAGATTTTATAATTGTGGCTTGGATATTGGTCTCTGTTTTTTCCCCAGAATATTCTCTTTCTCTGAATGTATTATCTTTGAAAACAAATGAACTTGTTTGTTAACTGCTGAATAAATTACTTATTGCTATGTATTTCTTGGCATTCTAATGGGTGAAACCCAGCTATCTAAATGTCTTACATTCTTACTTTCCCTAAAGTATATCTGTCAAGAATGAATGATTCCTCATTCCCTTCTAGTTTTTGTAATCGTAACAGTCTCTGTTACTGTATCTTGACCTGGGAGAGGGAGTGGGAAATAGAGTTGGCACACTCACCAAAATCTCAATATAATTACAGTTTTTTTTTTAAGTTTTTTTCTATCAATTGTAACGCTAGATAAGTAATATGATAATCATGACTAATCCAAAAATTCAAAGACACAATTCATGGTGATGGAGCAGAGGTCTGAGAGTCCTTAGATTTCTGGAGAAACCCATGTTTTTGTGTTCAGCTCTTCCTGATTCTGAGTCACAACTCAACTATTTCTTAATCCTTTGAACCAGAGCAGTTCACATAGCTATAACTGAATTTTAAAATCCATAAAAAGTAATAACACACTTCTAAGTTATTGTGAAGATTTACTAATAACATTTAAAAAGCTCCTAACAGCGAACCTAGAAATAATATCCCCGCAAAATATTAAAATCTTCTAAAAAGTGATTTTTAAATCTAGATGAATATGATATCCACTCTTCCAATCCACCCTTTGTCCCCTCCTCCCATGCTTAACAGAGGGGGAGAATGAGAAAGACCAGGACTTATATCTTATTTTAATAGTACTCTACAAAGAACAGAATCAAAGGCTTATATTTTATTATAACCAAATGGAAGTGAAGTGTTACCTAACATACTGCTTATATCGTGCAGCTTTTAGTTACAATAGGTAATAAGTAGGTAGCACTGGGGCTAATTTTAGCTATTAGATAACTACCACTTTGATAACATATAAATAGAATATGATTATTGTTGAAATGATTCATTAAAAATCTGGTAAGTTACTTACCCTTTCTTCAAATCTCAGGTAACTCATCTGAAAATGAGAAGAGTATATAGAAGTTTTTGTAAGGGTTTTTTGTGGTACCACTTCATGTAAAGCGCTTTTAACAGTGCCTGGTATTTAAAATAATGTTTACGTATATGAATGAGAAAAGCCAGTAACCTAATTGTACATTTTTTTTTAAGCAGATCCATGAATTCATTTCAGGCATATTTTAAGTAGAATGCTTCTTTCAAATGATAATTTCGGGTTTATTTTTGTGCAAGCAAGCTTGAAAATTGTCCTCTATTACAGCATACTGTCAGAATTAAGAAATGTCATCCAGGAATGAATTTTATAAACATTTCATTGTCATTTTAGCTAATGTATCTTCTTTGTATTTAGTTCTTGTTGGATGACTGAGGAAATTTTGCCCACTTGTAATTAATTACTGAATAACTTCTATTAGTTGGCCTTGCTGTCATAATAGTTTTTTAAAATTATTTTAAAGAAAAATTACTTTCAGAGTTATTTTTGATGAAAGGTTCATTCTGTTTCTAGATACAGTGATTTTTAATTTTTTTTTGTTTTAATTAGTTATACATGACAGAATTAATTTATGCACTTTGACATATAATACATAGATGGGATATACTTTCTCATTTTTCTGATTATACATGTTGTAGAATCACATTGGTCATGCAGTCATATATATAAAGTAATAATGTCTGTTTCATTCTACTAACTTTCCTATCCCCAAATCCCTTTCCCTTCCCTCCCTTCACTTCCCTCTACTTAATCTTAGGTAACTCTCTTCCTCCCTAGTGCCCCTCCCATTGTGAATTAGCCATTCGCATTTTTATTTGTTCTTTTTGTTATATTATCCCTCTGTAAACCTAAATTGATTATTATTAATTTCATGATATTCATATTTTTCATATTAAGTTTACTTATTTTCCTGGTATAATATGTTTGCATATTTTCTCATGTGTGTGTTTAAGATAGATTAAGTATTATTTGTGGTCCTATGACATGCTTTGTGCATATAGACTTACTTATAATACAAAATTAAAGTCTCAGTTATTATTACTTATACAGACTACTCATTTGTTTCTCAGCTGCCTTTTACAAATTCATATGGTAGCAATGATTTCTCAGAATAATGTCATGATTTGTATCACAGTTTAGATTTGCTTTTTAAGGAAAAACCACATCTTTCATGTGATTTTTATTACTCTTTTGAAAAACTTAGATGAAAAGTAACATTATTATTAAAAACAGGAAAGATAGATTATCTTAAATAGACATGGACTATTTATTCACTTCATATAGACTGCCTTCATGAAAAATGTTTCAAACCAGAACAACTTTTAAAGACATAAATCTGTTTTAAAATGTGGAATATCAAAATTAGTTCATACTTAAAGGAGGTTTGGATGTTTTTCTACCTACAAAATCTGAAGAAAAATATTTTATTTGCTGTATTAACTGAATGAGAAATATATGTGAATAGCAATATTTAGTTTTGTTTTTATATCAGAACATGGATTCAGAACAATATATGGCTTATCTTTATTGGAGATATTGAAGGCTATAATTCTAATTTTCTTAGAAAGTTGTATTCAGACACCAAGCACTTAGTCCATAGTAACTGCCCAATATTTCTGTGCTTTTTTTTATTAGTATATTAGAATAAAAGTAGATACGTGTGCCAGATGCAGTGGCACACACCTGTAAATCCCAACAGCTTGGGAGGCTGAGGCAGGAGGATCAGGAGTACAAAGCCAGCCTCAGCAATGGTGAGGCACTAAGCAACTCAGTGAGACTGTCTGTAAATAAAATACTAAAAAGGGCTGGGGATGTGTCTCAGTGGGTAAGTGCCCCTGAATTCAATCCCTGGTACGCCCCCCCCCCCCCCACAAAACAGTTGATACTTGTGCTATGACATCATATTGTTGGAATGAGTGCATAGATTACTTTTGTGAAACTGGTTAAATCTTAGGACAAGAACTTTTAATAAATCTTTCAGTCTCTTCCACAGGGCTTTACTAGAAATAAATAATCTAGTATAATAGTTGCTCATCAAGCAAACAATTTGTTTTTCTCATTTATAATCTGATCACGTCTAGCTATAAGAAAATAATCATTTTAGGGAAATATTTTTCCAAATTTAGTTTTGGAGAAAGATATTTTATCACTTTCTGATTAACTTTCTAATTTGGAGTATTTGTTCCTAAATTATATTACATGTTGTTTACTGAACTTGGGGGCTAAGAAATATATTTGGGGGCTGGGTGGTGGCTCAGTGTTAGAGCGCTTGCCTAGCATGCATGAGGCACTGGGTTCGATCCCCCACACCACATAAAATAAATAAATAAATAAAGGTATTGTGTCCATCTATAACTAAAAAAATATATATTAAAAATTATATATATATATGCGTATATATTTGGAGAAATGTGAATTTACTGTTTTGAGTTTCTCCACCTCCATTTTTAGCAAATTTCCACTTGTTTCCTCTAATAACTACTTCAGTGCTTCTGGGCAAATAAATTCTACAGCTGTTCTCCTTCTTGATATATTATCTGTATCAGAATCATAATCATAATTCAGTTATTTTTCCTTTTAGCATCAGAGGCTCCTTGAGATGCTAGATACAGAGAAAGATCTGTTAAAAGAAAAAATAAAGGAAGCTTTGATTCAGCAATCTCAAGAACAGAAGGTAATATTTTAAGTGTGCTCAGAGTATGGAAAAGAATGTATTTTATTACCTCAAATAATTCATTTAGTGTCTTTCTAACTATCATCATTTACAGGAAATATTAGAAAAATGTTTGGAGGAAGAAAGGCAAAAAAATAAAGAGGCATTGGTGTCTGCTGCAAAGGTATTTTCATCTGTAATAATGGCTTTCTTTTCCTTTGTAAATAAGTGGAGTTGAAAACTATGTTCATTAATTTTTTAAGTCTACTTATTTTAATGTTTCATTCAAAAAAACATTTCTTTCCTCTTAAATCCAGGATGTGACTTTTCATGTTCTTGTTAAATTTATATTACATAATATCCTGATGGCACCAAAATGCTTTTAAATACATGTTGTTAATTACTTATTAAAATGAACATATATGTTGGGACACTAATATCCACCTGGTAGGATACAGAGCATGTATATGTGTGTGCACAGGGTAATATATACATATATTAATAAATATGTTTATAATACTAACTTTGACGTTTTGAAATTAAAATTAAACTTAGTTAACAGATATTGAATGACTCTTATGTGCATGTGCATACTACTATGCCAAGGTTGCAAATCTAAGGATGACTAATTTTGTCTTAAAAAATTTGCAACCCATTAAGAAAAAAAATGTTCCTTATATGCTAATAAGGCAAGAAGGAATTAATTAAACTATGATGAACATGTAGATGTTGTGTTCTTGCCATATACGTTTTTAAACAATAAATTACTTTTGAAATGACCCTGAAAAGGATGGCTATCATCATGAACTGAGTGTGATTCCATAGATATGGAAGACATGTGGAACTTTTTTAGCATAGTTGTGACATTAATTTGGGGCAACACAAACTTTAAGCAGGGAAGGAATTAATAGAGTACATCTAAAGTCAGGGTAAGAGAGAGGGTTAAAAATAGACTAATAGTAGCTTGGAAAATAAGGAAATAGACTAATTCTAGAAAAAGAAGATGAAATCAACATATGTTTGGTGTGAATAACATAGAAGACCAGATTCTAAACTCCCAGAGCATGGATTAGAGAACAAAGTAGAAAGCTTTTTCTCTGAAATGGAGTGTGAAATAGTTAAAATCTGGAAAATTTGAGTCTGTTTTCCAGTACTTCAAGACCTTCATAATTAGATTGATAATAGTATTAACAATTGTGATTTTCCTGTTTTGATATAAAGATATGTGTCAGTAACTCAGTGGACCAATATTTTCCAAATAACAAATGTTTGAAAGTCATGTGTTGATAATGAATTCATTCAAAGAGCAATAAAGGATTGTATTATAACAGTATGAAAATTTCATTTGACCTAGTTTTATTATTCTTATTACAATAAACCTTCAGGAGCTACCCTTTGTCAAAAGTTTGGTATTAAGTACTCAAGAAATCTATAGTTACCTACACTGACTAAATATCTCTGCCCCCTTTTTAAACCATCTGTCTGTGCAAGACTGAATTTTCCTTATGTACTTTAACCAAAACCTATCATTACAGATTTAATACAGAAGGAACATAGGAGAATCTAGCAGTCTTCTACTGTCAGATATTAAAAAGATTAAAGAAGTTTACAAACAACATTCTTATCACTTTTTTAATTTTGGAAACTGTAGTTTTTAATTTTAAATGAATTAATATTACTATTTTTTTAATTTCTAATGTGATAAATATATATATATATATATATATATATATATATATATATATATATGTCCAACATAAATAAAACCTCTTGATATCCTCAATACATTTTCTGATTGTAAAGGGGTTTTAAGACCGGTTTGAAATCTGCTACTCTAAACTAAGGCTTGACTTCTTTGAAGTATACAAATGCCTGGGAAATAAGTAGGGATTTTAATAAGTAGGAATAAAAAAAAGAACAATATGATTTTATGTAATTATTTAATAAGAATAAAATTACCAATGTGAGAACTAAAGTATATAAGATCAAATTATGTTTTGGGTCAACCAGGTTAGTCTTTCTTGTAGTCATGCAAATATTTTTGTTTTGGTCATTATTTGTTTGGAAGCTTGAGAAAGAAGCAATGAAGGATATAGTTATGAAAGCAGTAGAAGAAGAACGAAAAAATTTGGAAAAAGTCCATGCTGAAGAAAGGGAATTATGGAAGACAGAACATGCAAAAGATCAAGAAAAAGTATCCCAGGCAATTCAAACAGCTATACAAGAACAAAGAAAAATAAGTCAGGTTAGTAAAATCAACTCGTTATAAATATTTTTTTCTTATTTTTCTCTAAATAAAGTAGCCTTACTATTATTTTATCTTACTTGAAATCACCTTAGTAGACACAGAAGTGTTTAATTTTTTTATCTTTTATATTAATGTTTCATACTAGCAATTTTTAATATTTTAATGTTTTTTATCTTTCTTCTATTAAACATTTTGTAATGTATTTTATCTTTTACTCTATTTTCACAAGTCAGACTCTACCTTTATTTTTAATCATTGCAACTATAGTAAAATTCTATAATTTTTTGTTTTTTCTTTTTCTTTTCTCTCACACACATAATCAAGACAAAGTAATATATTTGTATAGAAAAACATTTTGATTCAAATAATTTGTCTAATTGTACATCTATGTTCCTTTAATTGGTAACAATAATTAACAACAATTAATAATCACAGATATACTCTGTGTCTCATAAAGGACATATACAGATACAAGCATGTCCTATATACAAAGTAACTTTTTAGCACTTGTCTGAACAATTAAAAACCTGACCTAAATTTCATTTTCCATAATTGAATTTGTATAGTTCTATTTTACCTCCATTTAGTCTTTTCTTTGTGTGGGCAGAGATACTTTAACAAATCATCCCTTAAGTAAATATATAAAAGCAAATGATAATTTTCATAGATACCTTACATGTAGCACTATATCATTATAAATGTATAAAATATATTGTTATAAATGTAGCCAAAGTGATTAACCTTTCAGAATAGACAACCTAAGTTTTTATGACCCATATCTTCATGAAGCCCTAAAAAACTCATGTTTCCAATATCCAGGACTATGTTAGATTTTTTTAAGGATGTCAATTAAATTCATTATTAAGAACACATACTTACATTATTATAAAAAAATTAACAGATCTGTAGGTTGTATTTATAGTAAGATAACAATAGTGTAGTCACAGATCTTTTTGTTTGTTTATTTTCCATTAAAGTAATAATTACCTTCTGATTCTTACTGTAACCTCTTATTAGTATCAGCAGATTTATATTGAGTACCTAATTGTTCATCTGTTCAGTTTGAAATTTCATGCCAGCAAGGTGAATATTATTGTTTATTTTTCCTTATTTGGTAGAGTTTATCTAAAATATATATTTTGTGACTATATTTCACTTCTCCAACCTCACATAGATGTAGGCCATTGTTCATCATGAAATTGAGCAAGGGGGCATGAGTGAATCAGCACATACTCATCATTCAAATAAAAATACAGGTGTAAAGAGCATGCTTCTCCTCTGGTTTGCCAGTAGTCTGCAAGACAAGCTGTAACATATATAATATACTTTAAAATTTGTTCCATATAGTTTCAGAGTATTGTGAAAATAATCCAAACATGTTTTCAATACATTGTGTTTATTTTCTTAGAAATGCTTGAAGGTTTTTTGAGAGAGAGAGAGAGAGAGAGAGAGAGAGAGAGAGAGAGAGAGATTGTGTTTAATTGCCATGTGGCTAAAAGAATTGCACAGGAAATATCTCTATCAGAAAGGACAATATTGTAACTCTAAGGTTTTCAAAAGTGAAGTGGTGTATCAAATGCAGTCAAAGTCATCTGTAAATAGATTCTTATTTTCATATGGTTAATTTTACTACAGTCAAACAATGTCATTCTTCTAATAGCCCTTTAAAACTTCATGGTCCTGTCCTAGGACCAGCAGGATAATCACGCAAATTGCTGTGGTCAAGTTTATTCTTTGCTGTTTTACATACATAATTGAAGTGATTACCTGCTATGTTCCTGCCACTATTCTTATTTCTGGTGATACAGCAATGGACAAAGAAATTTTCAAGATTACCATCTTAGAAAGGAGATGCATAGGAAACTAGTAAATGTATAATATAATGCCAAGTGATTACTAGTGTCCTGAAAAGTAAAGCTGTGTGAGGAGCTAGAGAGTGAGGGTAGTCAGGTGAGAGCTCTTTATGAAGCCAGCATTTAAACTGAGGCCTGAATAGGTTGAGGAATTTACCTTGTGGATGGCTAGGGAAGGAGTGTGTCAGGCAGGAGAAGTGTTTCCGAGGCATAGCAAGGCTTCTGAGGCAGAAAGATATTTGGTGTAATTAAAACCATATGGTATTGTTTTGGGTATAGATAGTTAAAAGGACCAATGGAACAGGATAGAATTCAAAAATATTTGCAGCTGTTCTATAAGTTCTGTGAGATCTTGACAGATCTGTCAAGATCACACCACAAGTTAGGAGTAAGGTGAACCTTAGCAAATCAGAGTTTCTTTTTTTTTTTTTTTTAATTTTTTTATTATTTATTTACTTATTCATCATGCACAAGTATAGTATCTTTTTACATACAACTGCTTGTATACAAAGTATATAAGTACCATTCAGATCTTCAATCATGCATTTAGGATAATGATATCCATCTCATTCAACCACCAATTTTTTTTTCCAACCCCCCCCTTACTCCCTCCCTCCCCTCCCTTTCCGTTGACCATTCTAGTGTTCCTCTGATCCTATGTACCCCCTTCCACCAACTCTGTGAACCAGTCTCCTTATATCAGAGAGAACATTCGGTACTTGGATTTTTGAGATTGACTAATTTCACTTAGCATTATATTCTCCAACTTCATCCATTTACCTGCAAATGCCATTATTTTATTCTCTCTTATTGCTGAGTAAAATTCCATTTTGTATATATACCATATTTTCTTTATCCACTCATCTACTGAGGGGCATCTAGTTTGGTTCCATAACCTAGCTATTGTGAATTGTGCTGCTATAAACATTGAAGTGGCTGTGTCACTGTAATATGCTGTTTTTAAGTCTTTTGGGAATAGACCCAGGAGTGGGATGGCTGGGTCATAGGGTGGTTCCATTCCCATTTTCCCAAGAAATCTCCATACTGCTTTCCATAGCGGTTGCACCATTTTGCAGTCCCACCAGCAATGTATGAGTGTGCCTTTTTCCCCACATCCTCTCCAACATTTAGTGTTGTTTGTGTTCTTGATAGCTGCCATTCTGACTGGAGTGAAATGAAATCTTAGAGTAGTTTTGATTTGCATTTCTCTAATTGCCAGTGATGTTGAGCATTTTTTCATGTATTAGTTGATTAATCGTGTATCTTCTTCTGAGAAGTGTCTTTTCAATTCCTTAGCCCATTTATTGATTGGGTTATTTGCTTTTTTGGTGTTAAGTTTTTTTAGTTCTATATACATTCTAGAAATTAGTGCTCTATCTGATGTGCATGTATTAAATATTTGTTCCCAATTAGTTGGCTCTCTATTCACCTCACTGATTGTTTAAAATGTCCATACTACCAAAAACATTATACAGATTTAATGCAATTCCAATCAAAATCCCAATGTCATTCTTCAAAGAAATAGAAAAAGCAGTCATGAAATTCATCTGGAGAAATAAGAGACCCAGAATAGCCAAAGCAATCCTGAGCAAGAAAAGTGAAGCAGGGGGCATCACCATACCGGACTTTAAATTATACTATAGAGCAATAGTAACTAAAACAGCATGGTATTGGCACCAAAACAGACTGGTGGACCAATGGTACAGAATTGAGGACACAGAGACTAATACATATAATTTCAGCTACCTTATATTAGACAAAGGCGCCAAAAATGTACAGTGGAGAAAGGATAGCCTCTTCAACAAATGGTGCTGGGAAAACTGGAAATCCATATGCAACAAAATGAAATTAAACCCTTGTCTCTCACCATGCACAAAATTCAATTCAAAGTGGATCAAGGACCTAGGAATTAGACCAGAGACAATACGCCTAATAGAAGAAAAAGTAAGCTCCAATTTCCAACATGTCGGATTAGGCCCCAAGTTCCTTAATAAGAATCCTGTAGCACAAGAACTATTACCAAGATTTAATGAATGGGATAGATTTAAACTGAAAGCAAATCAGAGTTTCTAATCTGAATTCCATGGAAGTGTTGGGAGGTGTTGTGCCCACAGAAAGGATCCCCCAAAACCACCAAGGAATCAGGAGTGCATGCAAGAACAAAGAGCCTTTATTCGGGCTTAAGCTCGGACTCTCAGACCTCACCAACACAGTGGATCTGTACTGAGAGCCCAGAAATGAGGAAAGACTGAGTTTTTATAGGGTTAGAGGCAAGGAGGGGGAAGGGGCTTGTTGTCGCCTGCAGCAACGATACCGCAGGAAAGAAATCGGAGGCAGACTGGGAATGAGTGGTTCCTTTATTATTCCTCCTTCTTCTTCCTTCCTTCTCTATCTTCTGTTCTCTCCTTCCGCCCCCACAGTCTCTTTAAATACTCTTTACCCATCACAAGTGCATTAGTTCTCTTAACAGGCATACACGTGTCTCATCACAAGCTCGACTTACAGGTGCAGCACACAGTGCCCACGAGCATAGAAAGATTCTTAGTCAATTCAGGTGTAAGTTGTAGTAAACAAAGCCTTGCTTCTGACAAACAAGTAAGCGCCACCTCTTGGCTCTCAGCCATCTGCCATCTTAGAGCTACTTCCTCATCAAAGGCTCTTACAGGGGCTCGCCTGATTGGCCAGGGGAGCCCATGAGTGTCTAAGGAGGTTTTCATTGGTGGGTGCCATCTCCAGAGCTATGGAATGTGCTGACTGTTCATTGCAGGGCCCTGCCATTGCCCTAGTTTATTGTGCCCAGGCTAGCTTATCATATCCAGGCTTATTTCTGCTTTGTGACAAGAGACTTGCAACACTTTGGGGCAGCTGATAACAAAACGGGGTCACAGTGGTTTGATTTCTATTGTCTTTAAGCCAAGCATTTTACAGAAGCAAAAAGAAGCAGTTAAACTGAAAAGAGGCTTGGGGCTGAAAAAGGAGTGTCCCATAGGAGGACCATATAGTCTGAAAATATTGAAATTATGCAAAACAGTATAGGTAGGTAGGTAGGTAGATAGTCTTGCAGAGATGGTCTATACTTTCATTAAATTCTTAGAAGAACTTTAATTAATGCAGAAAAGATTTAGAATTTTTGCAAGTAGCTGTCATTTTCCTTCTCTGCTCTATATGTAAAATGAATTCCAAATACATTGTTTAGATCTGTAAACATAATGTACTAAAAAGGCATGAGGCAAATTCTGATAGTCTTTGAAAGAAAACTCTAAGCAGGACGGCTGGAATGGTGAAATTAGAACCTCCACAAATTAGCTTTTTCATAAAGGTAGTGAAAACACCAACAAAATTTTTCAAAATGAACTTTTTCAGAACTATAGATACAAACCAAAGACTAAACAATCCAAACATTTATTCAAGACAAATGATTAAATTGTATTAAGAATAGCTTTGTGAAGTTGTAACTTGCCATCTTTAACTTCCCATCCTCCTCTCCCCAGTTGCAAAGAAGCTTTAAAATCTTAAAACTAGACAACCACACTATAGGTCAAGCCCAAAATGGCTATAGTTGGGCTCCCTTGATGAGAGTTCAAATGGGCTGATTTTAGTATGTAGCCAACGTCATGAACACCCTGATTCAGCATATGTATTTAATGTCATAAACATTTGCTTGTGAGCATGCACCCACTTAAGTAACTATTGGCAGTGTGCCTTTTCTGTCTGGCCTGCATATAAAAACGGCCAATGGAAATGGCTGAGGGGGCTAAATGGAAGTGGCTAGGGCAGAAATGGAGCCTAGTGCTGGAGGCTAGGGCTGCTGCCACCTCTGAATAACAGACGTCTACTATCCCAACTGTGTCTTGCATCATCTTCTAGCTGCTGGCATCCTGAATCTGTTTTCCTGGGTCTGAGCCTCCACCAACACACATTAACTATGAAAAACCATGATATAGAAGCCACTGAAGGAGGAAGATAAAATTTGAAACTAAATAGGAGACATGTCCCTAAATAATTGTTACTATTTGACCTGATAGCTTTCTGCCAAGTCCTGACTTTCAGGGCTTTCAGATAAACAAACTGTTTATCCTCTCAGCTGCCTTGGACTGAAAACTAGTTGGGGCAAACAAGAGAATGGCAATAAACAAAACAAATAAGGAAGAAAATGTTTACTGTAGGTGGTTTTACAAAGCTCCGATTTTGGGGGCTGGGCCTGTAAGTCAGTGGTTGTGCACTTGCTACCATGCACAAGGCTTGAATTCAGCCCTCAGCACCACCAAAAACAAACTAACAAACAAAACCTCTGACTTTGTTCTTGAAGGTCATATACATGTCCTAAGGAAGACCTGAAAAGACTCTAATCTCTAGCTGACTTTGTATACCAGCAGAAAAGTGAAGGTTAAGGTAGAGTTGTAAACTGACAGCATTGATGTTGTGCCCCACACCTGAGCCCCTTAAAAAAGGTGGAAGCCTTTTCAGTTCAAGGTATTTAAGGAAATCTCTGTCCAATCATTAGAAGACCAATAAGTAACTCCTGTAAGAAACTTCGGAAGCTATATGTGACATTGAATACAGATTAGTCTAAAAAAGTGACTACATTAAATGTTCCTAAACAAATAGCAACAATAATCATATTTAAAAGCAGTAACAAAAATTTTGGAGGGATTTCTCATGTTGCTACGTATTACATTATTTTAAATGTCCAGTGCTTATAAAAAAAGAATTGAGACATTTAAAAAACAGGAAAATATGATAAAGAAATGTAGCCAAGTTAAAACTACTTGGTTATTGGACTTAATAGGCAAAGTCTTTAATACACAATTAGAATTCTGTTCAAATAACTAAAGAAAACCATGTCTCTAGATTTATAATATCTCACATATTTTGAGTATGTGTGCTTATTGAAATTAGCATCAGAATTTTTTGAAGAACTGCTTCATTAATTTTTAAAAAGAATGCTTGTTTTGCTGTAAATGCAGGGGGAAATACATAGGTGCACATTTACTTCTTCTACTGTTATCTGTGAGTACATATTATTTTGTTGGGGAAATAAATGCTCTGATCCTCTCTCTCCAAATTTGTAGATCTCTTACAGCCTATTCAATTCATGTACTTAATTATTCACTGACTTGCATTTTCATCTGAGAGTTTTGCAAGTTTCTCATCCATATTTATACACAGGAGACCCTAGCATAGGATCTTCAAGTGGTAATTTTGCTGTGTGTTTTTTGTAACATAAAATCATCAGCAGATAAATCCTACTAAAATTTACAACTAGTTGTGATTCATCACTTCTGGAAAGTTTGATCCTACTATTATTTTCATACATTAGCTTTTCCTGGGTCACCAGTTATTTGTTTATGTACATTTGTTTTTATTGTTTTCTTTAAGACATTTCATATCACTTATTAATTTTATGTTGATTTTTCTGTCATGGTTATGGTTAATGTCTTCTATGTTCCAACTCATTAATTCACTCTCTAGTTTGCTTTTTAAATCCATTTGTTGTATTCTTAATTTTAGCTAAACGTCTGGATAATTTTTTTCTCTCTCTTTGTAGATTTGTTTTTAATTCAAATATGTTATTTTGTTCATTTCCATTACTTAATGCCAGAATAGGCAAATGTCATCAAGGCAAATAGATTTGAATGGCTGGATACTATGATTTGAGTATTTGTGTCCTCTCAAAATTCATATGTTACAATCCTAATTCTCTTTTATGGAAGGTGATTAGGTCATGAGGCTTCTGTGTTCATGAATGGGATGCCCTTTTAAGAGAGCTAGGAAGTCCCTTCCACCATGTGAGGCCACAGTGAGAATACACCAGCTATGAGAACATTGAGACCCCACTAGACATCAGATTTTCTGGCCTGTTACCATTGATGTCCTGGTCTGCAAAACTGTCAAAAATGAATTTCAATTGTTTACAAGATACCTTGTTTATGGTATTTTGCTACAGTAAAAATAATGAACTTACTTTCTTGTAAGATAAACAGAAGATAATGAACTTACTTTCTTATTTTCTCCTTGATCTCAAATCAATATATTTTTGTATAAAATAAAATCCTTTATGATTTTAAAACATTTTTAATTTCATTTTTGTTTCAGTTACCTTCTTCAGTTTCCCAAGCAAGGCTATTTGTGTTAATTATGTAATAAATCAGTATTAGGTGACTCACCATTACCATTGTGTAGAACAAAGCTAGTTATCCCAATTTATCATAACACAAAGGAGGAAAAAAATGTAAAATGAGATGGATGTATAGCGTTTTGAATTATTTTGTTATTATCAAATTTTTACTGTATCATTTCTTGGTGAAAAGTGCATATGTTTGGGATTTCAACTTTGGAAAGGTAGTGTTAAGGATTTACTGTGGCTTGTCTAAATGAAATTGCTATATCTGGCCTTGGCGTCTTAAACCCTGTCATATCTAAGCATGTTTCAGGTTTTGTTCACACTGTTAGATCCATGACACTTGGAACTTGGTATATCTTCCACTTAACAAACTGAAAGAATGTTTTTTTCAATAAACATTGTTGATGAAGCTGCAGTGCTCAGGTATGACATTATAAGACAACCAAACTTTTTCTACTTTTTCCTTATATATTCAAGGCATGTGTCATGATGATTTGATATGTTTGTGTATATAATGAGTATCACAATCAAATTAATGAACATATGCATCAGCATGCATGCTGTATATTCAGTTCCCTAGAATTTGATCATCTTCTCACTGAAAGTTTGTAACTTTAATCAACATCTTTGCTTTTCTGCCACCCCAGCCCTCAGCATCACTATTCTGCTATTTCTGTTAGTTTGATTTTTTTTAAAAAATTCCATGTAGAAGTGAGATCACACAGTATTTTTCTTTGTCTGACTTATTTTACTTAGCATAATGTTCTCCATGTTCATCCATGTTGTCATAAATGGCAGAAACTCCATTATTGCTAAATGAAATTTTTGTGGGGGGTGGGTGGATGAGGTATTTCCTTTGTTTATTCATCCATTCATGAACACTAATATTTGTTCTATATCTTGTCTATTATGAATAATGCTGCAGTGAACAGAAGGTATATGTATATCTAAGATACTAATTTCCTTTGATTATATACCCAGAAAAATGGGGCTTTGGGATCATGTGGTAGGTGGAATTTTTTGCTTGATTGTTTGTTTTTCCTGAGGAACTTCTTTACTGATATCTATAGTGGCTGAACAAATTTACATTCTCACCTATAGTGCATAAACATTCCCTTTTCTCCATACCCTTGCATATACTTACCATTTGTTTTATAGTAATCAGCCTATCAGATATAAGTTGTTGGTATCTCATTGGGCTTTGAATTTACATTTTTCTGATGGTTGGTAACATTGTATACATTTTCATATACCTGTTGGATGTTTGTATAAACGACCCCATTTACAATAGCATCAAAAAAAATAAAATACCTGGGAATCAACTTAACAAAAGAGGTGAAAGACCTCTATAAAGAAAATTATAGAAAACTAAAGAAAGAAATCATAGAAGAACTCAGAAGATGGAAAGACCTACCTTGCTCTTGGATAGGTAGAGTCAATATTGTCAAAATGTCCATACTACCAAAGGCATTATACAGATTTAATGCAATTCCAATCAAAATTCCAATGTCATTTTTCAAAGAAATAGAAAAAGCAATCATGAAATTCATCTGGAAAAATAAGAGACCCAGAAGAGCCAAAGCAATCCTGAGCAAGAAAAGTGAAGCAGGGGGCATCACCATACCGGACTTTAAATTATACTATAGAGCAATAGTAACTAAAACAGCATGGTATTGGCACCAAAACAGATGGGTGGACCAATGGTACAGAATTGAGGACACAGAGACTAATACATATAATTTCAGTTATCTTATATTAGACAAAGGTGCCAAAAATGTACAGTGGAGAAAGGATAGCCTCTTCAACAAATGGTGCTGGGAAAACTGGAAATCCATATGCAACAAAATGAAATTAAACTTGTATCTCTCACCATGCACAAAACTCAATTCAAAGTGGATCAAGGACCTAGGAATTAGATCTGAGACAATAGGCCTAATAGAAAAAGTAAGCTCCAATTTCCAACATGTTGGATTAGGCCCCATGTTCCTTAATAAGAATCCTGTAGCGCAAGAACTATTACCAAGAATTAATGAATGGGATAGATTTAAGCTAAAAAGCTTCTTCTCAGCAAAAGAAACAATCAGTGAGGTGAATAGAGAGCCAACTAATTGGGAACAAATATTTAATACATGCACATCGGATAGAGCACTAATTTCTAGAATATATGAAGAACTCAAAAAACTTTACACCAAAAAAGAAAATAACCCAATCAATAAATGGGCTAAGGAACTGAAAAGACACTTCTCAGAAGATACACAATCAATCAACAAATACATGAAAAAATGCTCAACCTCTCTGGCAATTAGAGAAATGCAAATAAAAACTAAGATATCATTTCACCCCAGTCAGAATGGCAGCTATCAAGAACACAAACAATAAATGTTGGAGAGGATGTGGGGAAAAAGGCACACTCATACATTGCTGGTGGGACTGCAAAATGGTGCAACCGCTATGGAAAGCAGTATGGAGATTTCTTGGGAAAATGGGAATGGAACCACCCTATGACCCAGCCATCCCACTCCTGGGTCTTTTCCCAAAAGACTTAAAAACAGCATATTACAGTGACACAGCCACTTCAGTATTTATAGCAGCACAATTCATAATAGCTAGGTTGTGGAACCAACCTAGATGTCCCTCAGTAGATGAGTGGATAAAGAAAATGTGGTATATATACAAAATGGAATATTACTCAGCAATAAGAGAGAATAAAATAATGGCATTTGCAGGTAAATGGATGAAGTTGGAGAATATAATGCTAAGTGAAATTAGTCAATCTCAAAAATCCAAACACCAAATGTTTTCTCTGATATAAGGAGGTTAGTTCACAGTGTGATTGGATGGGGGTACATAGGATTAGAGGAACACTAGAATGGTCAAAGGAAAGGGAGGGCAAGGGGGGGAAAAGGGGGAAAAAATGGTGGTTGAATGAGATGGATATCACTATCCTAAATGCATGATTAAAGATCTGAATGGTACTTATATACTTTGTATACAAGCAGTTGTATGTAAAAAGATGATATACTTGTGCATTATGAATAAGTAAGTAAATAATCTAAAATAAAAAAAAAAAAGACCCCATGCATGGAAGCTCCCCTTTGGGGGGGGGGGGGGAATTGTGTATTCAACTTTTATGCCCATTTTTCCTTGTTTTTTTTTAAGGGTTTTTTTTTTATTGTTGTTTTGTTTTGCTATTGAGTTGTATGAATTCCTTATCACCTATTTTAGACATTAATCCCTTAACAGCTGTATGATGGATGATATTCAAATATTAAACATTTTTCTCTCATTGCCTTTTCTTCCTTCCTTTATTTTCTTGCCTTCTTTCTTTTTCTTTTTTCTTTTAAATTATACCTTTGCTTCTATAGGTGTTTTTGTTGTTGGTCATAGTACTAATGTCTATTTTTGCTTTTGTCTTCTTTAGTGTTGCATTCAAGACATTATTGTCAAGTTGAATGTCATGAAATTTTTTTCTTGTGTTTTCTTCTAGGATTCCACAGTTTTTTTGTCTTTAAATATTTAATTCATTTTGAATTATATTTTTATATGATGTCAGACAAAATTCCAGTTTTGTTCTTTTGCATATGAGCCCAACACCATTTGTTGACAAAGGGAATGGAGACTCTTCTTTCCCTATGTGAATTTTTAGCATCATTGTGGACAATCAGTTGACAGTATATGCATGGTTTTATTTCTGAGCTGTCTATTCCATTGCATTGGCATGTTTTTATGCCAGCATCATGTTATCATGTTGTTTAATTATTGTAGCTGTGTAATATATTTTAATATCAGGATGCATAATGCTATGTCCTTCTTAAGATTTTTTTTTTTTTTTTTTTTTACTATTCTGGGTTCTTTCTGGTTTCATATTAATTTAAGATTGTTTTTTCTACTTCTGTAAAAAAAAATACCATTAAGATTTTTATGAGGATTGCCTTTAATGTTTAGATCACTTTGAATAATATGGACATTGTAACAATAATTCTTACAATCCTGAAAAACAGGATGTCTTTCCAGTTTTATTTCTATCTTTAATTTCTTTCACAAATGTTTTATAGTTTTCAGTGTACAGGCTTTTGCCACCTTTGTTATTTCTAAGTATTGTATTCTTTTTCACACTGTTAGAAATGGAATTGTTTTCTTAATTTCCTTTATGCAGAGCTTGTTGTTTGTGTATGCAAACATCAATGATTTTTAATGTTAAGTTTGTATCCTGTGAGCACTGAATTCATTTATTAATTATAACAGTTTTTTGGGTGGAAACTTCAGAGAATAAGATCATGTTATCAGCAAACAAAGATCATCTTGCTTCTTCCTTTTGATTTGGATTCCTTTTATTCTTTCTCTTCCCTAAATTCTCTGGCTAGGATTTATAGTACTTTTTCTTCATCTACTGAGATGATCATATGATTTTTATATTGATTCTTTTAATGTGGTTTATCACATAAAATGATTTTCATGTGTTGGACCATCCTTGTATCCCAGGGCTAAATCCCACTTGGTCGTGGTGTATGATCTTTTTAATGTGCTGTTGAATTCCATTTCCTAGTATTTGTTGAGGATATTTTCATCTGTATTCATAAGGATGTTGGCAAGTAGTATTCTTCTTTTGTGATATCTTTGTCTGACTTTGGGATTAGAATAATGTCGAATATAAAAAATAATTTTTGGAATATTTCTTCCTTTTCAATGTCTGGAAGATGTTGAGGATTGGCATTAATTCTTCTTTAATGGCTTGGTAGAATTCACCATTGACGGCATCTGGTCTTGGGCTTTTCTATATTGGGAACTTTTTGACTAATGATTTGTTTTCTTTACTAGTTATATATCTGTTTAGATGTTCTATTTCTTCATGATTCAGTATTGGTAGGTTTATGTTTCCAGAAATTTATCCATTTCTTCTAGGTTATTCAGTTCGTTTGCATATAATTTTTTCTTTTGTTTTTCCCCCACTCCCTGCCCGTGGCATCAGTTGTAATGCCCTTCTTTCATTTCTGATTTTATCCACTTGAATCTTCCTTTCTTAGGGTAGCTACAATGTTGTCATTTCATTTTTATTATCAGGAAAGCAACTTTTAGTTTCATTATTCATATTGTTTTGCTATTGCCTATTATAATTTTTTCTGCTCTAATCATTATTATTTCCTTCCTTCTGTTAACTTTAAGCTTAGTTCTTTTTCCACTTCTTTGAAGTGTAGTTATTTGCTTATTTGAAATTTAGTTTTTAATGTTGGGCTTTGTTGCTGTAAACTTACCACTGCTTTAACTGCATCCCATGGTTCTTGGTATATTATGTTTTTGTTTGTATCAAGCTATTCTCTAATTTCCCGTTTGATTTATTCTTTAACCTGTTGGTTGCTCAGGAGTAGGAAATTTAATTTCCACGTATTTGTGAATTTTTCAGTTCTCTTTCTGATATATAGTTTCATTCCATTGTGCTGAGGCAAGACAGTTAGTGTAATGTCAATCTTAAGTTTATTAATCCTTGTTTGGTGACCTAATATATTCCATGTGTCCTTTAGAAGAATGTGAATTTTGCTGCTGTTATTCAAAACATGGGTTCTTCGGCTGCTGTTTGGAATATTCTTTATATGACTTTTTATTCTATTTGTTTTGTGGTGTTGTTCACACTTGCTGTTTCCTTATTGATGTTCTTCTCTGGATGTTCTGTCCATTGTTGGAAGTGGTACTTGAAGTCTCTTATTTATTGTCTTGGTGTCTATTTCTCCCTTCATTTCTATCAATGTTTGCTTTTGGGACATATATAATTTATGATTAGTGTACATTCCTGGCAAATTGACATTTACATTATTTGATGACCATATTTGTATATTATAACATTTTAAACCTAATTTGTGTGCTGTAAGCATGTCCATCTCTGTTCTCTTTGGTTATCTTTGCACGGTATATTTGTTTTCATCTCTCCACTTTCAGTTTATTTGTGTTTTTAAAACTACAGTTAATCTCTAAAACAAAGGCTATCTTTGGATCTTGGGTTTGTTTTTTTTTTTTTTTTTTTTTTTTTTTTTTTTTTTTGGTACTGGGGATTGAACTCATGGGCACTTGACCACTGGGCCACATCCCCAGCCCTTTTTTGTATTTTATTAGAAGCAGGGTCTCACTGAGTTACTAAGTGCCTGGCCATTGCTGAGGCTGGCTTTGAACTTGCGATCCTCCTGCCTCAGCCTCCCAAAGTGCTGGGATTACAGGCGTGTGCCACCGCGCCTGGCTCTTGGGTTTTTTTTTTATCCATTCAGCCACTCTATCTTTTGATTGGGGAGTTTAGTATCTTTGTGTTTAAAGTAATTATTGAGGGAGAAGAACTTACTATTTCCTCCTCCTCCTCCTCCTCCTCCTCCTTCTTCTTTTCTAATATCCTTGTTTATTTATTTTTATGTAGTGTCAAGGATTGAATGCAGTGCCTCATGCATGCTAGGCAAGCACTCTACCACTGAACTACAACCCCAGCCCTACTATTACCTTCTTATTAAGTATTTCTAGCTGTCTTATAGTTCTATTGTGCCTCTTTTCCTCTTCTGCTTTCTTTGTATTTCATTATTTTAAATATTGATCTGTTTTGATTTCTTTCTCTGTTTTCTTTTGTAGGTATTTTCTTTGTGATTGCCATGACACTTGTATGAAGTATCTTATAGTTAGATAGTCTATATTAAATGGATAATAACTTCAACAATTCTACTTTTATTTTTCCTCCTCACACAAATGTTTATGTGATTGATGTCACATTTTATAGCCCTTTATATTCTCTAACATATTTTATAGTCATTTTACTTTTATAGTCTTACAATTTTCTCTTTTACCTTGGGTACTAAAATTAAAAGTGATTTTACCTACTGCTATTACAGTATTTTAGCATTCTCTATCTGCTCTCCTCACTTAGCATGCTTATAATGATTGTTTTTTATTTGTGTCTTGTTTTGCTTATAGTGCTGGGAGTTGCCAGGTCCTCTTACGTGTTGGACAAGCACATTACTACTAAGCTACATCCTCAGCCAATAATGACTATTTTGAATTTTGTCATTTATCTCCACTTCATTAGGGTTATTTTCAGGAGATTTATCTTGTTCCTTTGTTTTGGACATTATTTCTTGTTTGTTTATTTTTCCTGAACTTTTGTTTATTTTTCTTGAATTTTTTGGGTTGGTGTTTGTATATTAGAAAAGCCTCATTAGTCAGCCTGATCAGAGATTCAGGTGGTCACTGCAAACTTTGTGCTAATCCATATTGCTGTGCTTATTTCAGTCAGCTTCCATCTGTCTGGAATATGCTGGGTTATGTCAGTGCTCTGGACAGGTAAGACAGAAGCCACACCCCCAGGCAGCCTTTGGGAAAGTTGAAATTTGGACAAGTAGTTCAACTCTTTCTTTATCTAGTAAGAAGCTATGACCAGATGTTTTCTGTCCACTTCAGAACTAAGCAGAGGTGGAGGCTGTAGCAACTGCCTGCATGCTAATTTCAACTACCCTGTTTTGTTCTCTCTGACCCTCAAGTATCTAGACTATGCCAGGTCCTGTCATTCCTCTGAGACAGGTGAGACAGAAGCCAGGGTAGTTTCCAGGAAGACTTTTTGGAGATACAGTCCACATCTCTCTCCACAAGAGTGTTGAGAACTGGGACTTCATTCCATTTGTATGGTGCAGTATCAGGAGTAGTGATTATGGTAATAATTGGGTCTCAACTTTATGAACCAGCTTCCTTGTGGCTGGTTCTATGTTCTCTTAAGGTGAAGGAACTTCTCAACTTGTGTCTGAATTTCTCACAACAGGTATTGTTGTTGAAATATTCTGTTCATGCACACACACAAGATTCAGGGGTTTCCTAGTCTACCTGTTGCTGACATCATCTGATGTGGTATAATAATATTTTTCTAAATGCCCAAGACACAGGAAAATTAAATTAATAAATTCACTCATTAAAATTCAACAAATATCCTTAAAGAGTACATTTTCTGGAAGATGCTTCCTGAAACTTAATTATATTCATTCCTTATTTTTGTAGGTATTCCATCATTAATTAATCTAATTAATTCACTAGGACAAATGAGTTGGCAAAAACAATGGATTAATCTTGTTTTTAAAAATCCCCTGAGATTAATCAATTATCCTAAATTATTTATGTTGCAGGACTAGAAATATAGACTATAAATAAACTTGTCACCTTGTCTAGCTGTGATAGGAGTTTGAAATACTACTTCATTATTCTTTTCATACCCATGAGGATTTTAACATGATTTTTATATTTATAAATAATGTCCTTGTTATTTCTTTTGGGAAATCCCCTAAAATATTAAATGTTACAAAAATTTAATATTCAGTGCCACATGCCAAAAATAACAATGAAGAAAACAATACCAAACAATAAGGAAATCATAAAATAACAATAAAGAAAAGAATAATATTCATGTTCAAGTTTCATTTGACTGACTTTATTATAAACAAATGTACTAGGCTATCATAGCTTAAGAAAAAAAAAAAAACAAGAAAGAAAGAAAAAAAAGGCATTTTTATGGAATGCTTTTCTTAGCTACACCTGTAGAAAATATTAAAATATTGCTGATGGTAGCATTCATTGAGATGGTAATAATTATGATAATTTGTCTATCATTAATTCAATTCTAAGTAAATGCCAAGCACTTTATAATTGCTTTACGTTGTCTAATATACTTAATTCACAACCACCTTTATGAGGTACCCTCATATTTTCAGATGCAGAAACTAAAACTTACAGAGATTTTGTAACTTATTCTAGGCCTCATGACTCCTTAGAGGTGGCAACAGGCAGGATTCAAATACAGGCAGCCTATCTTCAGAGGCCTTGCTCTTTGCTACTTTTACCTCTCAATGTTCTCATCTTAGTATAAGGTATAAATTTATCTCATTGATCACATAATTTGACTTTTAAATCATCCTACGAAATGAATAGTTTAATAAACACTTTAAGAAGGTGATGTTTTCATTTATTCATTCAATCTGCAGCATTTATTCAGTATCTACCAAGTGTTAGTACTTCTAAAAGATTTTGGCATATAGCACTAAACAAGGTAGACAAGTTCCATTTAATATTTATGGAGCATACATTCAATTTTTAAAAGTGCTATAATAAATAATTCTATATAGTGATACAGGCTATAAAGGAAAGAGTCAGGGTTATGTGTTTGCCTGAATAGAGTGGCAGAGTGTTTTTATTAGATCAGAAATTTAGGAAATAAGCCATATTCATAAAATTTTCTTACATGCTATATGAGTTCGTTTATATATAATTCTAGGGATGATAAAAATGATATAAGAGAAAAACAAATCAGTATTTTCCATGGAGCAGAGGAACTTTTTGAGGACTATGGTAATGTTTTATAACTTGATTGTGGCACTGGTTTCATTTGAAAAAAATCCATGAATTTATATACTTCATTTGTAAAATTTATCATATGTTAGTAGTTACTTAATAAAGTCAATTAAAAATTTCTTGTAGATAAATTACTGGATAGATTGTAATTTCGGTCTGTGAATTCATTCACAATGATGAGAAAAAATTGAGTTACATTGGGATAAAAATCTCATTTGCATGTATTAAATTTGGAATACTATTCACAACCCTAGAGGACATGTTGAATTAAGTAGTTAGAAATATGGGCCTGGAGTTCAGGTTGAGTCATCAAGACTACAGATCAAACTTTGGAATCAATAATTACATATGTGTTATTTGAATACAAATACCCAAATATTTTCTGGATGGAGCTCTATATGACACGTTCATGGAATGTGTCCATTTTTTTCTAGGTAGAGCTCTATATGACACTCTCCTGGAATGTGTCCATTTTCTACCTAGAAAGAATATGGATACTTCAGCTTAACTTGTAATAACAGAAAGAGTATCACATCTACATTGTTGTAATTACGATAAAATAATAAGATTGTTAAAGTTAGATGTGGTATTTTTTTGTTGTCATTGATGTTGGGTTTTGGGTAGGGGAATGGAGATTTAATCCAGGTACTCTCTCCCACTGAGCCATACCTCTATCCCCTTTTTATTTTTATTTTGATACAGTCTCACGAAGTTGCCCAGGCTGGTCTTGAATTTGTGATCCTCCTGCCTCAGCCTCCTGAGTTGCTGGAATTACAAGCATGTGCCACCATACCCAGCAGTAGGTGCTTTTGAAAAGTCACTTTCTTATCCATGGTGGCTGGCCAGGGCTTCATCCACACTTTCTAGGATGCTTAGGATCATGTGTTAATAACAGTTTCTGTACCTTCTGCTCAGCTCTTGCCTAGTTACAGAATCCAGTGCACATTCTGTCCTCTGGTTCTCTAGGAGCCAATAGGGGATACCTAGAGTCTGAAGAGCCACTCCTGAGGGGCCTACAAACTACTTGAGCACTGACTGAGGGATTTTTTTAAAGCCTGAAATCCCTTTTTAATTCTAAGATTTAATTCACTTCACTCAAATGAGTTTTTAAAGAATCTGAAAATAAAACATAATTTATAAGAATTAATGTCCTTCTTTGACCACTAAGTCACAGTAGGCATGAGAAAAGGATAGAATCAGCAAACTCAAAATAATCATTATAAAAATAACTAAAAAAAGTATTCTGTAGAAATGAAAAAGGGAAGAAACAGCTTTTAGTTTATAATTTACCTCTGTATTTTCTCAGTGCTAATACCTGGCATTAACTGAGGAGATAAATGTTAAACTATGACAAAACACACACAAAATAACAAACAAACAACAACAACAACAACAAAAAGACCCACAATGCCTAAGGATTGAGGTATTACTTCTCAGAACTTATTTAAGAGACTTTTTTTTTTACTTCTGGTCTTTGGTCACACATAAAGTATAAGCCATGGTGTTGATTGTAGATTGGTATTTTCCCCCTAAGACACAGAAGATTTTATGACTCTGGCTTACTCATTTTCATGTTAAATTAATTCTGTGTCCCTTAAAATTTCTGTTAAAGAAAGGAAAGTACATTTGTTATTGACACCACAGTCTGCAAAAAAAAAAGAATAGTCATTAATTTTGCTGTTCTAGCAAAGTCCTGTAAAAGGACTCCTGTGCAGACACTCAAACTATGTCTGACGTTGGAAGCCCTTCATAATAGTCTATAACCACAGCCACTATAATTTGGGGTTATGTTTCCACCAAAAGCCACAGACATTACAATCAGTGGTTAAATTTTCTTTAAGAAATTTAGTATTGCCACCTGACCCTTAAAAAAGGAAATAGCATTTCTAGTTTTCTTAGCAGGCCAAATAATTTCACAATTATGAATTTTTTCTGAATTGACTTCTTTAATTTTGATTTGTTTGTTCTGAAGTTTTTATTTACCACCATTTGATGGTAGCTTTGTTTGTAATAAGAACTTTTTTTTTTTTTTTTTTTTTTTTGGTACTAGGGATTGAACCCAGGAGCACTTTACCACTGAACTACATCCCCAGACCTTTTTATTTTTTGAGATTACCATCTAACTAAATTGCCGAAGCTGATCTTGAACTTTCAGTCCTCCTGCCTCAGTCTCCCAAGTCACTAGAATTATACTGTACCTGACCTAATAGGAATAATAATAATAGGAAAAATATTAATGGAATTTTTGATTGTCAAAATTGTCATATCTTGGAACAAATGAAAAAAGTGTATCAATTTACCTCCTCATCCCAAAAACCTTTTTCCCCCTTCTTATATTTTTTTTCCTGTTATAGTCATATGATAAAACAACCATCTGCCAAGTTTGCTAAGTTGTTTTTTTTTTAATTTTTTATTCTAATTTGTTATACACGTTTGCAGAGTACATTTCATTTCATGTTACATATATAGAGCACACTTTTTCAAATTGCTGGTTTAATATAAAGTATTTTTACAACAATTATATCTTCATACATGTATTTAGGGTAATCATGGATAACTCAGTCTGCCATTGGGGATAAGAATAATGGCAGACTGAGTTTGCAAAGTTTTGTATTCCAGAAAATTAGAACTCAACCTAAATTGTCCCTCTGTCATCCCCACTCATCCCTTATTAATCATCAGAACTTTCCATTTTGCCTGTGAAATAATCCTTAAAAATATGCAGTACTTCCTGCCTGTTATCATTGTCTTGGTTTTCTTATTTCTTACCTTTGTCTCCTACACATAGACTTCTTTGCCACCAGTTTTGTCCCTTTTCAACTTGGAATTTAAAAAATGAGTATCATTCTTCAACTTAAAATTTTCATTGCCTTTCTGTGGATAAAATTCAAGCTATTTAGCATTAAATTTGAATTTTTGACCTGACCCATATCTCATCTTTTGCCAGTCTGCCTTGTACTTCATGTATTTACTACCAAACCACCTTTTCACATTCAGTACTATTTTATACTATTTGGCCTTTATTCTCACTCTCTTTTGTCTCTGCCTTTGGCCTAGAATGCCATTTCCTTTTCTAACGGGTAGAACCCACTCTTATTTCATAATTAACTTCTTTGGTTTCCCCCATAAACTTTCCTGTCTTCCATGCACATTAAATCAAGTGTTTTTTCTTCATTGTTTGTATTCAGTATACCACTGCCCAACGTACTGTCATAAAAATACCTGCTTCTGTGTCTTCTCCACTAGATTATAGACACTTTGAAAGTAGGAACTGTGTCTTGAACAAACTGCAGTAGATTATAATATTGTACAGGACCAGCAGCATTTTAAGGACACATAATCTTTACAAAAGAGATTGGATCTCTAACAACACAATGTGGCTCTTTAGATTTGGGTTGTTTTTAAATACAACATTTAATCTAGAGTAGAACCACCAAAAAGTGTTTAGATGTTATAATACCTCTAAAAAAGTACTCATCACAATTATTCTTTGGTGCTAAGTGGAAATTATTCTTATTTAATGAAACACTTGGTAAATTATCTAGTAGAACCAAAGATAATTACTTTCAACTTCAGGAAATAGAAAAAGTTTTAGATTTGGGAGCATTTTTAATTGAGATTTTTGGATTAGGATGCTCAACCAATAAAGTCTATTCAAATATTCCAAATTCTGAAAAACTCAGAAGTCTGTAATAATTATGATCCCAAGCATTTTCAATGAGGTATACTCATGCTTTACCATGTTTTAAGAGCAACATTTCCAAATGAAAATGGGAATGCCATAGACATTCTTTGGTGCTTTTTCACTTCTATTTCTCTCTTCCTAAAAATGATAGTTGAGCATGTGGTTTAAATGAGATTTAACCTACTTCCTAATCTCAGCATATACCCTTGTTTACATAGGCTAATGGCTATTTTTCATCCTCATGTCCTAAGGTACACAAATAATTGTGAGTCAAGCCTATAAAACTCTACTTTAGGACTTGGATCCTCGAGCATATGTACTCTCACATTTACAATAAGAAAATGAGGAAAATTTTGGTTGTTAGTAACCATCATGGGATCTTATCATGTTAAGCTTTTTGACAAAAGAGAGCCAACATCAAAGGCAGAGTTGAGAACTAGGGGATGAAAATGCACATCCTGGTCATACTGCTAGATGAAGCTTATCTGTAGTTCTTCATGCTTTCTTTTTTTTTTTTTAATATTTAGGAAGCTATATATTATTTTTTCTTTTCCTTAATTCATTTTATGCTAAATTTATGTTTTTTTTATTGAAAGTGTTATCACTGATTGAAAAATAAATGTGATAAAGAGTAATCAGAATTATATTTGAGTCCTAGCTTGTGACTCCATGTAATCTTGACCCAGTTTTTAAAATCATGAGGTTCCACTTCCAGATCTGCAAAGCATGGCTAACAGCACATTGTTTTTTTGTTTTTTTGGGGGGGGGTTTTGCTTTTTTTTTTTTTTAATTTAGATTTTTTAAAAAATTTTTATTTATAGTAGTATGTATTACACTTCATACTATACATATATAGCATCTTTTTACACAAAACAGTTTGTATACAAAGTATATTCACAGCATTCAAGTCTTCAATTTAGAATATCTATCATTTAGAATAATGATATCCATCTTATTCAACCACTTTTTTTTCCCCCCTTCACCCCTTGCTCCCTTCCATCCCCTCCCTTCCCTTTGACCATTATAGTGTTCTTCTAATCCTCCTATGTACCCCAACCCAACAATGCTGTGAACCGGCTTCCTTATATCAGAGTAAACATTCGGTATTTGGATTTTTGAGATTGACTGATTTCACTTAGCATTATATTCTCCAACTTCATCGTTTACCTGCAAATGTCATTATTTTATTCTTTTTTATTGCTGAGTAAAATTCCATTGTGTATATATACCACATTTTCTTTATCCATTCATCTACCGAGGGACATCTAGGTTGGTTCCACAACATAGCTATTATGAATTGTGCTGCTATAAACATTGAGGTAGCTGTGTCACTGTAATATGCTGTTTTTAAGTCCTTTGGGAATAGACCCAGGAGTGGGATGGCTGGATCATAGGGTGGTTCTATTCCCATTTTCCCAAGAAATCTCCATACTTGTTTCCATAACAGTTGTACCATGTTGCAGTCCCACCAGCAATGTATGAGTGTGCCTTTTTCCCCACATCCTCTCCAACATTTATTGTTGTTTGTGTTCTTGATAGCTGCCATTCTGACTGGAGTGAAATGAAATCTTAGAGTAGTTTTTATTTGCATTTCTCTAATTGCCAGTGATATTGACCATTTTTTCATGTATTTGTTGATTAATCGTGTATCTTCTTCTGAGAAGTGTCTTTTCAATTCCTTAGCCCATTTATCGATTGGATTATTTGTTTTTTTGGTGTCAAGTTTTTTTGAGTTCTTTACATATTCTAGAAATTAGTGCTCTATCCCATGTGCATGTATTAAATATTTGTTCCCAGTTAGTTGGCTCTCTATTCACCTCACTGATTGTTTCTTTTGCTGAGAAGAAGCTTTTTAGTTTAAATCTATCCCATTCATTAATTCTTGGTATTAATTCTTGCGCTACCGGATTCTTATTAAGGAACTTGGAGCCTAATCCGACATGTTGGAAATTGTAGCTTATTTTTTCTTCTATTAGGTGTATTGCCTCTGGTCTAATTCCTAAGTCCTTGATCCACTTTGAATTGAATTTTGTGCATGGTGAGAGATACAGGTTTAATTTCATTTTGTTGCATATGGCTTTCCAGTTTTCCCAGCACCATTTGTTGAAGAGGCTATCCTTTCTCCACTGTACATTTTTGGCGCCTTTGTTTAATATGAGATAGCTGAAATTATATGTATTAGTCTCTGTGTCCTCAATTCTGTACCATTGGTCTACCAGTCTGTTTTGGTGCCAATACCATGCTGTTTTTGTTACTATTGCTCTATAGTATAATTTAAAGTCTGGTATGGTGATGCCGCCTGCTTCACTTTTCCTGCTCAGGATTGCTTTAGCTATTCTGGGTCTCTTATATTTCCAGATGAATTTCATGACTGTTTTTTCTATTTCTTTGAGAAATGCCATTGCGATTTTGACTGGAATTGCATTAAATCTGTATAATGCTTTTGGTAGTATGGACATTTTGACAATATTAATTCTACCTATTCAAGAACAAGGTAGGTCTTTCCATCTTCTGAGGTCTTCTATGATTTCTTTCTTTAGTGTTCTATAGTTTTCATTATAGAGGTTTTGGATTCTCCTCTGGTTGATAATTCCCCCAGTTCACTATCTCCCTCTGTTGGTTTTCACCGTTATCCCTCTCCTCCTCTTCATGGAAAACCCTGCCCAAGATGCTCAGAAGTGCTGGCCCTCGAGCATTGAAATCCTCCAACTTTTGTTTGTCGTGGAAGGCTTCCACTTCATCCTCGAATCCAAAGCTCAACCTTGCTGGACACAAGATTCTTGGTTGACAACCCTTTTCTTTCAGAGCCTGAAACATGCTATTCCAGGATCCTCTAGCCCTTAAGGTCTTGGTTGAAAAATCTGAGCATAGTCTGATCGTTTCCCCCCCTATATGTAATCTGCTTCCCCTTTCTTGTGGCCCTTAGTATTCTCTCCTTGCCTAGAATATTAGGCAATTTCAATATAATGTACCTTGGTGTGGATCTGTTGTGGTCCTGTACGTTTGGTGTTCGGTAAGCCTCTTCAACCTGTTCTTGCCATTCGTTCCTCATGCTTGGAAAATTCTCAGCTATTATTCCACTGAATAAATTACTCATTCCTTTGGTTTGAAACTCTGCACCTTCCTCAACACCAATCACTCTTAAGTTTGGTCTTTCTATGCTGTCCCATAATTCCTGAATGCTCTGTTCTTGTTTTCCTACTTCTTTTGCCGTGTCCTCTAGATTTTTCTCCAGGATATATATTTTGTCTTCATTATCTGAGGTCCTTTCTTCCAGGTGATCTAATCTGTTGGTGATGCTTTCAATTGAGCATTTAGTTTGGTTTATTTCTTCTTTCATTTCCAGAATTTCTGTTTGGTTTTTCTTTAGAATCTCTATCTCCCTATTGAAGTAATCTTTTGCTTCTTGTATTTGTTTTTGGAGTTCTTTGTCAAAATGCTCTTTTACCGCCTCTATTTGCTCTCTCATCTCATTTTTTAGTTCATTCTTAAGATCCATAAACATTTGGAATATGTAATTTCTAAATTCTGTCTCTGGCATTTGACCAACTGTGCTTGCCCTAGAATCTACTGAGGGGGCATGTTGGTTGGTTTCAGCCACTTTCTTCCCTTTCTGCTTCACAATGTTTGTGTGTCTATTCTCCTAGCACTGTGGCACCTTGACTATTTCGATTTCACCTTATAGCCTTATGTTTCTCCTGTGGTACAATGCTGTCAGGTCCCCTTATAAATACCTTCCAATTTAAGCTCTAACACTTTCTTTACACCAAATCCCAGTTTGGTCACAATGTACAGATTTAGTTAACTCAGGTATTGTTTCCAATTTACTCTGTATGCTTGTGTTGGGGTTTAAAGTTTCAGTATTGGATACAGAGATGATATGTTTAGGAAGAAGCAAGTGAGGTTACTGAGATGTTCTTTCTTAGAAAGTATAAAAATAGAATTCTATGGAAGTGGTTTAATATCAGCAGACAGGAGAGAAAAAGAGATGGAGTGAGCGATTTAGAGGAAAGATGATTTATATATAAACCAAACTTATTTAGTCTTTGAGAGAAGAAAAATAAAGAAAGATGGAAAAGAAAAAATAAAAAGGAACAATGAGAGATAACAAAGAATTAAGAATTAGTGTAAGAGAGAGGAGAGAGAATCTGAGTCAAGAAAAATAGAGAGTAAACTATATATAACACCGCTTTGCTGTATATTTCAATTGCCCCAGGCCTAGAAGTCCCAATTTCTGCGTATACCTTGTTTTCACCTCTGATGAGTACACAATGACAGGGTGTAAATAGATAAGATGAGGGCTAAGAGACTAAAGTGAGAAGGGAAGAAAGGAAAGAGGAACACAGACACACAAATAATCTCACTATCAAACAGAACAAAAACAAACAACAACAAAAAAAAAAAAAAAAAAAAAAAAAAAAAAAACAGAGTCGAACCCAGGAACAAATCTCAAATAAAAGGACCCTGGAAAGCCCTTCCAGTTTAAGCCAGTTGTCCTGGACCACGCCCAGACAGTCACAGTGGAGTCTAGACTGCAGCTTTGGCCAGCGGCAGATTGGCACAGAAGAATAATTGCTGGGGAGTAGGGGGGTGTCAGTACGTGAATAGTACCAAGAAAGTGTTCATCCAAAAGGCACACATTCCCCATGCCCGTTCCCAGTTATAGCTCTTGTGGTTGCTGCGCTGGCCTCAGGCAGGCCCTTCCCTGTGGGCTGCCTGCGTGCGTCTCACCCAGGTGTGTGCTGTTCTCCGGGCCCTGGACCGATCCTTGGATGTCTGCAGTCAGCCGCAGCCCTCCTCCAAAATGGCGGTGCCTTCCCTGGTCCCAACAGCAGTACCCCAGACCTGTGTGTCACTCCAAGGCATGCAGGTCCCATTCGGCAATTTACGCGAAAGAAATCTGTGAGGCCGCTGCTCATGTCTGGATTTCTTTTTATTCTGTGCCATTGGAGGCTGTGGTCTGTACTTCCCATACTACAATGCTACCACGGCAGCTGCTCCACTAATGCTGTTTCAGTTTGTGGGCCACTGGTACTGGACTCCATGAGTCGGCGGTCTGGAGTTCATTGTATTTCACCATCTAGATGTGCGCGGATGTCTCAGCTCCCTTCCAGTTGCGGGAGTGTTGCTAGGAATGTGTTTAGTCTTCCCGGTAAGCTTCTTTTAGTGCCAGTCTCCCGAGAGTGTGTCTCTGCTGTCCACCATCTTTTTCCTGAGTCCGCAGCACATTTTACAGAGTTGTCATGAGGCCCTGGGAAACATGTTCAAAAACCATGAAAATAGCATGGGAGACTAATTGTCATGTAAATGTTCAGTGGTATGATGGTGAAGCCAGTGGCAGAGCTGGAAACCTCTCCTTGCTCCTCCTAGGTATTTAGCCTAGAGGAGAAAAAATAAAGGGCATGTCAGCATTCATCATATATTTGAAGGACCTCTATAGAAAAGTTACATTTTCTTTTCTGTTTAGCTGAAGAGGGACAGACTAGGAAAAGGAGATGAAAATTATTACCTTAATACAAGGTAAAACTATCAAATCATAAATTATCTAGTAGAATATGCATCATTTAATTGAGGATTGAAAATAATGATTGGATAAGGCCAAATGTTCTCTCTGATATGTGGATGCTAACACCCAATAGGGCGGTGGTGGTGGGAGAATGGAAGTTCATTAGATTAGACAAAGGGGAATGAAGGGAAGGGATGGGGAATGGGAACAGAAAGGCAGTAGAATGAATCCTACGTAGCTTTCCTATATTCATATATGAATAACACTACCAGTGAAACTCCACATTATGTGCAACCACAAGGATGGGATCCTAATTAGAATAAGTATACTCCATGTATGTATAATATGTCAATATGCACTCTACTGATATGTATATCTTAAAAGAACAAATAATTTTTTTTAAATGCATTGCATGGAAAATTGAAGAAAGTATTACATTTTATAATTTTTATTGCCCTTTTTACACTAAGCATCTTTGTTTCTATATCTCTGTAATTACAGATACTTGGCAATGTGTTACTCCACAGATTTGTACCCAATATTAATATTCAAAAAAATCTGTGATTTTTATAATTGTAGAAAACTCTCAGAAATTATTATACAATCCTTTAAAATGTATTTAAAATGTGTGCATTGCTGTTTAACTATGCTTTCTTTATTGTATGGTACTTTTAAATTACAGAATCTTCAGCTGTGTTACTGGAAATTGCAGAATTCAGCATAAATTAATTTAACTTACTTAGCATAGTCTGTAGAATAGCATGTGTTGCTTTTTCACTAGGTTGACTTCTGCTGTTGTTGTTTTATCATTACTATTATTAGTATTACCACCTTAATCACTTTTATAGTTTTTAACACCTAGCATTATGCAGTGCATAATAAGCTCTACATGAATTGATGGTTATTGGTGATTACATCATGTGTTTTCCAAACTGTGTATCTAGAAACCATAGATGTTGCAATGAACTCAAAAGCTACAGAATATTTTAAATATTAGAGGGTGGGCTAGGCATGTGGCTCAGTGGTAGAGCATTTTTCTAGCATATGCAAGCCCCTGGGCTTGATCCCAGCACTACAGAAAAAAAACAATAAAAATTAGAGGGCAACACAGCAATACTTGACAACTGTTGAAACCAGGTGAAGTACCAACTTGTCAGTATCAATTTGTATTATGTTCCTTTCTCTTTGCTTATATCTTTATGAAGTTAGATTTGTGAGTGTTCTGAGATAAAGTAAAACAAAACAAACAGTAGTATACAAAAATCCATGTGAAACAGGACATGAGACAATTATTTTTCAAACTTATTCCAAGGTTGAAGAAGTTGTATGATACCTAGTATGTACAAAATCCTCATGAGTAAATGCAGTTAAGAATAAATTTAAAATATTTTTCCATCAATTTTTGCATATTTTTAATGGATGTTGTATTATGACTATAAATATAATAATTAGGCATTTCTTTTGTCCTAGTAGGAGCCTTAAAAAAATTACTAAGCTAGCAAGAGGAACACAAACTGAGAATGTTTGGGAAACTTCAACTAAGTGTGTACCCATTGTATTTAGGTATTCTGGTGGAAGCAAGAAATGTAAGATAGGGTCCCTACTCTCAAGTAGATTTTCTTTGAATTGGGGAGAAAAATTCACACACTCATTGTGTTAGTCAGCTTTCTGTTACTATAACAAATACCTGAGATAAGCAACTTATAAAGAGAAAAAGGTTATTTGGGGTCACAATATGGGAGGTTACAGTTCATAATCTGGTGAACACATTGCTCTTAGTCCTCTAGTGTGGGGTACAGCTTATCATGGCAAAACATGTTGCAGAACAGAACCGCTCTCTTCATAGCCAAGAAATGAAAGAGAAAAAAGGAAGAAGCCAAGGTCATGACTCCAGTGACTTAAAGACCTCTCCCTAGGCTCCACCTCTTAAATGTTTCACCACCTCCAAGAGTGCCAAACCTTTACTACATGGACTTCTATGGGATGCTTAAGATCCCAACTGTAATGTTCATGAGGACAAATTGTGCATGTGTACTCTATCAGATACTCTGTTAAGAGTTCTAATCATATTTATGATTTGTAATAAATATAATCCCTTGTTTCACAAGGATATCAAGTTGGTAAAATAGACATTAAACCACTTATTACAATTCTAAATTATAGACTGTTTTGAAAGTGGTAAAATGTACGATGTTCCCTGAACATATAGGTAGGAGGGTTGCTAGATCAGCCCACACTGTGAGAAGATGTGGAAAATTGGAAAGGTTCAGAGAGGTGATAATGCTTAAACTGAATCATGCAGTAGGAAAAGAAGGCCTGGTAAATAGAGGAGAAGGATAAGAGGAAATCATTCCAAGGTAGGAGAAGATATCATGTCCAAGGAACTGCAAATTATTTACATGACAAAATGGTAATTCCTACAGAGGATACAAACATAAATAAGATTTTGTCATTGTCTTTGAAGTTCTTACAATAAGCTATAGAGATGTGTTAAATCTATAAACTGCTCCAATTCAAGACAGTAAGAGATGACAAAACACAACTGGTTGAGGCATTTAAAGACATGAACAAGGGAGTAAGCATACTGGTTGGTAGGTATCAATATGTCAGAAACTGAAAATACATTGGGGGAAAGTAATACAAAACAGAGATGGAATTGATTTGCTTGAACAGTTTTAGGAGATCATTGAAATGAACAGGCCAATTCACATTTAACATTATCTGAAACAATGCCACTGAAAACCCTACTGTCAAAAGTGATGGGTTAAATCTTTTAGGAAAGAATAACTGGGCAGCCTTAAATGTGATGCATTTTGCAGGAGAAAATCTAAAGTTAAGAATACTCTCTGGAAGTTACTGGGACAGTTAACATGGAAGAAGAGGGCATTCTAAGCCGAAGTGGTGGCAATGTAAATGTTGAAGGGAGGACAGATATACATTTTGGAGGAAAGAAGACTGAACCTTATGATTAGAAAGAAACAGGATATAAAATCAAACATGTCCCAAGACTTGAAATTTTGGTGACTAAAAGACTTACATTCTGATAAATAAAATTCACCATCTCTATCTGGGGAAATAACAGAATTTGACCATTTTGAGTGTACCATTACTCTGAAAAATAGTGAATGAAAAGAAGAAATGTTTTTACCAAAGTGATAAGTTTTAAGTGTTTAATAGCTCCTTAATTATTTTATTTATTGCTAATAGATTGATTTTCAAGTAACAAATTTTTCTGTTCATATTATATTTGTACAGATTTTAATTACTGAGAAACAGAGTACTTAATTTTTAAATTTTCTTCCATTTTATCAGCTTTATATTTTGTATATGTGTCTAACTCAGGTGTGGTTTAGAACCATTATATTCAAGAGGTATATTAATATCTGTTTCCCAAATTTAAATATCAGTTATTTTGGCATACTACTACAGATTTCCCACCTAATCTGTAGTACAATGCTGTTATTATTTCTATATACAATAAAGAATCACATGAGAGAAGAAAATATATGCTGAATGATAAAAATATATGTTGAATACACATATGTTGGTTGATAAAATGTATAAGCATCTATAACATATAAAAATTAAATATTGTTTTATAGCCAGGCATGCTGATACACACCTGCAATCCCAGTGGCTCGGGAAGCTGAGGCAGGAGGATCTCAAGTTTAAATCCAGCCTCAGCAACCAGAGCAACTCAGTGACACCCTGTCTCTAAATAAAAACTACAAAATAGGGCTGTGAATGTGGCTCAGTGGTTGAGTGTCCTGAGTTCAATCCATAGTACCAAATATATATATACACACACACATATTTTTATATATATGAAATTTAAAACAAAGAAGACATTTTCCTTTTTAAATCCATTCTATAAGACAATATATGGATTTAAAAAGGAAAATGTCTTCTTTAATTCACAGGTGTCTTATCTGGGTAAAGAACAGAACAAGAGACTTTGAAAAACGACCAGATAACATTTTTAAAAGAATCAAAAATATTTTTTATTTATAAAATTTTATTTATAAAATAAAAATTATAAAAATAATTTTTAGAAACAAAATAGATAATAACTGAAATTTAAAACAATGGGTGGAAGTTCTAACCCCCCCCCCCTCATCACAATGTAGCTTGTGTCGGACTAACCCTTTCACAAAGACACAGGTTCAAAAGTGGAACAAGTACATAGAAAAACTTTCTGAAGGCATCATGGAGGAGTTATTGCACATGGGCTGCACTGCTTGAAAAAGGGAAGCGTTTAAGGCAAACTGGACATTCAGACTTTCTCTCAAATTACTTTCTATTTGGAAGCCTGTAGAGTGAAAGTTCAAGTAGAAAACTTAGGTCTTACAGTACTTTGAGGCAGAAGGTCGAATTCAGTCCTGCCAACTGGTGAATTTTCAGAACATACTCTCAGAACAAAAATAAGTGTTTTGATATTCCTGATGTCATTGGAAACTTCCTGAAGTGCATGTATGGAAAACAAAACTCTTAAAATTCAACAGCAACAAAAAATAAATTAAGAGAGAAGAGCTGGGGTGGGTTTGTAGGTAAATGGTAGAGCACTTGCTGAACACATGTGAGGCACTGGGTTCCATCCTCAGCACCACATAGAAATAAAGAAATAAAATAAAGGTATTGTGTGCATCTACAGCTAAAAATATTAAAGAAGAGGAAGAAGAAGAGGAAGAAAAGGAGGAGGAGAAGCTTACAGAAAAAAGACATTTGAGTAGGAAAGTAGTATTTGGAGATTAAGTCCTTGTAAGTTAGAAGGACTTTGGTAAATCAAGGGCTTTCATTCGAAAACCACAAAAGGCCTGCCTTATCCCTTACAATAAGGGATACTGAAAAGTTAGGACTCTTTACAAAAAAAAAATTTTTAAAAAGGCAAGAAGCATGTGCAAATGTTCCCAATATCATTATTCATCTAGGAAATATAAATTAAAACCACAATGAGTTACCAGTATAGCTCTACCTGACTTATTTGTATGGTTAAAAGGACTGACAAGATCAAATGTTGGTGATGAAGAACAGCTAAACCTCTTTTACTTTCTTGGTGGCAGTGTAAATTTGTCTACCTACTTTTTAAAAGTGTGTGGTGGTATCTACTGAAGCTCATCACATAAATGCCCTGATAAGATAATTTCTGCTGTTATGTATACACTCAATAGAAATTAGTTCTTATGTTCACTAAAAGATGCAAAAAGGAATGTTAACAGGTGCTTTATTCATGGTAGTCTTAAATGGAAACATTACAAATATCCTTTAGTAGCATAATGAATAAATCATCATTTTTTAAATGTAATTGAATAGTATACCAAAAATTTAAGAAGAGAAATTATCAGTACATTTTTCAATATGGATTAATCTCAAAAGATTGCACACTGTGTGCTTCAATCAGTATAAGTATTTAGAATTTTATGACCTTTAAAAATAGGCAAAAATAATTTACAGTGATAGAAAGCAGATTAGTGGTTATCGTTGAATGGGAAAACCCACAAGGGAACTTTCTGGAGCACATAAATGTTCTTTTTTTAAAATTTATTTGTTCTAATTTGTTATATGTGACAGCAGAATGCATTTCAATTCATACTACACATATAGAGCACAATTTTTCATGTCACTGGTTGTTCACAAAGTAGAGTCACAACATTCTTGTCATCATACATGTACTTAGGGGAATGATGTCCACCTCAATTCCACCATCTTTCCTAGTCCCATAACCCCTCCCTTCTCCTCCCTCCCCTTTGACCTATCTAAAGTTCCTCCATTTCTCCTGTGCTCCTTCCCCATCCCCATTATGGATCATCATCAACATATCAGAGGAAACATTCAGCCTTTGGTTTTGTGAATTGGCTTACTTCACTTAGCATTATATTCTCCATCTCTATCCATTTACCTGCAAATGCCATGATTTTATTCTCTTTTAATCCTGAGTAATATTCCATTGTGTATTTATTCTACAGTTTCTTTATCCATTCATCTACTGAACGGCATCTAGGTTGATTCCACAATTTAGCTATTGTGAATTGTGCTGCTATAAACACTGATATGGCTGTGTCCCTATAGTATGCTGTTTTTAAGTCCTTTGGGTATAGCTGGGTCAAATGGTGGTTTCATTCCAAGTTTTCCAAAGAATCTCCATACTGCTTTCCATATTGGTTGCACCAATTTGGAGTCCCACCAGCAATGTATTAGTGTGCCTTTTCCCCCACATCCTTGCCAACATTTATTGTTGTTAGTATTTTTATTTTTTTATTCTAATTTGTTATATATATATGACAGCAGAATGCATTACAATTCATATTATACTTATAGAGCACATTTTTAAATATCTGGTTGTATACAAAGTATATTCACACCATTTGTGTCTTCATATGTGCACTTAGGGTAATGATATCCATCTCATTCTCCCATCTTTTTTTTTTTCACCTTTTGCCCCGACCCTTCCCCTTCTTCCCCATTGACCTTTCTAGTGTTACTCTATTTCCTCCTACGCTTCCAGTCCCAACCCTGCTGCGAATCAGCCTCCTTATATCAGAGAAAACATTCAGCATTTGGATTTTGAGGATTGGCTAACTTCACTTAGCATTATATTCTCCAACTCTATCCATTTACCTGCAAATGCCATGATTTTATTCTCTTTTATTGCTGAGTGTGTTTGTGTCACATTTTCTTTATTCATTCATCTACTGAATGGCATCTAGGTTGGTACCACAGTTTAGCTGTTGTGAATTGTGCTGCTATAAACATTGATGTGGCTGTGTCCCTGTAGTATGCTGTTTTTAAGTCCTTTGGGTATAGACCTAGGAGTGGGATAGCTGGGTCATAAGGTGGTTTCTATTCCAAGTTTTCCAAAGAATCTCCATACTGCTTTCCAAATTGGCTGCACCATTTTTCAGTTCCACCTGCAATGTATTAGTGTGCCTTTTCCCCCACATCCTCTCCAACATTTATTGTTAGTATTTTTATTTTTTTATTCTAATTTGTTATATATATATGACAGCAGAATGCATTACAATTCATATTATACTTATAGAGCACATTTTTAAATATCTGGTTGTATACAAAGTATATTCACACCATTTGTGTCTTCATATGTGCACTTAGGGTAATGATATCCATCTCATTCTACCATCTTTTTTTTTTTTCACCTTTTGCCCGACCCTTCCCCTTCTTCCCCATTGACCTTTCTAGTGTTACTCTAATCCTCCTACGCTTCCAGTCCCAACCCTGCTGCGAATCAGCCTCCTTATATCAGAGAAAACATTCAGCATTTGGATTTTGAGGATTGGCTAACTTCACTTAGCATTATATTCTCCAACTTCATCCATTTACCTGCAAATGCCATGATTTTATTCTCTTTTATTGCTGAGTGTGTTTGTGTCACATTTTCTTTATTCATTCATCTACTGAATGGCATCTAGGTTGGTACCACAGTTTAGCTGTTGTGAATTGTGCTGCTATAAACATTGATGTGGCTGTGTCCCTGTAGTATGCTGTTTTTAAGTCCTTTGGGTATAGACCTAGGAGTGGGATAGCTGGGTCATAAGGTGGTTCTATTCCCAGTTTTCCAAGGAATCTCCATACTGCTTTCCAAATTGGCTGCACCATTTTTCAGTTCCACCTGCAATGTATGAGTGTACCTTTTTTCCCACATCCTCTCCAGCATTTATTGTTAGTATTTTTAATAGAAGCCATTCTGACTGGAGTGAGATAAAATCTTAGTTTTTCATTTGCATTTCTCTAATTGCTAGAGATGTTGAATATTTTTTTCATATATTTGTTGGTTGATTATATATCATCTTCTGAGGAGTGTCTTTTCAGTTCCTATCTGATGTGCATATGGTAAAAATTTGCTCCCATTCTGTAGGCTCTCTATTCATGTCACTTATTGTTTCTTTTGCTGAGAAGGTGGTTTTCAGTTTGAATCCATCCCATTTATTGATTGTTGATTTTATTTCTTGCACTATAGGACTCTTATTAAAATCATGACCTAATCCAACATGATAAAGATTTGGGCCTACTTTTTTTCTGTTAGGCTCAGGATCTCTGGTTTAATTCATAGATCCTTAAGTTTTGTGGGGAGAGAAAGGGGCTTAATTTCATTTTGTTGCATATGGATTTCCAGTTTTCCCAGCACCATTTGTTAAAGAGGCTATTCTTTCTCCAGTATATGTTTTTGGTGCCTTTGTGTAACATGAGATAACTGTATTTATGTGGGTTTGTCTCTGTGTCCTTTGTTCTGTACCATTGGTCTACCAGTATTTTGGTGCCAATATGATGCCGTTTTTGTTACTATTGCTCTTCAGTATAGTTTAAGGTCTGGTATAGTGTTGCCACCTGTTTCACTCTTCTTGCTAAGAACTGCTTTAGCTATTCTGGGTCTCTTATTTTTTCCAGATGAATTTTATGATTGCTTTTTCTATTTCTATGAGGACTGTCATTGGGATTTTGATTGGGATTTCATTAGTCTGTATAGTGCTTTTGGTAGTATGGTCATTTTAACAATATTAGTTCTGCCTATCCAAGAATAAGGGAAGATTGTTCTATTTTTCTTTAATTTCTTTCTTTAGTGTTGTGTAGTTTTCATTGTAGAAGTCTTTCACTTCATTCTTTAAGTTGATTCCCAAGGTTTTATTTAGGCTATTGTAAACCCGGTGGTTTTCCTAGTTTCTCTTTCAAAGGATTTGTCACTGATGTACAAAAATACCTTTGATTTATTGTTGTTGATTTTATATCTTGCTACTTTGCTGAATTAATTTATTAGTTCTAGAAGTTTTCTGGTGGAATTTTTTGGATCCTCTAGGTATAGAATCATGTTGTTGGCAAATGTTGATAGTTTAAGTTATTCTTTTCCTATCTGTATCCCTTTAATTTCTTTCATCTAATTGCTCTGGCTAGAGTTTCAGGAACTATGTTAAATAGAATGGTGAAAGAGGGCATCCCTGTCTTGTTCCAATTTCCAGAGGAAATGCTTTCAATTTTTCTCCATTTAGAATGATGTTGGCTTTGGGCTTAACATAGATAGCTTTTACAATGTTGAGGTATGTTCCTGTTATCCCTAGTTTTTCTAGTGTTTATTTGTTGAATACATTTCAATTCATAGTACCCATAATTCTTGGATGTTCATTTCATGGTTTCTTACCATCTTCACTGTGTGGTCAACTTTATTTTCAAGATTGTATATTTTGTCCTCATTATCTGACATTCTGTCTTCCAAGTGATTTAGTCTGTTGGTGATGCTTTCTTTTGAGTTTTTTAATTTTATTTATTGTTTCTTTCATTACAAGGATTTCTGATTTTTTTTTTTTTTTGAAATCTCTCTTTCTTGAAGTAGACTTTTTCAACCTGTGTTTGCTTTCTTATCTCTTTCTTGGTGTGATCAATGGTTGCCTGTATTTGCTCACTTAGATCATTCTTTAATGCATAGATCATTTTAATTATGTGCATTCTGAACTCCTTCTCTGATGTTTCATCAACTGCACTGTCCATGGATTCTATTATTGTAGTAATTTGGTTTGCTTGGGGCACTTTCCTCTCTTTGTTTTTTTCATGTTGTCTCTGTGTCTTCCTTTCTCACAGTGTGGATCTGAGGTTACACTTTCCACCCTATCTTATAATGTCCCTGCAGATTACGTGTACTTCACCTTGGTGTTGGGCTTCTAGATCCTGGGTGTCCCAAGGTAAATGCTACTGCAACTAAAGGTGGTGTTAGCAATTGCAGAGATAACTCAAGATAGCAGTGGGAATGTCCCAAGATGGATCCAACCACTTTCAGAGATGGGGGGCTGAAAGGGTGGGCTGCCTGTTTGGAAATGCAGCTGCCTCCAAGCCCTATCTTTTGTCCCAAGGTGGAGGCTATTGCGTGGGGAAGGCTATGGCAATGACTGCAGTGTCCCAAGATGGAGGTATTATAGGACTAGGTTTCCTTGTGAGTCTGCTGGTGGGCAGGGATGGTCCTGGTATTAACCTTGGCCTTGGCTCTAGGGTTATAGAGGGCTGTCCTAGGCCTGGGGCCAGGCTCTGGTGTAGGTCTCTAAATGTTCTTTTACTTGACCTAGGTGGGGGTAAATGTGTGTATGTGTATATGAAAATTTTTTGAGCCATGCCTTTCACTACATGTAAAATTTTTTTAAATAATAAGCACAAAGAAAAAATATTCAGTCCTTATTAAAATAGTTATTAATTTCACAAAACTGTGAGTGGAATCTAAAATGTTACTTGAAAGAGAACCAGCCTTAAGTACTTATATTAAGAAACAGAAAAGTCTGGAAGATAATGGGCTAATTCTTCCAATTTAATCAGGATGTTAGAAAGTGAAGAACAGAAAAAAAAAAAAAAAAACTAAAGAAAATAAAATGAAAGAACAATAAGGATAGGCCATGGCAGAAATTTCATGACATAGATTAGAATGTTGACATAAAATCTCTGACAAGATTGATTTATAAAAAGAGATTATTAATGGCCTAATCAGGGGAATAAACATTTAGCATAGATGCTATGCAAATTTTAATGATGATGTAGACCATACAAATAAATACCAATCAATTTTAAAAGATGAAATAAAATATTACTTGGAAAAATATAAGTCTCAGAACTGACTCTAGAAGAAGTAGAAGTGCTAAAACGCTGGTGAAACTTGGCAGATAGCAGTTTAATGATGGGATCAAGGTTGCCTTCACTAGTCCCATGTTAATGGCATGTACTCCTGATATGACCCAGTGAGAAGCATGCTTCATCTTTGTTGTTCTTCCCTAAAAGTCATAGACCCATTTTAATTGTGAGAAATGAAGCAGCAAGTCCAGATTCCTACAAAATACCTGAAAAGTACTCTCGAAGTGCTAGTGCTTTGGTAAAGAAAGGCCAAGGAATTGTTGGGACTGGAGACTTAGTGAGACATGAGACCTAAGTGCAATGTTTTGATCCTAGAACATTAAAAGGACATTTGTGGAAAAATGGATGAAGCACAATTAAAATTCGGTAATCTATTCAATAATATTATATGGTGTTCATTTCCTGTTTGATTAATGTGCCATAAATTATGTAAAGATGTTAATGTTTGGGGAAGCTAATTTCAGAATAAAACGTTTAAGTATTTTTTTCCAAACACAGACTAATTAAAAAGAGCATATAGAATACTCATTGTTTTCTTCTTTGGGCCTAAAACCTTACTGAAATGAAATCCTGAGCTAGAGTAGAGATGACTAAGAAGACTAAAACTCATTGTTGAAACTTCAAAAGATTTACTAGTTTGTGATACTAGATACCACTAAAAGTGGGGATGAAATGAGGCAGCAAATAGAAGAAAATTTTAAAAGTCTGTTTAATAAGCAGTTAGATCCTGAGTCATCTTTTCCAAACCAGACAAAGTGAAAGGCCTCCTGACCAGATATCGCCCAGCCTAACTCAAAAGTACAAGGTTCTGTGTTGGAAATGGGATGAAGAGAGTGGGCATTTATGCTGCTTATTCAGAACTTTTTAAATAAAAAATCAGAAATTTTATACTGCTAATTCAGCTCTCATAATGCTGATAGCCAGATGGGAAGTTGGAAGATGATTTTTCGAGGAATCTAAACAGCCCAAGATAAAAAGACCTAAATTTACCCATGTCAGAAATTGCCTGAAGAAAATACCCAGCCAGACTACTCCACTATTAAGATCACAGTCCTTAAACCACAACTACAAGCATCGAGATGTTACTCTACTTTTTAGTGCCATACTCTTTTTAACCACAAGCAAATAGTCAAGAATGAACAGGTAACTTCTCGTGAAAGCAGAGAATAAAAGATTTTGTGGAGATATTAAAAGTTCTAAAAACTATCATTAATGCCCTCTGAGAGATAAGAGAAGACTTTTCATCTATGAAATGAGAGAAGCATAGAAATTAAAAATGTAAGTAAAAAGAACAAATCTGGAATTAAGAGCTTAAGTTGTACTACAGTCTAAAGAAAAGAATAAGAAAATACAAAGAAATGGAAAATTGGAGTGAATAGATCAGACAGTGAGGCATTCATTTCAGAAGCCATTTCAGCTCAATCCTAGTACATTAAGAAATAAAATTCAGGAAATCATAATATTTTATTATTATCTCACTATCATTATTATTAAAGTAAAATCTAGAATCAAAGAACATGAATTTCTAGATTGAAAGATTTGAGTTTCTAGATAGGCCTAGGTTCAACAAGAGATTTTTGTGAAACAGAAAGAAAATAGATATGTTCTCTTGGAAGGAAAAATGTAATACACAAATGATGAGGAGTTTGAATATAATCAGACTTCTCAACAACCTTTAAAATTCTGCAGAAATGTCCAGACTGGAAATCCAGTTAATCATGTGTGGTGATAGAATAAAGGAAACCAGGTATCAAACTTTGACTTCCCATCTACTTTTTCTCATGCATCTCCTTGAGGAGGTATTCTACCAAAGCAGGGGTAAACCAAAAAATAAGAGTCCAGTGGGCTCTGGAAAGCTGGAGATTCAATTAAAATGAGATGTTAGAAAATCACTGGAAATGTGACTTGTGGGAGATGCCAGGATGTACAGCTGTGTAACAGCTCTAAATGACAACCAAATTGGTTTGGAGATAGTTCAAGGAGAATTACCTCCAAGAAGATAAAAGGATGCCTGATATCTTTGAACATATTTAGAGGCTGCTTAAATATTTTAAAGAGAATTGGAGGGAGAGTTCACAGTGAATATTATCTGGGCTATTGTAATGTGGCCGAGGTGGCATTGTATCATTCCTCAACCTGTGTCTTAAAAGGTCTTTTCTGCTTTCACTCTTTGGTTTGAAACTCATTCTAGCTTCTGTGTGAAAACTCCTGAGAACCCTCCCATCTGGAGAATGGGAGACCACCAAAAGGAGAGAAGCCCTGCTACCTGAGGCTACTCTCTAGTAGCCAGCCACATTAGGCCCACCAGCTAATTATAGAGATACATAAGAAAGCCCAGCCAAGATGAAAAGAAACACAGCTGAGCTTGTCCAGATTGCCAGTTTGAAGAGTCATGACCTAAATTGGAGATTGGCAAACTTTTTCTGTAAAAGGCCAGATAACAGATACTTTAGGTTCCTATGGGCCATGAGACTTAATTGAGACTATTATAGACATTCTGATATAATGATTAAAAATATTTCAATTTGCATTGATAAAATTCAAAATATAGTAATAATAATTTTGGTAATAGAGATCTACCATGCAAAAGAATAGCATTCTCTTTTGAGGGATAACATTTTGTTTGTGATTCAGTTAGGTATCCATATCATCAAAGTCAGTTGCAAATTTCATTTGTTAATGATAATGTTATGAAAATCCAAATGTTTCATCTTTAAAAGTGTCTTTTTACACAGATAGGTGTGGACAAATACATCACCCTAATAAGCTTACGATTTTGATTGACTATATTCATTACTTGCGAAGCATTTCTAGAATTCTGTAGGTTCCCTTTATAATTTTCATTTGGCCTGTCATTATTTTGCAGAGTAATTACTTCTAATTTAAGGTTAGACAAAAGGTTGTTGCACAGTGAACAATTTTTTAAATATGGATGTTTCATTTTTACTTGCTCCATATCCAAAAAACACTTCCAGAACTGTAGTTTGAACTTTTATAAGTTGGTGTGGAAGTGGAAGTTTTCATTTGTTTTTTAAACTGTTGATTCCCAGGAAGTATATAAAGCACCTTGACTTTCTTTACAATTCACACAACCTTGATTGCAGATCACATGTCTAAGGTTAGTGCAAATTATGCATGTAAATACTGTTTTACATTGTGATTTTTTTAATGATACAAAAATAATAAGGCAGTACAGTGTGTTATTTAAATACTTGTATATTTGTATAATAATCAAATCAAGGTATTTAGCATATCCATCACATTGTATGTTTGTCATTTCTTTGTGGAAAAAACTTTTAAAACCTAGCTATCTTAAAATATATAATATTGTTAAACATTGTCACTTTCCTGTGCCAAAGAACACTAGAGCATATTTCTTCTAGCTAATGGTAACTTTGTTCCCATTGATCAGTTTCTCCTTATCTCCTTGTTTTTGTCCTTTTTTGTTGCTGTAATACATTACAGGAGGTCTGTACAAAGAAAGAAGGTTTTACTTACCTCATAGTTTTAGATGCTAAATGTCCAAGATCAGATGGCAAAATTCTTTCAGTCTCTGTTGAGGGCCTACTTGGCTGTGCCACAACATGGTGTATGGCATTGTGACAGAAGCGTGTGTGAGAGGGAGAGTTTACATGGCAAATGAAATTCAGGGGCCAGTCTTGCTCATTTATATATATAATAGCCACTCTCACAAGAACTAACTTACCTCATAAGATCAGCATTATGGGGCTAGGGTTGTGGCTCAGTGGCACTGTGTTCAATCCTCAGCATTACATATAAATAAATAAATAATAAGGGTACATCAATAACTAAAAAATATTAGAAAAAAAAAAAGATCAGCAATCAGCATTAATCTCTGAGTGTAATACCTTCAGTGACCTAACCACCTTCCACTAGGCCCCATTAGAGACTGGGAACACATGCCAGCAAATGAACACTTGTGGGACAAACCATATCCAAACCATAGCATCCCCAGCCTTTGTTAACTGTTACCTTTATACTCTACTTCTATGAGATCAAGATTTTTACATTTCACATATGATTGATCAGTGGTTTTTGTCTCATGTGCCTAATTTATTCACATAACTAATGCCTGCCAGGTTCATCCATGTTACCATGGATGACAAGATTTTTATCAATTTTTTATGGCACTATAGCATTATATATTGTGTATATATCATATTTCCTTCATTCATTCATTCGTTGATGGCTGCAATTCCATATCTTGCCTATTGGGAATGGAACTGCAATAAACAGGAGGGTTCAGATATCTCTTCAAAATACTGATTTCATTTCCTTTGGCTAGATACCCTGCAGTAGGATTACTAGACCATGTAATTTTTAACTGCACTCAGTAAGAAACAATATCTAGCCTACAACAAAAGCTAATTTCTAAAGCCATTCATTGTTTGATAATTATGGGTAACAGTGATTTTATTCCAAAAAAATCTTTTTCAGCCCTGGGCTCAAAAATAATCACAGCAAATTGTTGCCACCACTACTAAGCCATAGAAATGCTATCTAGTATATCAAGTAAGGAATATTCAGTTTCACTTTATGACAAAACTTCACAGAAATGATGATGGTTTAGTCCACAAAAACAAAGGAAGTTACTGTAAGCACTAATTATTCAATAATAGGTATAGATTTAAGTATTCAAAATAATTTATATGAATAATTATGAGTTTCAAATAACTTACCTTTTCATGAGAGTCACATCTGTTCAGCTAAGCCTTTTTTTGTTATACAAACACACCCACACACATACTTGTGTGTGTGGCGGGGGAGGGGGGTTGCTGAGAATAGAATAGAATGGAATGAGAATAGAATGAGAATGGAATGAGAATAGAATTCAGGGCCTTGAACATGCTAGGAAGCCCTCTATTCATGAGCTTCATCCCCAACCCTGTTTCACACATTATTAATAACATCACTTTTAACATTATACATTCCACATCAGGTTGTACTAATGTTCCTGGATGCTTTTGAAGAAGGTCTTATCTGTAGGTATTCCCTGTACACTCTATGGAGTTTGAGTCTTTAATCACTTCAAACTGATTTCTGAAATAAAAAATTCAGCAGTAGAGCTATATCAGTAATATTTGACTCATAAAGAGACCAAAAAAGATTACTCAAATCACTTACCATGTTTTTTAAAAAGTTTTTTATTTGTTATTTTTAGTTATGCACAACAGTAGAATGTATTTTCACATATCATATATACATGGAGTATAACTTCATACTTTTGTGGTTGTACATGATATGGAGTTACACTGGTCATGTATTCATATACAAACATAGGAAAATTATGTCCAATTCATTCTACTGTCTTTCCCATTCCCATCCGCTCCCTTCCCCCAACTCCACCCTGTCCAATCTAGTGAATCTACCCTTCTCCCTTCTCTCCACCCCCTGCCACTCTACACCCCCCACACCCCTTGTGAGTCAGCATTCATGTATCAGAGAGAACATTCAGCCTTTGGTTTATGGTGATTGGCTTATTTCATTTGACATGATATTCTCCAGTTACATCCATTTACTGTCAAATGCAATAATTTCATTCTACTTTATGGTTAATATTCCATTGTATATATGTACATTTTCTTTATCCATTCATTTGTTGTAGGACACCTAGGCTGGTTCCATAGCTTTGTTATTGCGAATTGAGCTGCTCTAAACATTGATGTGGCTGAGTCACTGTAGTATACTGATTTTAAGTCTTTTGTGTATAAACTGAGGAGGAGGATAACTGGGTCAAATGGTGTTTCCATTCCAAGTTTTCTGAGGAATCATCATACTGCTTTCCAGAGTGGTTGCACCAATTTGTAGTCCCACCAGTAATGTATGAGTGTACTTTGTTTCCCATATCCTTGCCAACACTTACTGTTACTTGTATTCTTTTTTTTGGGGGGGGGGGTTACTGGGGATTGAACTCACATGGACTCAACCCCTGAGCCACACCATCAGCCCTATTTTGTATTTTATTTAGAGACAGGGTCTCACTGAGTTGCTTAGCACTTCACTGTTGCTAAGGCTGGCTTTGAACTCAAGATCCTTCTGCTTCAGCCTCCTGAGCTACTGGGATTACAGGAATGTGCCACCATGCCCAGCTTGTATTCTTGATAACTGCCATTCTGACTGGAATGAGATGAAATCTTGGAGTAGTTTGATTTGCATTTTCTCTACTTGCTAGTGATGTTGAACATTTTTTCATATATTCGTTGACTGATCGTATTTCTACTTCTGTGAAGTGCTTGTTCAGTTTCTTTGCCCATTCATTGATTGGGTTATTTGGTTTTTGATGTTAAGTTTTTTTGAGTTCTTTGTATATCCTGGAGATTAACGCTGTAATCTGAGGTGTAGGTAGCAAAGATTTTCTCCCATTCTGTAGCCTCTCTGTTCATGTTCTTGTTTCCTTTGTTGTGAAGAAGCTTTTTAGTTTGATTCCATCCCATTTATTGATTCTTGATTTTACTTCTTATGCTTTAGGAATCTTATTGGGGAAATTGATTCCTAAGCCAACATGATGAAGATTGGGCCTACTTTTTCTTCTGTTAGGCACAGGGTCTGTGGTCTAATGCCTAGGTCCTTGATCCACTTTGAGTTGAGTTTTGTGCAGGAGTCTAATTTGATTTTGTTTCATATATGGATTTCCAGTTTTTCTATCACCATTTATTGAAGATGCTGTCTTTTCTTCAATGTACGTCTACAGCACCTTTGTCTAGTATGGGATAACTGTATTTATGTGGGTTTGTCTCTGAGTCATCTCTTCTATACCACTGGTCTTCATGTCTGTTTTACTTACCATGTTTTTAATTGACTGTTGATTTTGCTACCACTGCTCTCCATCTTTTTAGTCAATTGTTGTCACCAAAAGGCCATTAACTCCAAGCAAGTTTATTTTCTCAGGGCACATTTATCTGGCTGCTTTTAATAATTTAATAAACTCACCTTTGGTAACTGGCTTTTCTTGCTTGAATAACAAGATATCCACTAGGAAATGTAATTTGGATGCAGGCTCAGTGCATATATGTAGAAACTCTCCTGTTTTGAGGTATTCCATTTTAAGTTTTGTAATTTCCCCAAATCATTGCTTTCCTGGCATTTGGGGATATTGTGATGAGTGCTTAATATGGTAATAAAGACATATTATATCCTTTAGGAATAGTTATGGTCTTACCACATAATTAATACCATTTTTTGAACATCTAATTCAGTAACAAAATAATCCCACACTCCACCATGCCTTCACAGTACAATGAAATTCTTGTTACTTGTTTTGGCATTATGCCACAGTACTGTTACAGCATGGTAATCTTCTTGACACACAAATGCAGGCATGTTATAGCTGCATCACTATAATTTGTAATGTACCAAATAGCAGTATGAATGGATGAGGCTGCCATCTGTGATCTCTTTGTAAATACTCTGCTCTGCCATTGTAGTGTGAAAGCAGCCATAGACAATATATAAAACAATCTGGTGGACTGTGTTCCAATAAAACTTTGTATATGAAAACAACTTGAATTGCACATAGCTTTCGTGTCATGAACTGTTTTATCCTCTCTTTTGTCTCAACCATTTAAAAAAATGAATAGTGTTATGATTTGGATATGAGTTGTCCCCAGGAAACCTCATGTGAGACAATTTAGGAATGTTCAGAGATGAAATAATTATGAAAGCTGTGATTTGATTGGTAAATTAATTCATTTGAGGGGTTAGTAAGTTTGAATGACCTTTTAATAAAGTAACTGTAGACAGGGATTATGGATAGAGGAAGTAGGTCACTGAGGGCATGCTATTAAGGATTATATTTTGTCCCTGGCTTCTTTCTTTCTCTCTCTTTCTGCCTCCCAGCTGTCATGAGCTAGGCAGTTTTTCTTCTGCCATGCCCTTCCACCATCATGATCTGCTTCATCTTGAGCGGAGAGCAGTGAAGTCATCCAGTCATGGACTGACCCTTTGAATCTATGAGCCCCAAATAAACTATTCCCGCTCTAAGTTTTTCCTGTCATATGGTTTGGTCACAGTAATAAAAAGCTGAACAACCCAAGTGGGTTTTACACAAACATGCAACAACCCAGATTTGTCTCACTAATGGTAGTTTGCTGATTCTTGATCTAAATAAATGATTGTTAAGACACTAAAATTTAAGGCGTTTGTTATATAACAAAAAAAAAAAACTACTATATTGACTTTATCTGCTCAAAACCATTAACTATCTAAACTGGGTAGATAAGAGGACTAAAAGGTCTATGTTTTAGATTTTGGAATCGTTCTAAGCAATAAGACAAGATTCTTTATATTCCATACTGAAAAGTCAAAAGTAATGCCTGAAACTGTAGGATTGGCAAAGTATATCATTTAGAGATAATTGAGAAGATATGAAATATGAAGACAGATGAAGTGCTTTCTTCTGGGGATTGGGAAACATGATGGGATTCGTAATGGTTAGGGACTTAAGCATTATTGTTATTGTTCTGTTTGGTGAAGGGCATGGGGTGCTATTATTTTGTATAACATTATATGTGTTAAAATTTTTTACATATATTAACATTTAATAATAATAACTTAGAAAGTTAAAATTTTGTTTGGGGTAAATACAATTACTGACTCATTTTTAACTAATCTGGAAGTCAGCCTTTACTCACTGCCTTCCTTCATATGCAAGGTCTACCATCACCTTGAGAAAATCATCCTCCTAAATAAGAATGATTCTGCAGAGAGAGAACTTAGTATGCATGAACTCACACCAAAGAAAGAAGAAACCTAATCCTTTCTTAACTAGCTATTGGAGTATTTCTAAAAATATTTTAGATAGTTTTTCTCACTGGGGTCCATATCAGAGTTTTACAATAAACGGTAATTTGTAACTGTTAAAATATTTATAGAGGGTTGAGATTGTAAGAATTATTGATAAAAAGGGTATGAAACTGAGGAAAATAGGCATTGGGTATTCCCTCATGAATCTTATGTTCTGGTAAGGAAAATAATCGTTAGATAAGCATACATGAAAATGTTCAAGGGCAACTGTGTTGTGTACTAAAGATAGTAGATGCACAGAGATAAAACAACAGAAAGATATGATTTGGGTCTGAACATGAGAAAATACTTCTCCAAGGAAAGAAAAGATAGAGTACAAATGCCATCATGAGGGAATGTGTGCCAAGGCCAGAGGAAGTATGTTACAGAGACAGGTTCAGAAGAAAGGCATTAAGCCTGAAGCACAGAGACTGTGATTCAGAGTGGAGGGCAAAGTGAAACTAGAGAGGCAAGTTGGGGCCAGACATACTGTGTTAAATAGTAGCAGTTTTTCTTGTTTTGTGAATATAAACTGGTTTATACATATTTATATACATAGTATAATGTAATTTTCCCAGATACACTGTGAAATTTGCCTGATTCTGTTTCAATATCTATATGGATAGTCTTTTAATTCTTTTAGATCACTTAGAAAAGAGCATGTAATAACTGAAAATTGAAATTAAGCTTTGAAAAATAATCATTATGGCATTCCACAAATGCACATCTTCTATTTAGCCAGGCAGAGGCTAATGTAGCCCTGAAGAGTGAGACTGATATTTGGGGTATTATTTCTACATGTATAGAAAAGAAGCATGAAAGAGAAGTCTCTGTGAAAATTCTTTAAAAGCTTTTATTTTGATGTCCTGTAATTTGTTTTATCACTTCAAAGAGGAGGATATAAAGTCTCTACAGACTAGTGTTATTGGAGCATAAAAGCTAATACCATACCTACACAACTTATTTCCTTGATTGTTTGGCAGATTTGTTGCTCTTATATGGATAACTACCCCCCCCCCCACACACACACACACTACCACCCTTCTTCAGTTTCCTTTTTATTGTTATACCTTTATTTTTATTTATTTATTTTTATGTGGTGCTGAGGATCAAACCCAGTGCCTCACACATGCTAGGTGAGCAGTCTACCACTGAACCACAACCCTAGCCCCTCGTCTTCAGTTTCTGTTTATTCACTGTGTTGCTAATTTTTCTTCCTAAATATTTTTTCCTACCAATTAAGTTTTTCCCATTTATTCCCTTGAACTTTTTCCTGGACTATGTTGCCGTGTCCTAACTGGTCTCCTTGACTCTAGTTTTATCCCAAACAAATCCATCTTTCAGAGTCACAAGATATTCCAACTGAGATAGAGATTTCATCATGACATGATAGGCATCAGTGGTGCACTACGATGTGTAAGTTAAAATCCAGGATAATCTAACAATATTTACATTCATTGAGCACTCACTACGTGCCTGAGGAAGTCTCAGATATTTGACACAGATTAACTAGTCATCAAAACCCACCTATTTTAAAGGATACTACTACTGTTTTCATTTTACAAATCAGAAAACAGAGGCATGTGACATAGAGGCACATCTGTCCATGGCTTACCTCACTATTATTCTCTGGCCACTTTCTGCCTTATCCTTCCTGCTGTTGTGATACTAAAGTTCCTGTACTTTGTACATGTAAGATTGGAGTGCTCATGCTCCACTGCCCTGCTTATATTTAACTCTCTCCTCTTTTTGTTTTATTTGGGTAATCTCTGATTCTTTGAGATATAGTTCTTCCAGAATCCTATACATTCTCCTTCAGTAGGTGTCCTCCTTCCATAATATTCTAATACTCTATCATGACATTTACTATATTTTGCTAAGATACAGCCTGTATATTTGTTTTCCTAAATAAATTGTGAGCTTTTTGAGTGCAGAGACTCAGCCTGTTTATTTTTACAGAATTCAGTACTCCCTCTGAGAAAAACTTTGTTCCATTTCTTGTTCCAAGGTTAAATCAAATTATAATTAAATATAGTAACCAATTTTTTTTAAATCTGTGTACCTGCTTTGTAATACCTATGAACAGAGACATCATGGTTCCTAAAAATTTACTTTTCTGATTATACAGACTTGTTTCATTTTGGGATTTGCTTAATTTAGACACAAAATGTTACACATTTTCCTAGCATTCCTACCTAAAAATCTTTATCAAATACAAGAACTCTAGTTCATTATCTCCAAATCACTATCTATAATACTGAATGTTGTTTTATATAGTAAAATTTAGAAAAGAACAAAAGTTGGGAAACTCCAGAAGATTTTCTCCCAACTTTAAATGAAATTGTTTTATTTGTACATTGGCATAATAGACAAAGATTTCTGGCATATGTACCCTTAGATCACAGCTGCTCTCCATGGATGCAGGGTGCTGTTTAAGTAATATTTCTTCATATATAGCAAGGGAACAAAAACTTGTCTACCCTTTTCCTTGCCTAGACCATAGTTTAAATTGATAGTAAATTCTGAGAGACCATGATAAAGAGTCAACCTGTTTACTTTTGTTATACCATGTAAGGTGAGGCAAGGATGACTGTGTAGGGGATGAGCCAAGTGTATATTTGCTTGCTCATGGAAAGATTGTACCAGTCGTTGGAGGCTGCATCAGTGCACATGGCAATACTGGTAGCTCTATCTACTGGAGTTGTTTAATTTTCTGGGAAAATTGCTTACTTTATTTTTTTATTTTTCATAGTGGGAATTGAACCTAGGGGCACTTTACCATTGAGCCATATCGCCAGCCCTATCTATCCAGCCTGGATTTCTAGCTTTCTTTCCTTCCATTTCTCTCATAAGAACCCTCATCTGCCATCAGCAGTCTCAAACATACATTTGTGTTTTATCTTCATGCTCTTATACCAAATGCCATAGAAGCTCTTGTTTCTAAATAGCATTCAATATAACCTACTCATATTGTTCCCTCAGTCTTCATCCTCATGCCTCTGCTGTGAAGCACCTGTTAAATCTCACGTCAAAGCTGCCTGTTTTCTAAAGCTTTCTTTGACCATAGGAGACATTAATATATCCTTCCCTAAATAAAACTCATAACTAGTATCACCACCACTCATTAACTACAGTGTCTTTGAAATCTCCTTTTGTATACTGTTATTTCAATTCCTGTGTGCTTATGTTTTGTTTCTGCAAGTAAATTTTAAACTCATGAAGAGAAGGGCAAAAAAGCTTTCAGTATTTAGGATTTTTTTTTAAACACAAAATAGATATTCAGGAAATACTTTGATAAATGAATATATGAAGAGAATTTGCTACCAACCACAAATCAGAACTGGGCATAATATGTAATACCTGTTCTTTTCCTTTCTAGTTGTCACTGACTTTCTAAGATGCATTTCTACAGTCGTGCAACCTTTAATATGACACATAATTAGATAATATGCATACATTGTGTTTGTAAACAAAAAATAAAGTACGTTGGTCATGGTGGCATATACCTATAATCCCAGCAACTCAGGAGGCTGAGGCAAGAGGGTCACAAGTTCAGGGTCAGCCTCAACAACTTAATAAGGTGCTAAGCAACTTAGTGAGACCCTGTCTCAAAATAAAAAATAAAAAGGGCTGGGGATGTGGCTCAATGGTAAAGTGCCCCTAGGTTCAATTCCCACTATGAAAAATTAAAAATGAAGTAAGCAATTTCCCCACAAAATTAAACAACTCCATAATCATGTGGTTTATAACCCACAGACCAGAATTGAGTTAGTTGCTGAGATTTGTTTCCCATAAATAACTGTGTTTACAGTCTTTTACAAAATTACACTGATAAAAAGTATACAATCTCAGGCATTTTATTGGTTCATGATTTTCTGAATACTGAAATGTATGGTGGATTTCATGGATACCAGGGCAAAACTACACTTTTAATCAATAAGGAGAAATTTTAAAATCTTATACAAAATGTTACATAAGCTTTCAGCCCTAAATGACTTTTTTTTATTCTAAGTTGTTAGAAATGACAGCAGAATGTATTACATTTCATATTATACTTGTAGAGCACATTTTTACATATCTCTGGTTGATACAAAGTATATTCACACCATTCATGACTTTATACATGCACTTAGGGTAATGATATCCATCTCATTCTACCATTTTTTTTTTTCTTGACCCTTTTGCCCCCTCCCTTGGCCACTAATGTTTCTCTAATCCTCCTATGCTCCCCATCCCAACCCGACTGTTAATTAGCCTCCTTATATCAGAGAAAACATTTGGCATTTGGCTTTTGGGGATTGGCTAACTTCACTTAGCATTATATTCTCTAACTCCATCCATTTACCTGCAAATGCCATGATTTTATTCTCTCTTATTGCTGAGTAATAATACTCCATTGTGTGTATATACCACATTTTCTTTATCCATTCATCTACTGAAGGGCATCTGTGTTGGTTCCACAGTTTAGCTATTGTGAATTGTGCTTCTATAAACATTGATGTGGCTGTGTCCCTGTAGTTTTTAAGACCTTTGGTTAAAGACCAAGGAGTGGGATAGCTGGGTCATAAGGTGGATCCAATCCAAGTTTTTCAAGGTATCTCCATACTGCTTTCCATATTGGCTGCACCATTTTGCAGTCCCACCAACAATGTATGAGTGTGCCTTTTTCTGCACATCATCACCAACATTTATTGTTGTTTGTGTTCTTAATAGCTGCCATTCTGACTGGTGTGAGATGAAATCTTAGAGTGGTTTTGATTTGCATTTCTCTAATTGCCAGAGATGTTGAACATTTTTTCATGACTTTTAGTATGACTTACTTTATCATAACATTATAGGAATTTAGTCATTTAGTTTTAAAAAATTAGTATGAAGAACTTTCTACACATTTATAAACTCATGATATAATCATTTCATTATATTTCTGCATATATTTTAGATGGTAAAAAAAATATTTAAAACATGACAATAAATGTGACTAATGTATTTTAACAGATACATAACAGCATGTATATGCTTGAATGTTTTTCTCTCCAAACTACTCACCTTAGGTTTGTGGTTCTCATTTGGAGACTAGCTGGTGGGTAGATAGCAGGTGTTCCGCTTAACACAGATACTCCCTCACAGCAGAGAATTATCAATAATGGTGTGAAGGGTAAGAAACTCTGCTTACAGAATAGATTGTGTTAAAATGGTGTTACCATCACCAAAACATTGTGGAAAAAAACAGTTTGCTTATTTATATATACTTATTGGTAACATTCCTCATTCTTTGTGAAGTATTTTATTTTAGATTAATTCTCATGACTTAGGAGCAATATACTTCACTGATGGAATCAATAAAACATTCAGGCAGATATTCACAGGCATTTGTATACAGGCCCACAAAATTTGTTAATTCCAGCTAATTCAGAATTTGGTCTGATTAGAGAACAGAAGGCTTAAACTTTATTTTTGTATCATATTTAAATGAACTATTTATTGACTAATAGTTTTTCAAGGTGGGCTTTACAACCAAAACTGTTATTTAACTTCCAACTGAGGAGGTGAAAAAAAAAAAAAAACAAAGGAAATTTCTAAGCCATACTTTGCTAGCTCAAAAATGAGGAATATTTGGACTGAGAAGGTAATATATATGCTCAGCCTCCCCAAAAAATGTCAGCTGAAAGACATATATTTAACTCTGTTTTTCAGATATAGCCCAATTATGTAAGTTGATCCATTATTTTCAAACAGGCCTGATCAAATTTACTGATCTGCCCCTTGTTATATAGAAATCGTGATTGATATTTAATATATGATGGATTTATCTTTTATATTCAGATAATCCTAGTGCACAGTTATCTACAAATCTAAATTCCCCAGGGCCTTAAAAACTACAGTTTTATAATTCGGCAGGTGACAAAACCCAACCTGAACTGACATGAAGTAATTTATACTTTTACCCACATAATGTAAATATTCATACTCTTCACTTCAGAATTATTAGTGTGTTTTATTTCAGAGGGCTTAGTAATGCATATTACATTTTTGGCCTTTTAAAATTTGATAATTTTCAAATTCCAAATATGTAAAATGTCAATAAGAATCGTGATAGCAAATATTTCAACTTATCTGTCTGCATTTTTTTAATTACTATAATTTTTCAGCTTTAATTTTTTTCAACTTGTAAAAACTACTTTTTATTCTGTTATTTTATCAAAGGAATTAAAGCCTAGTGTACTCAATGATTGGAAATATAATAGTAATAATTTTCAAAATAATCATTATATATACTTTTAACATTGTTATTTAATTTTATGTACTAGGAAGGGAATCTCCAAAATGATGTGTATACTAAAATTAGAGTGGGTAGAGTGAGTATTCAAGGAACTGACAGAAGGCATATGTATATTGCCAATATTTCTACAGAGTGCTTAAAGTCACATAATAGTCTTTCTAAAATGCAGAATAAGATGCTGTTCTCCTCCAAATAAGCAAAGGTTTTTTACACTGATAGAGCTAAATGTAATCAAGGCTGTTAGAAAATAGGCACACTCATGTGCTGCTGTGGGAAAAAATTTTAAATGTCAGAACCATAAAGAGTTTATATCCATTGGCCAAATAAATCCAAATTGTTTTCAATTGATCCAACATAAATATCTAACATGTAACACAAGGTTACATATATGGATGGATCTTACTTTATTTAAAACAACTGAAAATACCCATGAGTAACAGTTAATAAGTTATTTTTCAACTTTGTAATAAAACAGAAATCATATTCTAAAATAATTTTAATAGCTTAAAAATTATTCAAAATATATTTTAAGTGAAACATGTCAGAGTTATAAAATTCAGTTTAGGTCCTATCTTCATTATATCTAAGTCTACATACATGTATAGATTGCTTTGTGGTTTTCTCTATCATCAAATTTTCTATAGTAAGTATTTTCAGAATAGTGAATCCTTAATATTATTTTATATTTTATGGGTCATATATATATATATATATATATATATATATATATATATATCTAAAATTGAAGGAAACTATGGCAAAACATAAACATACTGAGGGAAAAGCCTTCAAAAATAAAAAGTGAAGGAAATATTCAGAACCTCAAGGCATTTTGTAATTGATTTTTTTTTTGCTCTCCAACTGATAAAGGATAGGATCTATATAAATAAACTAAACAAATTTTGTTATGTAATATATATTTCAACCCATGAAGCACTATTTTAGCAAAGAATATTCCAACTTCTTAAGAAATGCTGTATTTCTTCTTCAGATTTTAGCCTTTTTTCTCATTGTCTGCCATTCTGAAAGCACTTAGGTACCTGATTTCTAAATCATTAATATGGGGAATACCTTTTTCTTCCCTGGGTCTCTCTTTTCAAATGTTAGCACACACAGTAGAATTTTTACCTCTATTCATGGTGTCCAGCTCCTAACATCCTAACCTGGCAGGAGAACCAAACTAGCTGTAAATCTTACCACCCAGACCACACTTGAATACTGTATGATGGTAAAATTAAACGTGAATAAAACAGCATTAGGGTGTTCTTGGAAGAATAAACACAAGTTGGAAGTCTTATGTGGATAGTGCAAAGTACAGGAAGGCAATCAATCATGTAAACATCAAATGAAAGTTTGGTAAGGAAGCCATTGGAGTCTGTCAGGCGCTCTCTGCAATAAATGGCTTATTCCATTTCTTTTACCTTTAACTCAGTTTAGGAAAGAGTTCTGCGAAATCTGTAACAGATTCCAAAAATTTTATAAGTTCATATTCATGTTTAAATGTAGGCTTTGAACAGAGCTTTCACCTATTGAGGAGGATTTCTGGTTTATATAAAATGGACACAAATATGTCTTGGTACTACCTTGCTGAGTTTTTCCTCTTTCCACAAACAGGAAACTGTTAAGGCAGCAATAATAGAAGAACAGAAGCGAAGTGAAAAGGCTGTAGAAGAGGCAGTGAAAAGAACAAGAGATGAATTGATAGAATATGTAAAAGAACAGAAAAGGGTAAGCATCTTCTGAAAGTTTTAATTTGTGCTTCCATGACTCAAGCAGTGGCTTTCATATACTAACATAAACTTTAAAGATATTTAAAATGTCCTTTATCATGGATGTAGAAATCCCTAAGATTATTTTTCATATATAATTATATATTCTAATAGTTCAATCTACAAACTAGATTCCATCTGTCAACAAGAGGATCAGTGAATAATTTCTTGCTAGACTTCTAGTACTTCCAGCTTAGTATTGTACTCATTACTCATAAAGATAGTAGATTTTAGTACTTTTTGCCATACAGTTGTGGATTTCTTACAATATGTGTAGAGATTTACATGCACCCTTTAAGCTCTCTGTTAACAACATTGCGGTTCTAAAAGCTTTCATTACAGTTAGCAAATTAAGGCTTTTCTGCCATAGTTCCATTTAAAAAACATAACTCAGAATATGCTTGTTATAATTCAAGTTATATAGTAAAGTTTTGCAAAATAAATATTTCAGTATAATGTGGTTTTATGAGTTTTTGAGTGGTAGCTGAAAATAATAGGTCAAAGTTGATTTCTTGTCCTTTCAACAAAGCTTTAGTCTTCTTAAATAACATGCAAGTTAAGAAACACCTTAAAAAGAGATATTCAATGTAATCTTTATTAAATGTATTATGTTTTATATAATTATATAGTTTTCTCATATACAATGTTTAGTATGCTTTATTATGTTTAGTAGATGTCATATATTACATAAAAATACTATATGTGTTACATGTGTGTAAATATATAATATAAATATAACCTATGTCTTGTGTTATATAACATACCATAATGCATATGAGGGAATTTGATGGGTAATATCTAAACTTAAATAATTGGTGGACCTGTAGTTGGCAGTTGTAAATGAGAAGTGAATTAAAATTCATGACACCCACTTAAATCTTTCAAAGTCAAATTTGATATAATAAAAAGAAAATCCCCACACCTTTATGGTTACCATTACATTTTAATAAAGGAGAACTTGTCACCAGAGTACAAAAATTGGTAAGGAGCCTTTTCAGATAAATTAACCATCCACAAAAATATTCTGTGGGGGAGCAAATCTTTGAGCATCTTACCACAGGATGTTTTTAAAACCATTTTCACCCAAACTCCTAATGATGTCTAACCTTCTAAACAGAAAATTCTGAGCCCAAAGGAATCAATTGACTTTTCAATTAGAGGCATATATGTACCCCTAAAGAGGTTCAAAAGAAATCATTCATGAAAGGAATTGTAGATAGTTTTCACATGTATACAGGATTGATTGCAATAGTTAAAGAACAGAGTTGAAATAAATTGGAGACTTCTTGTGGGTATATCCTTTTATATCATGTTTTTCTTTATGATAATTTATTTCGTGTAATTTGTGATAAGAACAATTACACTGGGATCTGTTCTCTAAACAAACTTTGAAGTCTACAGGACATTATCATTGGATACGGTGTTGTACAGCAAACCTGTAGTTCTTATTCATTTTGCTGGCCTGAAACTTCATACAGTTGACTAGTGACTCCCCTGCCCCAGCCTCCTGGTAGCTACCATTCCACTTTTTGATTCTTTGAATTTGACTATTTTAGACATTTCATGCAAGTGGGATCTTAACAGTGTATGACATTGTGTGACTGGTTTAATTTCACTTAGCATAATATCCTCAAGGTTCATCATGTTGCCACATATAACAGAATTTCCTTCATTTTTAAAGGCTGAATGATATGTTGTTGTTGTGTGTGTGTGTGTGTGTATACACACATATATATATATACATACATTCATACTGTATTTTCTTTATCCATTCATCTGTTGATAGATATTTAGATTATTTCCACATATCTCTTAATAGCATACTGCCAAACCATATTCAATCTCTAAATCTGGATAAGAGTTTATGTAATAAAGCAAGCTCATTTATAAGATTGTTTTAGATTAATATTTCTTTGATCAAGATGGAAGATACTTTAAAATCACATCATTTTTTCATCAAAGAGAGTATGTGGATACCTTAAACGTTTCAAATAATTGTAAGGAAAAACCTGTTTTGTTCATTCTAGATGTATTTTTACTGGTACATTATAATGATACGTAATAGTCAGAATTATTTTGCCATATTTGTATATGCACATAACATAATTTGAGCATTCCCTAAGGAAACACTTTTTAAAAATTTTTTTTGAATTTAATTTAATTTGTTATATATGCTTTTAGAGTACAATTCCTTTGATATTACATATAAAGAGCACAGTTTTCCAAGTCATTGGTTTTACACAAAGTATTTTCATACCATTTGAGTTTTTATACATGCACTTAGTATATTGATGTCAAACTCCTTCTGCCATTGTTTCTACCCCCTTGCCCCTTTCCCATCCCCTCCCCTCCTTTTTTCTATGTAACATTCCTTCATTCCTCTCATCCCCCTCCCTTGCCACTATAATTCAGTATCATCATAACAAAGAAATCAATCAACCTTTGATTTTCTGGGATTGGATGACTTCACTTAGCATTATTTTCTCCAACTCCATCCATTTACCTGCAAATGCCATGATTTTATTCTCTTTTAGTGCTGAGTAATGTTCCATTGTGTATATATACCAAAGTTTCCCTATCCATTCATCTATTGATGGGCATCTGTGTTGTTTCCACAATGTAGCTATTGTGAATTGTGCTGCTATGAACATTGATGTGGCTGTGTCCCTGGAGTATGCTATTTTTAAGTCCTTTGGGTATAGACCAAGGAGTGGGATAGCTGGGTCAAATGGTGGTTCCATTCCAAGTTTTTCTAGGAATCTCCATACTGCTTTCCAAATTGGCTGCACCAATTTGCAGCCCCACCAGCAATGTAAGAGTGTGCCCTTTTCCCCACATCCTCGCCAGCATTTATTGTTGTTTGTGTTCTTAATAGCTGCCATTCTGACTGGCATGAGATGAAATCTTAGAGTAGTTTTGATTTGCATTTCTCTAATTGCTAGAGATGTTGAACATTTTTTCATATATTTGTTGATTGATTGTATATCTTCTTCTGAGAAGTGTCTGTTCAGTTCCTTAGCCTATTTATTGATTGGGCTGTTTGTTTTTTTGGTGTAAAGGTTTTTGAGAGCTTTATATATTCTTGAAGTTAATGTTCTTGCTGATGTGCATGTGGTAAAGATTTGCTCCCATTCTGTAGGTTCTCTGTTCACCTCACTGATTGTTTCTTTTGCCGAGAAGAAGCTTTTTAGTTTGAATCCATCCCATTTATTAATGTTTGGTTTTAGTTCTTGCGCTATAGGGGTCTTATTGAGAAAGTTGGGGCCTAATCCAACATGGAGATTTGGGCTTACTTTTTCCTCTATTAGGTGCAAGGTCTCTGGTTTAATTCCTAGGTTCTTGATCCACTTTTGAGTTTTGTGCATGGAGAGAGGTAGAGGTTTAATTTCATTTTATTACATAAGGATTTCCAGTTTTCCCAACACCATTTGTTGAAGAGGCTGTCTTTTCTCCAATGTATGTTTTTGGCACCTTTGTCTAATATAAAATAACTGTAGATGTGTAGGTTAGTCTCTGTGTCTTTTATTCTGTACCATTGGTCTACTGGTCTATTTTGGTGCCAATACCATGCTGTTTTAGTTACTATTGCTTTGTAATACAATTTAAGGTTTGGAAAAGTAATGCCATCAGCTTCACTCTTCTTGCTAAGAATTGCTTTGGCTATTCTGGGTCTCTTATGTTTTTTCAAATGAATTTCATGATTTCTTTTTCTATTTCTATGAGGAATGACATTGGGATTTTGATTGGGATATCACTGAAATTTTATAGTGCTTTTGGTAGAATAGTCATTTTGACAATATTAGTTCTACCTACCCATGAACAAGGTAAATCTTTCCATTTTCTAAGATCGTCTTTAATTTCTTTCTTTAGTGTGCTATAGTTTTCATTGTACAGGTCTTTCACTTCTTTTGTTAGGTTGATTCCCAAGTATTTTATTTTTTTTGACGTTATACTAAATGGGGGTGGATTTCCTAGTTTCTTTTTCTGAGGATTTGTTGCTGATGTACGGAAATGCGTTAGATTTATGGGTATTGATTTTATATCCAGCCACTTTGCTGAATTCATTTATTAGATCTAGAATATTTCTGGTGGAGTTTTTTGGATCTTCTATGTATAGAATCATATCGTCTGCAAATAGTGATAGTTTGAATTCTTCTTTTCCTATCCGTATCCCTTTTATTTCTTTTGTCTAATTGCATTGGCTAGGGTTTCAAGAACTATGTTAAATAATAGTGGCAAAAGAGGACATCCCTATCTTGTTCCAGTTTTTAGAGGAAATGCTTTCAGCTTTTCTCCATTTAGGATAATGTTGGCCTGGGGCTTAGCATAGCTGGCCTTTATGATGTTGAGGTATGTTCCTGTTATCCCTATTTTTTCTAGCGTTTTGAACATGAAGGGGTGCTGTATCTTGTCAAATGCTTTCTCTGCATCAATTGAGATGATCATATGATTTTTATCTTTGAGTCTATTGATGTGGTGAATTACATTTATTGATTTCCTTATGTTGAACCAACCTTGCATTCCTGGAATGAACTTCATCATGATGTACTATTTTTTTGTTGTGTTTTTGTATTCGATGTGCCAGAATTTTAATGAGGATTTTTGCATCTATATTCATTAGTTATATTGGTCTGACATTTTTCTTTCTTTGATTTGTCTCTGTCTGGTTTTGGAATCAGGGTGATATTGGCCTCATAGAATGAGTCTGGAAGGGTTCCCTCTTTTTCTATATGGAATAGTTTGAGAAGTATTGGTGTTAGTTCTTCTTTAAAGGTCTTGTAGAACTCGGTTGTGTATCCATCTGGACCTGGGCTTTTCTTGGTTGGTAGGTTTTTATGGTATCCTCTATTTCTGCTTGAAATTGATCTATTTAAGTTGTGTATGTCATCCTAATTTAGTTTGTGCATATCATATATTTCTAGAAATTTGTCGATGTCTTCATTATTTTCTAATTTTTGGAGTATAGATTTTCAAAATAATTTCTAATTATCTTCTGTATTTCTGTAGTGTCCGTCATGATGTTAAGGAAACACTTTTTTAAGAGTTATCCAGTCCTGTGTTAGGTAGATTAACTGTTGAAGAAAACTAACATTGAACTCTGCCAGTTTAATCTGTGTGTTCTAGCAGATCATATTAAAGGACTAGTATTCATTGTGTTAGTCAGGTAAGCCAGTTATTAGGTTTAAAGATGTTCACTTAACAATTGCAGTAACAACAAAAATAAAATAACGTTAGGTTCCATTTGCATCATATTTTCACTTCTGTATATGCTTTCTTCAATGAAAAGAATAAATTTAATACCTAACTTACAGAGTGGTTATATAAATTAATAATAGTAAAATAGTTGTGCTGAGGATGATATGTGCCATATGCTATATAAATATGTGCTATGATTGTTATTATCTTAACCACATTATTAAACAATACCCCAAAACCACTAGTTGCATTATTTTTTATAATTACACATATGCAGTTCAGAAGAATGTCTGACATCCTGTGTCCTCTGAACTTTACAGTCTTAATTCTAAAATTTTATTTTACTCCTACTACTAATTCATAGAAGATTTCAACTAATTTAATCACTATACTTGTAGGAAATTTATTACTTCCACTTTGGGGATTGCAGAGTTTTCTTAATAATACATATTGTGGAATAATTTCAATGTTTGAATGTTTCTATCTTCTCAAACAAAAAAGCTATGAAGAAAAGTAGGTAGATAAAATATCTGAAATCAAAGACCAATTACTGAGACCTTTTTTTTTTTTATTTAACTTTTTAAAAGTTAAGATCCTTTTTGTCCTCTTCTTTCCAAAAAAATGAAAAGTATTTCAAGTTGATTTTTATGAATGTCTTAGGTCTTGGAAGTTTTTTCACAATGAGAATGAGATGTCATTCTCAGAGCTTATAAACTAATATTTAGAAGAAACAGTATTTTTTTCCTTCCATAAAACTAAATTACCTCTACTTATCTCTATTTCTTCTTTTAGAAGGTAGATTTCTATTTGCATCAGAGAAGAACACATTTTCAGAACACAGCTTTTCCTTTCCTTTTGTCAGTTTTAGGTTTTTTTTTGTTTGTTTGTTTTAACTAGAGTCAATCTCAGATTTTTAACATGATACACCTCAGCTGTGCAGATCTTTGTTCCAACTGGCCTTACATTCTAGATTATGAAGTAATCATTTTTTCCTCTTGAAATTTAAAAAAAAAAATCTATGAACAAAGAAGTCTGATGTTGAAATAGGCCAGGTCTCTATATGTCTTTGTCTTAAACAGTCTTTCCTTTGGCATCATCACCCCATTATCAAATTTACTAACAGTTTGAAAGGAACATTACGGGGCTTAACATAGGTTTTACCATCTCTCAAAAGTCAGTAAATTTTTTATTAGTTATCCAATCCTGTTGAGTATTAAAACTATACTCAGAATTAGGAATATACTTGAGTTAAAATTAGAATTATTCTGAGAAGATAGTTTTAATTTTAAATGATGTTTTCTCATTTTTTTATGTGTCAAATCAATAGAGATGTCACTAAACTTCATATATACCTACTAATCATTTTGTCTGAACATCTTGGACAAGGCAGAGGGATTACCTACATATATACTAATCATAATTTACACTCAATTACATCATAATTTTGTCCTAAGTTATGTAGTATATGTGCTATTAGTCAAAGATATAACTGAAAATTAATATATAATCAAAATATCCAAATAAAGAGAGCCTTTTAAATGATCAACAACCAGAAAAATAACTCAAATTAATGATGAGTCAATTTTCATGATAAATATAGTTATAGATGTTCAACTTGATAGTCTTTTTAAAAACTCCTCTATAAAATCTTACTTTCTAATGCCAAGAAAAATTATTACATTTAATTTATAAATATATTATGGAATTGGAAAATAATATTTTTCAGCTTGGGACATAAATTTACAATAGCATTTAATGGAAATTATCTAATTTTTAATGGATTTAGTCATCTTCACTGTATATTATAGAAAAGTTGGACAGAAAAACTAAAGATTAAAATATATATTTAATTTGCATGAGAATAAGCGAGGTACCTGCAAGTACAGCAGTTTGCATGGAATAATACTGTACCTTATTAAAATTTAAAATTTGACTTCAAATTCTCTCACATTACTAGAAATTCTGTATCAGAGGCCAAATCCAGCCTGCTCCCTGTTTGGGTAACTAAAGTTTTACTGTAATAGTCAGCCATACTCGTTCATTTAGGAGTCTTCTGGATGGTTTCATGCTGTAACAGAATTGAGTAGTTGAGAGACCATTGGACCACATAACCTAAAATACTTGCCATCTGTTTCTTTATAGAAAAAAAAATATTGTCAACCTTTGCTCTTGATCATAAAAATCATCTTGAGCTTGGCATGGTGGCGCATGTTTATAATCCTAGCAACTCGGGATGCTGAGGCAGGGGACTCTCATGTTCAAGGCCAGCCTTAGCAAACTAGGGAGTCCCTAAGCAACTTAGCGAGACCCTGTCCAAAATAAAAAGGCTACGGATGTAGCTCAGTAGTAAAGCACCCCTGAGTTAGATTTCTGGTACCAAAAAGCAAACAAAATTATTGTCTTGGGGAAATTCTTCCTTTCGGTCCATTAAAATTTTTATTCTTTCATTATGCCTCTGTGGAATTGGACAATTGAAATTCCTTAGGTGCTATTCTAGAGAAGATTTATCTCTCTTCACGTGAATTGCCAGATGTGTCATTAATACTGTGAACTTATTTTGTATAAAAGAGATGGCAGAAGAATAAGATGGGGAAGACCACATCTCTGACAATTCCCTAGGGAGGAAGAATTTGTGGTTTACAGTGACCTATGGCCCCTGGATTAGAATGAAGAGTTCCAACCCATCCCACAAGTTCAGACTGTTACACATGACCTTGCAATGAGGGAGGAAGTGTGAATGATATTCTGCAAGCAACAACTACTCACAGCCAACCAGTGATTCCTAAAAAATATAGTCTTATCCAAATGTATTAAAAGATTATTATTTTTTCCTCTTAAGAACCAGAATTATGGCCTGTGTTTTCTAAATCACCTCCAGGAAAATAACATTCACTTTGGAGAATTCTTTTAGATTTTCAGAGAGAAATAAGGAGCAATTATCTTTACATCAAAGATTTTGTGGTCAATACATTGTTATAATCTCTTAATTATTAAAGAACCATTCTAGTTCAGTTTCACTGCAGTATTTTTGTGTGCTTGTTTGCATCTCAGATCATTTAAAAGATAATATTTAACCACAATGAACTTATTTTAGTTCCTGATCCATAACACACTTACTTGAACTAGACATGATTTTTTTTCAAATTTTATATTTTATTTATTTATTTTTTTTTATTCGAAGTTGTATTTCTATTCCCAAAGGACTTAGACATGATTTTTGAGATGTCATTTAATCATACAGTGTCATTCTTCTCATCTTAATAATATAGAAGTTTGGCTAGCTGATCACTAATCTATCTTATATGTTCTGGAATTCTATTCATAAGCCTATAAAAAAACATTTTTTTTTACAACTGGTAAACCTCTTGAAGGGTTTTTAATTGTTGGTAAAAAAATGAATTGCATCATAGTAGTTATTTTATGATACACACACACACACACACACACACACACACACACACACACTAGTACAGAAAATGGCAATTTTGTGGCATTCCCCAGCCTCCTGCCCATTCTCATCCTAAATGCACATGCAAGAAGCTTCTCAGCAGCAATTCACTATCTGCAATCTAAAATATCTGCTCTTGTAACTTTTGATTTGGGTCTCATAGTCGAAAATGCTTTTATCTGACCAGGATGTATTAAGATGAATACTGTGTCCTCCCATTCAGTTGTTGCCTTTGCTTTCAGTTATACCTGATGTTTCAATGCAAAGGGAGTTTAGCCTAGTCTATATAACCTGTTTTAATTCAAGCCATCAAAAATTATTTTATTTTTTATTTGTTCTCTTTAGATATATATATATATATATATATATATATATATATATATATATATATATATATATATCATACATACACACATGGAGTATAACTTATTCTAGTTAGGATCCCATTCTTGTGGTCGTACATGATGTGGAGTTTCACTGGTGGAAAACTTACCTTCCCAGTATGTACACTCTCACCTATTTCAGGTAGCACAGAAACAAATAGAAAGATAATTGGATTCAGAAAAAAAAAAAAAAAAAAAAAAAGCCAGTACAGATGATTGTCCCAAATGATGTTTCAAGTAGGTCGTATACATTATCCTCCTCTCTAAATTTAAATTTGAGTAGAAAATTTGCTTCAAAAGAGGAACACCAATGAAGTGAATAGATTTTACTGTTTTTTAATGTTAATATAGATGAGCTTTACAAACATTTACTGTTTTTCTTAACATCTTCTTTGAAAATTTATTTCATAAAATATACTTTAAATTTGAATTCATTATTATCTCCCACTTACATTTCTTGATCCTCTTTCCTGTCTTGCTAGACTCATTTACGCAAGAATAATCTAGAAAGAATTTACTAAAATGGGAACAATCAGAGACTTGCTGAGGCAAATCTATTGGACATTTCCATCTCAAGGGTGGAGTAATTGAAAAGATATTAAAGATATAGCTCAATGCTTAGATTATTATTGTGACAGGAAATATGTTCAAAATTAACATCAAGCTGTAAATGAATGCATGTACACATAACTAGTTGGTACAGAAATTATGTACTATTTTAAATTGGGGATAGCATTTTTCTATAAATAAAGAAAAAAATTCAAAATCAAGTTGCATTGGGCAAAGACTTTCTTTGGGCTCATTTAGCAACTAAGAATTGTTTTGTCTGTTTTTATGTGATAATTTAAAATGTTCATCTGTAAAGAAATAGCAACAAAGTGTCAACTTTGAAGCATGGTCATGAAGTAATGGCCCACCTAATGGGTGTGTTATTATTGAAGACTTATGATTAGATTCAAACCATGTGAAATTTTTACTCAGAATAACGAGAAATCTCATAATATAAATGGTGAGAGTAAATAGGAAGGAAAATCAGAGACCAGATAGAGAAAACATTGACTATTGAAAGGCCCAAAACTAAAAATGATAATGACAATGATGATGACAGCAGTTGCTTAGATAGCATTTATTACATTCCAGGGAATAATCTATGGATATTATTTAAGAGAAAGAGTGTGTGTGTGTGAGGGTGAGTATGTGTCTGTGTGTTCATCACTCACAAAAATAGGTATTATTAGTTTTCACATCACAAAGGAAAAATGTGTAGTCTGATTCTGTCTGAGCTGTTAACTATTAGGCAATCCACCTCTGTGGGCAAGATGGAGAAGTAAAGAATGAGGATGAAAATTCATGAATAGGTCAGTAAAGAGGAGTGGAAGTTTCAGGTTAAAAGCACAAGAGGATAACATTTTTATGTTTTGTTACTTCTGTGGTACTATGTTTTGTCTACCAGATCAGAGCAGCTATGGAGGACCAGGAGCTTCATGTCTTTAAAAAGTTTAAAGTCTGGTTATGGGAGGCAAGTTTAAGTAATAATGTGAGCTCAAGAGTAGGGCCTGAAGCAATATCAGACACCACAAAACATGGAAATTTTGCTTGAAAGAGATCAAGTGCATTATGCTAACAATAATTGACAATAGAAATCCAGAAAGTCACTTAAGACATAGTGATCAGAAGGGGCTTTGATTTCAGTTACATGGAAACTAGAATTTGAACTAGCCTATACTGTAAAAGGAGGAAAGTTTGTGAGAAACCAAAGGACTGTCCTATAGGAATAAACAAATCTACATAGTCTTCATACACTTGGAGTTTTGTGTGTGTGTGTGTGTGTTTATTTGTTTACTTGCTTGCTTGCTTGTTTTTGCAGTTCTGGGGATCAGACTCAAGTTAGGCAAGTGTTCTTCTGCTGAGCTACATGGATATAATTTTTGGTTACATTTCCAGAATGTCTTGGTTCACTAAGCTCAGAAACTAGGGGCAATGGAGATGGAGAGATTTTTTTTAAGTTTAGTATGTTTACTTACCCTTCATCTACCTTTAGAAGTTAAGTAGAAATGTGCATTAATTACAAGGATATGTCTGTGAGGACTTTTTTGAGAATTGAAGGATGGAGGCTACAGGTTTTAGTTTCAAGTACTGCTATTAATCAGCTAGATAGACAAAAGGTACCTATGTTAGTACCTAGAATAGTACAGTTAGACTAATTAAATAAAAAGAAGACAAACTGTTCTCTACATGTCATGGATAATACGTAAACATATGGTGATTTTTAACTTCATAACCTAATTTATTAGAATCCTTATTCTAAGGCATCAGTCTTTTATCAATAACAAATGAATAATTAGGAAAACACCACATCTACTTATTATCAAAATCAAAACCTTACAACTCTAAGGGAATGAAGTAATACTGAAAATATCTATACCAGTAGTCTTTGCTAGAATATACAAAAGTTCACACTGGTGAAAGAGCTATTTTAAAGTGATTTATAAACTATAGGTTATACATAATTTCAAGTAATTTTCCTTGTGGGTGTGTGTTCTATCCACTTTTCTTCTCAATTTATATAGTTCTGACATATTAAAAAGGTATAAATTAGATGGGGGCTGTGAAAGTAGAAAATGTGCTAAACATCTGATCGTGGAGGCATTAATAACTCCTATTTTATATGAAAAACAATTTATAAATTAAATTATTCAGTCTTAAAGAGTTACTGAGGTAGATTACCCAATTCCCTATATGTTTTACAGTCAGGTAGAAGGAAGTTAAAAACTTTTCTCTCTCTTAGTGATATGGAATAGTTTGTCTAATATTGCTGACCCTGAATTTACTTTACCTGTGAAGTGTAGATGTTATTTTAGAGTTGTTTTGCAGATTGAGACAGTATACATGAAGTACTGACTAAAGTATCTTAGACAAACTTGGCACTAAGTGGTTGTGGTTCTTATACTTTTTTCTAATGTAGAACATTTTAGACTTCCATGTAAGTTGAGTGTTTCTAGATATTTCTTTAGTGTCGGTATCATATTAGGATAATATTTTCTGAATTCTATATTGCTGAATTTTTAATAAGCAATTTTTTTCTTTACTTGCTAATGATCTTTCAAACTGATCTATAATATTATATCTTTAGGTGTTCACTCAGAAAGCTCTAATTTCCATGAAACAACATAGTTTCATAAATATGGAATGCAGACTGGCCATTTTTATAGTTAAAATACCATAAGAATGTAGTGGTGACATTCAGGCCCACTTTTATTTATTTATTTATTTGTTTGTTTGTTTGTTTGTTTGTTTGTTTTGACCAGTCCTTCTCTGCATCACTATGTTCCTCATTACCTCTGGGTCTGAGAGCTATTGGTGTTACACTATAGCTCTTCACTGTCTCTGAGGGCTATGGCTTTGATAATTTTCTTCAGCCAATTGCTTCATCCTAGAGAGCACAATGAAAATGCAAGGGTAGATGAAGCTGACAATCTTTGTGGGTATGAGATAGAGGAAAGAGCACAGCATCAAGAATAGGAAAACTCAAGTCTCACTTCTGCTGTTGACTAGAAGTAATATTGAAATCCAAGTCAGAATTTCTACAAACTATGACTTCCTGGTTTGTAAAATCAGAATGACATACATGCAAAATAACACATGTAAAAATCTTGATAAATTTAATTACTAAACAAATACATATTGTTGTTATGGATTCTAAGATATAAACTCTCTTTATTGGTTTTACATTTATCCTTATATCCTGAGCAAAGTGACAGACTATTAAAGGTACTCAGTAATTCTTTAATAGAATAAATATGTGTGTGTGTGTGTAGGCGGGGAGAGGCTTCTTAGTACCTAGCCTAAGATAGACTAAGGAAGGGTGTGTGCAGATATATGCTGTGTAGACAGATGCTGGCAGTTTGGAATACTCGATTCTTCATTTCTTCTAAACAGTTGAATAACTTTAGCTGGAAGAGCATAATAAAGGTTATTGTGGACCCCTAACAAATAGTTCATGAATAAATGAAGATTCTTCCCATTTATGTGTCTGTGTGTGTGTGTACTTTTGTTAACGTCTAATGGTGGTTGAAGGGTAAGTAACATAAACTGGGAAAAAAAAAAAAAAAATCCTTCATCTCCACTGCTCCCCCAAATCTGAGATTCATGATCCAAGAAATTCTAGAACCAAAACATATATCAAGAATCTAAAAATAGAATTTTCAAATAAAATTATTCATATAAAACTTGTGGGGCCGGGGCTGTAGTTCAGTGGCAGAGCACTTGCCTAGCATGTGTGAGGCACTGGGTTCAATCCTCAGCACCACATAAAAAAATAAAACAAATAAAATAAAGGCATTCTGTCCATCTACAACTACAAAATAAAAAATAAAAATTAAAAAAAAACTTGTTTATTCCTAGAAATGACCAAATCCTTTGGTGTCTTGTTTTACTGTTATTAGGCTAGTCCAAATTGTACTATTACTTTGAAATCAAAAGCCCATTCTGATCACCAGTCTTAAGTGACCTTCTGGAATTCTGTTGTCAATTATTGTCAGCATAGTACATTTGAGCTCTGTTCAACCTCTGCCATGTATTATGGTGTCTGTTATTCCTTCAAGCCATTCCCTTGCCTCACACAATGGCTTAAGGAATGTGCTCTTATACTTTCTTTCCAAAAGAACACTTGATATTCTTTAAAGATTTTTCTAAACATGTGCTAGTGCCAGACTCCCTTAAAATTGTATTTCCTTTAAAAAAAAAAAGTTGTATTGCCTTTAGCATGGCGCTAAGCAACTTAGTGAGACCCTGTCTCAAAATAAAAAGGGTGGGGATGTGACTCAGTGGGTAAACACCTCTGGGTTCAATCCCTAGTACCAAAAGAAAAAAATATTTCCTTTAGGAATTAGGGAGAGAAAGAGGGGAACCTAACTGAATCATTTCAGTCTTTTAAAGTTATCCAAATAAACAAGTTATTATTGCAAACAAGATTTTGTTTTGTTCTGTTGTAGCAAGTTAAAAAAAAAAACAACAACAACAAAAAAAACACCCTAAATCAAGGTCCCAGCATACTCCAGAAACCATCAATTCTGTTACATTTTGAAGTTAAGTTGGCTTGAAAATTACTTGTTAAAAAAAAAAAAGTAATTCTATTTTAGTAGCATGGAGCTAAGCAGTGGTGTAACCCTAGTACTTACTATAGCCTACTACTTATCTTCAATGGCTGTGAGTTCTTACAAGTAGAGACAGATTCTCATCATTTCTAAGAAAAATACAATGATCAGTCAATATTTCAGGCATTGTACTAATTTCTACAAGTTTACTGCAAAACATTTAGAAATATAATAACCTTGATTGTGTTCTTTAAACAATTAGACTATATAATTTTTATCTATGGCATAGGTTTACCCCCACAATAAATTAATACTATTTAAAACTATAAATCTTGAATATTTATAAAAATCTGTTAACTCCCATTCTTTATTTATTTTTCAAATATATAGGTAAGAAACATTTGAGTTATTTGTCATGTGCTGCTTTTTAAATTAAACTCCTGAAGTGAATATTTTCTTATTTCTTTTCACTATCAAAATCTTGTTTTCAGTAGAAGTGAAGTAACGTTATTTCTAAATGACACTTAGAAGTGATTTCATCTACTTGATTTATTGTATAGTTACTGTCCATCATATGTATCTATACAGCCATCAATTCTTTCATTTGAAAAAATAGCAAAAAATATTGGAGGGGGAGGCCCTGGGATTGTGGCTCAGCAGTAGAGTGTTTTCCTAGCATGTGCGAGGCCCTGGGTTTGATCCTCAGCACCACATAAAAATAAATAAATAAAATAAAGGAAACAAAAAGATGGTAGAATGAGAGGGTTATCATTACCCTAAATGCATGTTTGAAGACATGAAAGATATGAATATACTTTGTATACTAACAGTGTAAAAAGGTACTCTTTATGTGTATTACAAATTTGTAAAGCATGCTACTGTTATATATACAACACTGAATTTAAAAAAAAAGAATGCCTAAAAAAAATAAAGGTATTGTGTTCAACTACAACTAAAAAACAAATATTAAAAACAAATTTTGGGGGGGTTGTAACTAATAGTCTTGGAAACAGTATGAAAAAATCACTAAGAGATGCGGTATTTTTATTCTCATATGAAAACAGAAAACCTTCTTGACATTCTGCTTCTTGCTGATTCATATGCACTGACATGACCTCTCTTTGCTCTTGCCTTGATCTGGAAGCCGTGTGCTCACTACATAAAGGAAGATCAGTCGTTTCATATCTGTTAATGCCAGCTTATGACAGGAAGAAACTATCTCCTTTATTATGATTGTATTATTTTTTAATGGAATCTATGGATTGTGGGTGTATTGCAAGTCTAATTTAGCTTTTGAGTAAACTGTCAAACTATTTTTGTTATCTTTTTAAACAAAAAATCATAAGTAAATGGATAGTCAAAGCATTATCTCTTTTTCTACCACTCTTTTCCTTCTCTGTGATTGATGTACCAATGTACATATCTTTTATTTTCTCTTTTTCAAAATTTTTGTCATCATTCTGTATTCTTTCCCTTTTCATTCCTCTCATCATTAACTGGTTCAGATGAGATTCAATGATACTGAGTTTTAGGACTAAAGCCCTAGCATTCATATTGGTTTATCCTCTAAGAAGCACTTTTTATAATTGCATCCTTTTATCAGAGTATTTTAAATCAACCTAAGATTATGGTGCTACAAATATTTGGCAGATTGGTGGTCCATTTGAAAGCTATGCATGTTCTTTTTCAAATTGAATTCTTAATTTTAAGCATCAGAAGCTGAACAAACTTATTAAGAGGCTATTTAGATGGAAGCAAAAGGCTTTCGGTCTAAGCAAAGCCCAGAATGATGCCTTAGAACTGGCCCTCGCTACCACTGCCCTACCAAGACTACAAAAAGCTATTGTTGCTTCCTCTTCCCCATTTATTCCACTTGTATAAGACCCATCTCATATCCTCCACTGACCTCAAAAGCCAAGATCTCTGCTATTACCCTCAGCAGCAACAAAGCTCCCTTCATGGAGTTTTTCTTGTTGAATTGTTAATTTCTTATTGAAATTTCATGGGGTAAAACTTATTGGTAGACCTTTGGTCACATGCCTATATGTATACTAGACACAAAAGAACCAGAGACATTTTTGGTGGATTTTAACCTTACAGAGACAGAAAGTATATGCATGGGATATTCCCAACACTTTAAAGGTTTTCAGAAAGTGCCAAAACAAGAAAACATTTTATATATATATGTGTGTGTGTGTGTGTGTGTGTATGTGTTACATAAGCTACTTGGCTATCCAACATCATTAGGCATCCTTAGCTTATACTTAAACCTAACCCTCAAAATACATTATTCTTCCATACTTAAATGTAATAATAGTAGCATCAGCTAAAATATACCAAAATACTTCAGTTAACCCTTAGAAAAACAAAAATGTGTACATATCTCTGTAGTTCAACTTCCAGATAACTCCCAATAAGCAAGTGAGTGGTCTGCTTAATCCCCTTCTACTATCAGGACCTTCTTGAATCTCATTGTGTGTATCACAATTACTTGTTATGGCTTGCTACTGGGCATGCTTGATTAATAGCTTGATGGATCAGCTAAATCTCATTCATTTGGGTCAAATCAAGTCACATTTGTTTCATAGGAAAATATAGTCTCTAACGTCACTTAATAGTGTAACCTGAGTACTGCTTTTCAAAGGAACAAGAGTTTCCTACTTTGTGATTTTGCTCTAAAACTTTAGAGAACTCTGTTGGGAATCAGACTCCATATAGCATCCTGATAAACTATTCACAGTTCTAACACTCAATGAATCTGGTGGTTATTAAGTAAGGCCAGGTAGGTACACAGCAGCCTGGACTAACAAGGAAGACTCCTTTTTCCTGTTGCACTTGCTCAAAGGTAGAGGCTTTCAGGTCAGTTCATAGATGCATTAAACAGGTTTCTCAAAGCAATATATAATATCTTCTGCCTTCAGCATTAGGAGGTGCAGGGTACAGTAAGATACCTTCAACTTTGTAGGGCCTGTCCTGGTATGCTCAAGATTACTGAACTGAGGAACTTCATTGAGTTGTGTCTCTGATATTTTCATTCCATGTCTGAAAGGACACTCTCAGAGGCCACGCAAAGTCCAAGGACCATGCCACACACCGGAATGTCATGCAAGGTACGAACAATAAATTGCTTGCGTGACATTCCAGTGTGTGGCGTGGACTCTGCAAGTGTCCTTTCAGTATCTTCTACCTTCTTGAGCTTATAGGTATGCCTTATCAAAGCATTAACAAAGCTGTGAATACTTATTACTTCCTGTTTTCCAGGTCCTAGAAACATCATCAATGTAATAGTCCTCCATGATGGTGAAACAGTAATGGCTATTGCAAAATATACTATGGGATAGAGCCAAATAATTTATGTAATCCTAAGATAAAATGATTCAGTATTCTACCTGTCATATGTAAGAATGGCTTTCATAGGTATTCTGTCTGCTGAGATCCAGGGGAAAAAAGTTTATGCCAGATTAACAGTATTATTAAGTTGTATATTTGGTGTTAATGCTCTAGTAAAAATGCACATTTGTAATAGTAGCATATGAAGTCACTACTTGATTGTTTCTCATAATTCACTATCCTTTCCCAATGTCAATTATATACTCTGGAAGTGACTGTAGTGTGTGTTTAGAACCTTACTGAGCTGGATATAAGGCAAATTCAAGTTAAAATTCCATGCATCATTTGATTGCCACAAACATCCTTTCTGACCATAGTCCACAGTGGTATTCTAGGCCCCCAGTTTTAGTGTTAGTTCAGAGCTGTTATATAACAAAACCAACATACTTCTTGTTTCCCCATCTCCTATATAGTTTACCTTGGCAAGGAAGGACAACCTGAAGGTTTACAGTTAATCTCTATGATATTATTGTAGTAGACATCTTCCAAGATATGTAGTCTCCCCTTCACTCAGAAAACCCCCGATCTATGATTTGACTCAAGATTAGAAATTGGGGATATTGCAGTCACTTCAGGCAGACCTCTGTTCATTAAACCTGAATATTTTATACTTTTATTAAGTTGGCCTTTTTTGGAAACCATCCATTTTGTCCATATGGATTGTTTGATCAAGTACTCAAAGCCAGTGGTCCCTGTAGGTCAGAGAATGCTGATTAGAAATAACAGTAACCATTTCCTCCTGTCTCTTATGGCAAAATACTTCTACTTGAGTCCTGCCACCTTAGCATCCCACTGTCCATATTGAAAGCAGTATAACCCTCTATACCTCCTGAATGGCAGAAGATTAGCACTGCTGTTTACAAATAACATTTTTTACCTTTCAAGAAACAGTGTTATTAGCCAGTGGCTGTGCCTCTGGCCTTGAATTGAGAATTTAGGATTGTGAGCATTTTGTTAATTTTTAAAGCTGTGCTATGAAATTAGAAGCAACTAATTTCATCTTTGAATTCTTCATGCTCTTCACTTCCATGTGAGTCCACACTGGACCTTCCAAACTTTTGTTTTCAGTGATCACTTTATTTCAAGTCACTATAGTTAATAATTTGCTACTACAGGTTATGGACTGCCAGATTTCACATCTTTTTTTTTTTTTTTTCCAGAATGTCACCTAGGTTTTTAGTCACCAGTCCTTAGATAGCCAGATACCTTTCTGATTTTTTCTTATGTTATATTAATTTTAACTGTTTCTAGTACCAATTTATGTATCAACCAGGATCCACCTGTATAAACAGCAGAAGAGTTTTATATTAAAGGAATATTGAGTGTGTGACCAGATTATTAGAGGACTAGAAAACCAGGATCAAGGTTCAACTTCCCTGAACAAAACCAAAAACTGTACCACAAAACTGACTTAAAGATAAACTCCCAAGCCGGGCATGATGGCACACGCCTGTAATCCCAGCACTTGGGAGACTAAGGCAGGAGGATCACGATCACGAGTTCAAAGCTAGCCTCAGCAATGGGAAGGCACTTAGCACTCAGTGAGACCCTGTCTCTAATAAAATACAAGAAAGGGCTGGGGATGTGGTCCAGTGGTTGAGTGCCCCTGAGTTCAATCCCTGGTACCAAAAAAAAAGATAAACTCCCTTTTGCTGCAACATTCACATCAAGCACTGAGATAAACTATTGCTCAATTCAATTATTTCCATGGCCAACATTTGGATGCTGCTCTTACCATCCTTATGAGCAAAATGGGTGCTGTACACATATGTCTAACTGCTCACCTCTGAATCTTAAGTCTTGCATAACTGACTGGTTAGTGGAACCTGAGGAGTAGAGGACTCTAGATAACTGTGTTGCCAGGTCTTACCTAGGGGAGTTTTACAAATGTTGGAAATTCATCAAGCATAGAAAGGATATCAAAACATAAGGAAACATCACAAATGGCCACTACATACTTTTGGAAATTTCTTCCAAGTTTCTATGGTTACTACATAAATATTTTTTCTAGTTTTGGGGTTTCTTGATTAATTCTAAAATATCCTTTGAAGTTAAACTAGGTGGATTTCGTTCGTATTAAAACAGAGCTTTAGCAATTGCCAGGATCATCAGACATCCTGGAGAAAGTTTACCACTTGGCCACCATAGACAGTAAAAATTTCTACTGTTAATCCCTAAATTTCATGACACTCTTCAAAAGGATATGCAATATTTCCAATAGGTAAAAGGTTTTGTTTCCATGTACTTATATTAAAAACGTTTTAGGTGATATGTATAGGTAGGCATTTTTTAAGTTTTAGTGATTATACTTGTACATGTGTTAATCAACAGTCCACTTTAACCCTCAGTTATTTCAGGGATATTTTATATACATTAGTTATAACAGTTACTTTCATAGAATGATGACCATAAGTTGATTAAAATCAAAAAGCTTGATTAAGTTGACTTTCTACTGAATTTAGCAGATTAAATTTTATTGTTTCTTATGTCCTTGGCATCACCTCTGCTCCCTGTATTTGCATCTCACTCTAATCAATGAGTCTGTTTCTTCTACCTTCCTCTGCATTTTCTTGCTGCCAAACCTATTATTTTTGGCCTCTGTTGTTTTCTAGACTCTGGGCATAGGTATCAAACTAAAGAAAATGATGACAAACTAGGTAGCAAAGGATGTTTATCAAAATAAGTCACATGTATTTTAGCTTGAAAAAGTAGACTTGAGCCCTTAACTATATAAGAAGTGTATAGGCTTCCTGGTGTCTGTTTTCACTGGCCTCATCACATCTGGGTTGTTACAGAAGGTTGTTGGCTCAAAACCTGGCTGCCAGTCAAGGTGATACACCAGTAAGTTTCAAAGATAGATCCTTCCAATCTATCTGAGTCTTTTCCAGATGTTGTTTTCTAATATAGATGACTTCATGTACATTTTATTTGAAGTAAAATGTTTCAGGATAAATCCTATATTCAGCATTCTATGTACACTGAGGTTGATTCAAGAAATAATCCCAGTATTTTGCCACTATGGTTTTTCATATATTTTTGTAAATATAATGTCATTAATACCTTGTAGTAGGAACACATCGTAGAAACTTTTTTTTTTTTTTTTTTACTATTTAATGAGAATTTCAATATCTGCTTTTGATTCATATGTGGGGACATGTGGCATTTAAAATAACTTTGTTGCTGAGTTTTTCCCTTATAGTTTAGAGCACTTATTCATTTAAGATCTAGTGTAACTATAATATATTCAACACTTTGCTTTTGTCCTCAGTGTGTATTTCTGTGGTTCACATTTTCCTTTTTATATGTATCATGTGTTGAAAATGAAAATATCTTGTCTGGGGTGGAGTGTAGCCACTGGACTAAACAAACATGCTCTCCTGCTCTTAGTTGATTTTCCTGATTATTTAAGAGTCCTGTCAACAACAACAGCAAAAAAAAAGTTTTACATCTACCTTGTTTTTATTATATTCTTTCATAGTTGATAAAAATCACTTCTCCTTACCTCTCTCACCAGAATGCAGTCAGGTTTACTTGCTTCTGTATTTAAGACTCCCCCATCATTAGTCAAGAGATGAGTGAAAATAGCATACACATTTAGGAATTAAAGACCTTGAATTTAGTGAAGGAAATTAAACCACTTGAACAGTGTCCAAAGCTCAGAAGGAACTGATGCGCTACCCAAGGCACGTTTTTCCATGGCAGTGGCAAAGTGCAAGAGAGAAAGCCCAAAACATAATAACCCTGCAAGCTTTTAATTGTGACAGATATGCTGACATCTTCAAAGCAAGTCAGGTGGCTGAGCACAAGGTCCAGGAGCTGGGAAGTATATTCCATTCACCATGAAGCTAAAGCATGTCGCACAGTTAAGCTCAATATCAATGGAGTAGAAAAATCCACTCCTTCCGAGAAGGTAGGAAGAAAAAATGGGTGAATATTAGAAAAACAATTAGCTACACACTATACAATCTAGATTAGCCACCCTCCCCACCAACCTTTGTCATATGAATACTCTATTTTATTTTCCTCTTAACACATATCATCATCTGAAATTGTGTTAATAGTTTTTGATCCTATTATTCATTCATTGAACAACTATCAAATACTTAATGTGTGCAAAGAAGTACACCAAGTACTAGAATCAACTGTAAATAAATTTTAATTGTCTGTGTCCCCTACCAAAATATAAATACTACTATATTTGTAGTATTTAGAATAAGCCTGAAACATTATAGATACTGAATAAAATTTTATTTAGTGATGAAGAAATGCCATTAAACATTAATATAACCACATTTTCTCAAATTCCATTCTTATCAGGCAGCCTTCTGATTATGATTTGTTTCTAACACAGATGTTTTTAGAGACAGTTTTGTGAATTTGTGTTACTCTAAGTCTTCTCTTGAGAGAAAGTTCGATGATTGGTCTTTTGTTAAATCTGAACTTGTATAGATGAAAATCAATCCTTGAATGTAGTAAACTCACCAAGGTAAAATCATCTTGAGCAACTTCTTAAGAGATGATCACCATTGAAAATACACTTTTAATTCCCTTGTAAACAAACACACACCATGTGACACACCATGTCTCATGAGGGTTATACTCAGTTTAAATATATTATCTTTTTTGCTTCAAGGATTCTACAAAAAAATACATATTTTTTATGGTGAGGTATTATTCCTTAGGCTCATACATAGCAACCACACAGGTAATTGGTAAATGGTTAAATATCATCACTGAGGTTTAAGTCTAGTGAAAAGCCATGCTAGTCATTGGACATTTTAACTCTGTTTCAAGAACTTTGTCTCAGAGTATGTGTTCACACAGAACCAAGCATGGACATAACAAATGATTCTCAGAATAGGTGTGTTCCATAGAGATGTGAACTACATTATCAGCAGTCAACACAGGAAATTTACCAGTCCCCACCTCTGCAACAGTAGCTGTTTTACTTTTATATTCAGCCCATTAGTGATAGTATATGGTCTGGAAAATCTCACATTTCAAATAAAACAAGTCATAGAAATGCTTAGGGTTCTTAAAATTTTTTACTGAATTAAGCAATGCAAAATATTAGATGCCTTTGATCTAATCATTCAGAGCTACCGCCATTTGTGAATGAATGTGCTATTATTTAACTACAGTGGTTCACAACAAAATGGTTATGAACTCATTTATAAACTCGGTGATATAGTACTATTGCAAAATAAGAAGAAAGGTTTGGGATAATTCTGCACAAAACACTTTTTCCCCAATATTTTCATTACCAACTGAGTGTTTAGTTTTGTTACATAGATTTTATTTATTCCACTCATTCATTAACTATTTATTGAATATTTATATTTGAGTTATATACAGTAGGCAAAATAGACATGATTCCTACTCATTCAAGTCTTATAATCTAGTAAGAAATGGAAAACCAAACAGAAAATTGCCACACATAATGCTAGGAGAAAAAGGGGACAGGGTACAATAGAACCACATGGAATGGGGATTAGCCAAGTCTTAATGGATCACAGAACCCTCTCTAGCATAATAACGTTTAAGATAAAATTTCAGAAACGATGCCTGTCTCATATCCTTATCCAAAACATGGGAAAATCTATCATGAAAATATATCAAGGATCAGACCATCTCCATTGTCTAATCTACTGTCCCCTTTGCCTGGAGTTCTGCAAGAACCTTCTAGCTGGTATATTTACTTCTGCCTTTGCACTCCAAATTCTATTCTGAACATAATAAGTCACTTTTTTATTAGAGCTTTGTAGTTGTACATAGTAGTTGAGTCCATCCAGGCAAACTCATACATACATGGAGATCTATTTCAGTTCAAGCAACTCATTTTTGAAGCTTAAATCACATTATGTCAATTCACTGCTGGAATCTTGAAATGGCATCATCTAACTCAGAGTAAAAGCCAGTCATGGCATTGGCCTGCTGGCCCCTAAGTGATCTGGCCTCTCATTTCTTCTCTCATCTCCTGAATAAGCCAGACATAATTGCGGGAAGCCATCTGTGAAATACATGAGGACCTTCTCTCGGCATGGAAGCCAGGGAGAGATAGGCCTGGCATTAGGAACTTTCCCATTGTTCTCCCACAGTGACAGACTACGAAATGCACATGACCTTCCCCTCCCCTCTGCTAGAAAAGTCCCTGATAATAGCACTGGAGATGGGTACCCATTAAGAACTGAACAGCACACCTTTATCCTATTTGGGTGGAGAACATTCTAGAGAATTTCTTTGATGTCTTGCGATACAAATAAAGCAGGTGTAGGCTCCTTTGTGTCAGAAGATAGATCCATCTGGTCAACTTGCCCATCCTGCCCCTGCTTTTCAAACTACTTTCTGTGTTCTGTGTTTTAATGCCATTTTATTTTTTCTAGCTTTTATTTCTCAGCCAGCCCATTCCACAGAGGGGAACCCTATTCCCTCCACCCACGCAGGAAGTGGACAGGACATAATATAAAGTACTACAACATTTTCAGTGTTTTTTAAACTCACATAATATTCACTTCAGTGCTTTGAAAATTTAACTAAACTTAATCTGTGGGTGAACTTGAAAAATAAGCATCATTATTTAATAAGCACAGTTACGTACAGAATATACTTTTTTCATATTTGACCTATCATTTTGCATTTGACCTATATATCATTTTACTCAGCTATGACAGCCTAGAATTAAACTACATCAAGAGCCAAACTTTCAAATTGCTGCATCACAAAGTACTAAACCAAGATCTTCAAATATAGTTTAATTACATTAACCTTATTTTTAGAAAAATCATATTTTATAATGTGCATAATATGTGAATAAAATAATATGTATTCAGAAAATAATAATCATTTCTTTGGGGTGCTAAGTTCCTGTTTTAGAATGATGGGTTCTTCCACATCTTATCTAAGAAATGATATTCCTAAAGATCTTCTAAAAAGAAATAACATAAAGGAGATCAGTTTTAGATCCTTGTTGGGAAAATTTCACTTCCTTTTTGAAAACTATTAGTATTCAATTTGTTTACCTATTTCTTTGAGTTGGAAGACATGACTGAAACAAAAATCAAGATGAAAAATGTTTGTCATCACTGATTTGTACTACAGTGATTTCAATACTAAGTGTAAAGTTAATTTAAAATATCTCAATCCCTTAACCTTTGAAATAATACCGGATAGTGTTTGTTTGTTTTTGTTTTGTTTTGTTTCATTGTTATAATGTTGATAGGAAAACTATAAGCTTGAAAGAGTATAGTAGAGAGCCATTAAGACTTAAAAGATTTCAGACAAGGTTTCTTGCAGTTCAGGCTAGGTTGCTTAGAGAGCAGTAAAGAATGAAATATACTTTTAAAGGAACAAATGGTAGGCTGTTATTCACTTTTCCAGAGAACAGGATTGAGATGAAAATAAATATAAATAAATTCACTGAAGTCAAAAATTTATTTATATGATGCAGAATATAAAGATTGACCCCCATTTCAAGGACTTGTAAGTCTAAATATATGTTTAAATTACTGCATTGTATAAGACAGTATGTACCTAATTGTTTAATACATAATTGTGACTCAGTCTATCATTGCTATAAGTATTCAGAGAAACATTGAGGAAGACTGAAATGTAACAGGCAAGACTATGTAAAGATCATAGTTCTTCACTACCATTGAAGTGACAGACATCACTTATTACCTATATAAGTGAAGACTCCCTCTTTGCCTTCCTCATAGAGCCTCAGGATTATTAAAGGTTGCACTGTACAGTTGCACACACATTCTCCAACACCTCTGAAGCCTGGGTGGCCATGTCACCTGGCTCTGGCCTCTAAGGTTCTACTGGGAGACTATTAAGTAAGACATCCAAGAAAGCTATTGTTTTCCTGGTAAAAAGGGATGGGTAATTTTGGTAATATGCCTTACCTATCTCTCCCTTCCCCCTCCTTTACTTCTGGATCATAGATGGATGCCTGAAGGTGCAGCAACTATTTTATGACCAGGAAAAAAGAAGAAATATATATACACATGCTAAAGATACCCATGTGGGATAGACGGGCTGGTTCCCTTAACTGAGCAGCTCTGAACTGCTTATCCGCAGGGGCATGGTATAGTAAATAATAAACAGTCATTTAAACTGCCATGTATCATGTATCAAATTTGTTACACATAGCTGAATGTACTTGTGACTGATACAAAATAGTTGGAATTTTGATAATTAAAAAAAATGAAGGGGAGCTGGGCGCTGTGGCACATGCCTGTAATCCCATCACTTGGGAGGCTGCGGCAGGAGGATCGCGAGCTCAAAGCCAGCCTCAGCAATGGCAAGGCACTTAGCAACTCAGTGAGACCCTGTCTCTAATAAAATACAAAAAAGGACTGGTACAAAAAAAAAAAAAAAAAAAAAAAAAAGAAAGAAAAAGAAAAAAAAAGAAGAAGAAGAAGAAGAAGGGGAGAAACAAGCATTAAGTCAGAAGTGATCTCAACAATATGGGCACAGAGTTCACAATCAGAAATCAATGTTAGGGGCTGGGGTTGTGGCTCAGTGGTAGAGCGCTCACCTAGCACATGCGCGGCCCGGGTTCAATCCTCACACCACATAAACATAAATGCATTACATTGTGTACAACTAAAGAAAATAAATAAATATTTTTTAAAAAAATGAATGTTACTAGTCTGACTGAGCCCATGGTGGGACAAAGGCCTGAGTGCAGTTTGTTTCAGCTCAGCTACTTTTAAATATACAAATTGTCCTCATTTAATTTGGGAAAATATTTAAAATTATTTTCTTTGTCATTATCTGTGAATCTATTTGAAAGAACATGGCATTTTTCTCATCCCTTTTTCTTAAGTGAAAGAAGAATTTTATAATCCATGTTTTTAAGTATCTTTAGTAGTCCATCAGTCAGTTGTAGACTTCTGCAGCCTACTTCTGTTATTAAAAGTGCTTAGTTCCTATCAAGGGTAATCTATTACAATAAGTTTGTATCTCTTTTGAAGAAGTTTACACCACAGAAATGCTGTATTCAGACAAAAAATGAGTCACCTGAACTGGATGTAGTTTGTTCAGCTGCATTATGATCAAGGACCCATCTACATATATATTGACATCCAGCATTTTCCCAAAGGAATCTTTTTTTTTTTATTTTTATTTTTTTTTTTAGTATAATCATCTTGCACATGAGGTGAGGTGACACATGACTGTAATTCCACCAACTTGGGATGCTGAATCAGGATATCAAATTTGAGGCCAGCCTTAACAACTTAGCAAGATTCTGTCTCCAAAAAGAAAAAGGCTAGAGATGTAGCTTAGTGGTAAAACACCCCTGGATTCAATGCCCAGTAACAAAAATAAAGTATAATCATCTTACTGTTTTCTTAGCTGCATTATAGTAGTCCCTAATTTGAGTTCAGAGAATATCCTCAGAAGTAATTAAATAGGGGTGGGGGTTGTGGCTCAGCAGTAGAGTGCTCACCTAGCATGTGTGGGGCGCTGGGTTCCATCCTCAGCACCACATAAAAATAAAATAAAGGTATTGTGTCCAACTAAAACAAAATATTAAAAAAAGAAGTAATTAAATATATGAAGTAGTGAGTATGTTAGTTTGTATTCAATTAAAATGGAAAATATGTCAGTATCGCAAAATGGTAAAACCCAAAATGATGTAGTTTAATAAAAGTGGTTAAGAATTGAACTTGCCTCTGGAGAGAAAGGGGTAAGTAGAGCTTTCATGAAAGAAATAGTGGGATACTATTCTAAATATACTTCATTCTTTTGTTCCTCCAGGGAAGTGAAAGAATGAATGTTTATGTATCTATACTCTGAAGAACATTTGATCTGCTTTGATGGTTGAAATTAGCATGTTCTAAATCTCACAGCATATTTTAAACTAGGCTGTATTTGCTTGCAAAGTTAGATTATGGGTTTAAAATGTACCTACCAAAGCAATTGATGACGCTGGGATTTTTATTATACTTGTTATTATCCTAAAACATGATATTGAAAATGCCACTCCAAGAATCCAGAAGATCTCTAAGTGATGAATTCTGTTATGTGTTTATTGCAGCATTATCTATAATACCATGAAATCCCTAGCAACTTCTCTCATAAAATATAGAATTGCAGTACACAACTAGGAAGAATGATCAAAGGACCACCTTGAATCAATGGCTTCCTTATCACCAGGGGAGGTCATATATTGGCAAGGAAAATGCATAAATTACATAATTAAATGTTCCTGTGCCTTTTATAAGGCTGCTTGCTTTTTTTAGGTAAATTTTTGAACAAATCATTGAACCATAAGCATGGGCATGCTTATGCCACTTAAAATATTCTTATATATGTGTTTCACTCATCATGTATAGGTCCAGAAAAAAAAAAAAAAACATGTTCTAAATCTCACAGCATATTTTAAACTAGGCTGTATTTGCTTGCAAAGTTAGATTATGGGTTTAAAATGTACCTACCAAAGCAATTGATGACGCTGGGATTTTTATTATACTTGTTATTATCCTAAAACATGATATTGAAAATGCCACTCCAAGAATCCAGAAGATCTCTAAGTGATGAATTCTGTTATGTGTTTATTGCAGCATTATCTATAATACCATGAAATCCCTAGCAACTTCTCATAAAATATAGAATTGCAGTACACAACTAGGAAGAATGATCAAAGGACCACCTTGAATCAATGGCTTCCTTATCACCAGGGGAGGTCATATATTGGCAAGGAAAATGCATAAATTACATAATTAAATGTTCCTGTGCCTTTTATAAGGCTGCTTGCTTTTTTTAGGTAAATTTTTGAACAAATCATTGAACCATAAGCATGGGCATGCTTATGCCACTTAAAATATTCTTATATATGTGTTTCACTCATCATGTATAGGTCCAGAAAAAAAAAAAAAAAAAAAAAAAAAAAAAGCCTGTCTGGCAGCTAACTGACTTAAATGAAGCTTAGCAGAACAGCTTTTCTATAGGTATTAATTAATCTGTAGAGATCCTTTTGGAGTTGCCATTTCAGTTTTAGAAATGTGCTACAAAAAGATATAACAACCTAAACTATACCTATATACACATGTGCTACATAACAACCTAAACTATACACATTCTAACTAGTAAAAGCAGTTTCCATAGTACTGAGAATAAAAACTACTACCAATTGCAGAATCTGATGAATGTATATTTTCTTCTTATATTTTTTAATAAAAATCAGATGGTCAGTGGAAGTATTTAGCAAGAACCAGGGAATCTTTGGCCTGTTATCTATACAATGATATCTTTGTATCTTTTATCTTTGACCTTTTTTGAGTTTTTTCTTTCTCAAAGAATTATTGCTTTTTGCCTTCAGAATAATATAACCCAGAATATAAGAAAAGTAATGGAACACTAAATTTTGTATAGCAAGTTGTGGTAAAGGACAGGTTTTTGTGCCCTGCTCTGAAATGTTATCTTATTGCTGCTGCTTTTTTTTTTTTTTTTTTTTTTTTTTTTTTTTTTTCCTGTACCAGGGATTGAACTCAGGGGCACTCAACCACTGAGCCACATCCCCAGCCCTGTTTTGTATTTTAGAGACAGAGGTCTCACTGGGTGAACTCACAATCCTCCTGTCTCAGCCTCCCGAGTCTCTGGGATTACAGGTGTGCACCACTGAGCCTGGTTTATTGCTTCTTTATATTGCAACTCCGATAATAGAAGCATGATATTCTATGGCCTTGAAAGAGTTATTTTAGGATGTGAATTCTAAAATAACCCAGAGAATCGACATTCTCTCTTCCCACTGTAAAACTGAATTTAATCAAAGCATCTATAAAGCAAAAAACAAAATTATTATTCATTTCATTGCTTAAGAAACAATTATACCATTACTACACTCCTCTCCTCCAGCCCTGATGCCAGTAATTGCAGATTCAGATTTACCACATAGAGTCTTGACCCATAGCTATACCCAAAGAGCAACCACATCCAAGACACAGGAGTAAAGCCAAAAATAATGAAAGTCTCTGTATCTGAAAAGATTCTTATTTAAGATCTCAGGTGAGCCTATAGAATTGTAGACTCGGGCAATCAGACATCAATCAGACATTTTGTTCCTTTTCATTTGCCTTGTATTTCTTGAAGTTGTACCAAGAAGTGCTCCAACAGAGAGCAAACAGAGATGACTGCTTAAACAGCATCTTTGCTCCACAGGAACATTTTTTTTAAGTAAACAGTATTTCAATTCCTATGTAGATTTCACTGTGTTTAGGTATGAAATAGGCCTAAAATCAAAAGACAAATTAATGATTCAACATATTTCTGAAAGTAGAGAAGTCATTAATCTTATTTGCATTTAATTTAGTTAAGAATTAATGGTCTTATAATGAAGAATAGACTGTTCAAGATACTGTTACTAGGAATGCACAAAAACTAACCATTCCTGTCTCTCTGTTTCTCCACTGAGCATATAATTTCTAGGGAGGGGGCATCTAATTGGATTTTTTTGGGTTATAGCCTGCTCCTTGGCTAGGGAAAGGCGATTCTTAGTTTCAGTCCAAAGAGTAAGAAAATAATTGAAATTTAAGTTGCCATTAGAAAGGAGAAATAAATACTGGAAGCTGAAAAGCAATGAATGTTGAATACAGCTTTTTATTCAGTTTGTATGACTTACCAGTCATTGTGTTTCACGTGCATTATCTTGTTTAATTCTTAGTATAGGCCTAGTACTCAGATACTTTTAAAATCCTCATTTTACAGTTTAGAAAATTAAAGCTTTGAGAAAGGTTAGATAACTTGTCTAAGGCCATACCACTAGAAAATGGCAAAATTGGGACTCAAGAAAGAACATTCCTAACAGCTAGACTCCAGACTCCTCTTGGCAGATCTCTGTATTATCATTGCTGGTTGTATTTCCTTGAGCCTGTCTCTGAGGAGTAAAAAGACAAAAAGATTTTTTTTAAATGTAATATGTAAATATATTAAATACACTAGTAGTCCTAGTGGACTACTGTGTCACATATAGTTTCTTTATTAGAATCAAACTTTGGGAATACAAGTTATACACATGCATACTTCATATACAGGCAAATAATTTTTCTCTGATACAAATTCATTGTTTAGTTTCTTAACATAATAAAGGATTTAAATTTATTAGTCAGTGAGTCAAAGTGTATCTGACAATGAATGAGATCTGCAGCTCTGAGTACAAAAATTAAAATTTGAAATCTAAGTGTATTACTTTCATTTGATTTCTTGGGTAAAGGAGAGAATATGGTCTTCGAATGCCTGATAAGGTCACACACACAATTTCAGGTGCATTTGTAGTAAATCAATGTGACAAGTTCTACAACCACTAACCTGCTTCTGCCCTCGGAGCAGTGTGTGCAATCTTCACTGCATGTCCTGAATGATTGTAGGGGAGCAGCAGCCCTTTGAGACATTTCAGACTTAGGAACTATTAGTAATGGCTCACTGCAAGTGTCAAGTTTAACTTATGGGCAAACAGTAACTTTATCTTCCAAATGTGATGGAATTATAGAATTTAGATTTCTTATCAAGTAGGTTTTAATATGGTAGTCTAATGTCTCAAGACTATTTCTATTCCAAATGTTGTGTGAAGAAGTATTATTTTCACATAAATGCAAAATTCATTCTTAATCCAAGGACACTTCTCCTATTTCTGGATTGATAAAAGTGTTGCAGGCTCTACCGATGCATCTGTTGTAATCTTGTACCCTTCACTTTGAGAATATGATCATACCAACAGGCGGGGTACCAGTGAAAAAGGGAGTAGAGCTTTCAAGAGCTAAATCTTAAAATTGGAAAGGATAGGAAGCTGGTCTTTAAGGAATAAGTGTTAATGAATGACATGGTTTCCCTGAAAGCTTTTCATGTTCCTTGCCTAACATGCAAGTTTTTTTCAAATAATTAGATTTTGGAAAAGTAGTTGTCCCAGCTCAAGCGGTCCAGAGTGAAGAATTACCTTCTGCTTAATGTTTTTGCTCTAGTTATATATTCAATTTACTGGATGAGGTATATACGTGTTATAGAGGGCAACCTACTTTATTAATTTACATGTTAATCTCATCCAAATACTCTCTTACAGACTCTTCCATAATAACCTTTAGCCAAATAGTTGGTATGCCATCCCCAGTCAACTTAATACATAAAATTGTTTATACATAAAATTAATCATCATTATTATATAATGACTTATTGTGTAAATTTGTTTATCATGTATTTGTTGAATCTCTGTCATGTGTTTAATACCTTGGCTGATATAAAGAATTAAGAGATAATTATTTTCCCCCTGGGAACATGATCCATACTTCCCCTGCATTGCACATTAAGACTTGGGCTAAGGAGAAAACATGATATATCCAAAACAGAATTCTTCATTTCTACCACCTATCCCAAATTTGATCCTTCACAAGTCTTTCCTATCCCAATAAATGGCACTGGTTACACAAACCCAAATCCTAGAAGTCATCCTCTTTCTACAATTAACAAATAGTCTTCCATATGTTAATAGTCTTCTATATAACAAATGTACTCCAAATATTATTAAATTCATCAACTTATTGCCATCCCTCCATTACATCTTCTCTAGCCCAAGCCCCTGTGGTCTTTCACCAAGTCAAAGAGATGCCTTCAGAATATCTGAGTGCGTCATTTGTCACTATTTCTACTACTATGTCACAAGAGGGAGACACCATTATCTTTACCTGGACTGCTTTCTTCCACTTGTATACCCACTCCCACCCCCACTGCAGGACATTTTCCTTTCAGTAACTGGTAATCTTTTCCAAGCATAAATCAGATCATCACATTACCATACTTGAGAATCTTCCAAAAGTTTTCCAAATGTTACCACTTTAGAAAAGCCAACCATAACCACGTTAGGTAAAATAACTCCCTACTATCCTCCCCAACCTGTCATGTTCTACCACTGGTGCCTTATTTGTGTCCTAGCACTTATCAGTAACTGAAATCATCTTATTTACTGTTCAAATGATAATTGGCTTGTTTCCTCAGAAAATAATGATGTTCCTTAGAAGAAAAAAAAAATCCATGTGTTCCAGTACAAACAACAGTGCCTGATGTTTTGTAGGCAGTCAGTAAATATTTGTAGGACAAATGAGAGTGGAGGTCACAGCAAGGACTGAGCCTCGAGTGAGTCCTCTTTCTGAAATAATTATTTTCAATATTGTCTAAGAAAAAGCTATACTTATTCTGTTAACTTTATTTTATAGAGGACCCCTTGCACCACGTCTGCATCTCACGTGTCATTTTATATTGAAAAAAAAAATCTGTTGGTGTGGTCTTCTGCTTTTCTTATGCTGCTAGCAGGCTTCTGCCTCCCATGTGAGTGTTGCTTATCACCAGCAGATAAATATGACTTTTGACCATGAGAAAATAACAAAAGGTTCTCAGTTCTAGGGTACTCTAGGATTTTTCATAATGTTTTCAATGAAATAAATTAACTTCTTTCACTTTATGAAAATGGCTTTGAATGTCACTAAAAGCATAAATGTGTGTGACTATATGTCAGTACTTAACATCTTGTGTTAATCTTGTTTTTATTTTTTTTAAATCCCCTTGTCAACCACTTTTGCCTGGTTAGACCACCCATATTTGGGTTTCTATGGTGCATTGCCTTATGGATAGGTTCTTTTTTCCCGTCATTTTCTTATCTTGTTTACAACACCTGTGTCTGTATTTATAAAAGGAATAAGTACCACACTGAGTATCAAATTTTATGCTCCAACAATATTAATATCTTGTTAGGTTTCCTCTAAGGGAATAACTCCCTAAATCAGTGGAAAGAATGTTTTATTCTAGGTTAGAAGCAGAGGGAGCATGAATATATCTCTCAGAGACCTCAATCCCTGCCACTTCCCTATTTCCTGCATTTCCTTCTTTAGTGCCTTTAATTCTTTCAAACAAGATGTATTTGCTAAGGCCAGCCATCTGTCTAGCTCTATAAGACTTGTGGAATGAGCACAGGTCAGCAAACATGGCTAGCAGATCAAGTCTCATTGTTTTTAAATAAAGTTTTATTGATACATACCACAGTCATTCATTAACATAAGATCAGTGGCTGCTTGTGTGCTACAACAGCAGATTTGAACCACTGTGACAGTTACCTTATAGCTCTCAAGGGTTAAAATATATCCTATCAGGCCCTCTAGAAAAGTTTGCCAACCCCAGGTATACACACCATCATCTCCATTCCCATTGGGCTCATGAACTAAGTGGGTTGATTGTTAAGACATGAAACAATTTTTGAATCAATAAAGGCCAAATTGTCTGATACCACAGAGATAGATACCAAAAAATGTTATTGGTTGAAAAACCTCATTTGTAGTTCTGTACAAATGAAAATGTTAATGTGCAAAAAGATTTCTTAAGCTGCCTTTCTTCCCTCATTCTATAGTTTTGTTTTGCATTGTTTTTTAAGTCTCAACTATGCTTTAAAATTTAAAAATGTTCAAAATTTTGTTAGTTAAGCTTTTCCCAGATGTATAGTTTCCAGAATTCCTGGGAGAAATAGGACAGGGTTCCTAAGAATAACACATTGTCTAGATCAATGCCTAGCATACCATACACTCTCAGTTATTGTTTAAATAAAGAAAAGACCCTACAAATCATAAAGGAAAGGAAATCCTGTGCACCTACATAATAATAACTGTTATTGAATTTTCATAATGTACCATGCTAGCTCAATTCACAAATAGCTAAGCTATGGAACCAACCTAGGTGTCCTACAACAGATGAATGGATAAAGAAAATGTAATACATAAACACAATGGAATATTACTTGGCCTTAAATAAGAATGAAATTATGGCATTTGCCAGTAAATGAATGGAACTGGAAAATATGCTACATGAAAGAAGCCAGTCCCAAAAAAACAGAGGATGAAATGATCTCTCTGAAATGCAGATGCTAACCCACAGTAAGGGGTGGGGGAAAATTAAAAGTTCATTGCATTAGACAAGGGGAATGAAGGAAAGGGAGGGATGGAGTGGGGTGAGAATATGTAGGAAAGATAGTAGAAGGAATCAGATATAACTTTCCTATGTTCATATAAGAATACATGACCAGTGTAACTCCACATCGTATACAGCCACAAAAATTGGAAGTAATACTCCATGTATTTATAATATGTCAAAATACATTCTACTGTCATGTATAACTAAAAAGAACAAATAAAAACTAAATAATACAATGTATCATGCTACAATCGTGTTTCTCGGTGGAAAATATCCTGATATGTTAAAGATTAAATAGTAATATGCATGTAAACAACTCTGCTCAGTGCCTAACATCATAGCACATTATAGGTGCCTTATATAAGTTTTTACTGTCATTATTTACTGGAAATTGAAATTTTTTCCAGAGAGAGTTCTAATTGTAGAAAAGCAGACAAATTGATTTATATCACTCTTTGGAGTACATGTTAAGATATTTGAGTAGAGGAAGGGGACCAAGGGGATGGTGGTGAGGATGAGAAATACTAGGGTATTAGATACTAGGTATTAATACTAGATATTAGTCAAGTTAGTTATTAATACTAGATTTATTCAGATTATTGTTATACTGTGTGCATGTGCAAATATGTAACATCAAATCCTATACTTATGAACAACTATAATGTACTAATAAAAAAATGGGTAAAAACATAAGGGCATTAAAGATTGGATTACTTAAAACATAAGGAAAATAAATATGGATTACAATAAAGATTGGATTCTGGATTTCAGTAATTTTTTAGTAATAATTCATACCTAAATGGCCAGATCCTAATTTTTCCCGCCATGGGTTATGGCAGTAGGTGGAAGGCAAGATTAGTGGGAACAATAAAATTTTCTTGAAAATGAAAAAAAAAAAAAGACATTTGTATTTACAGTGTAGAAAGATTTTGTAATGATTTTAAACTAGCAATTGTTTTGTCAATATAGAAACATTCTTTTTATTTGTTTATGCTGATTATCAATAATAACCCATTAATGTCTTTTTTATAACAACAGAAATTATAGTATATGAAGCTGCACCAATCAGAAGCTTACTTTTTTAAAAATTTATTTTAGTTTAACATAAATTCTAAAAATATCACACAAGGAATTTTTACAAAGGAATCATACCTGTGTAACCAGCACCCAGGTCAATAATCAGACTATTGCAACATCCCAGGCCTTCCTCCACAAAACCTCTGCCTCTATCCACTCAAAATCACTTCCCAAGGGAACCACTCTCTTTCCATAAGGAGCATATATTATAAAGACTAATTGAAAAAAGTTAGCATATTCTTTTAATAAGCCCACAGATGTCTTTTGAAAACAATCTGGCTTTTTAAGAAGAGAATAGTCTTATGACATTGAAGCACTTCGTGCTAAGCATGTCAAAGTATTTTCAACTTCATCAGTAATGTGTTTGGACATGTTTAGTATGAAAGCATTCAGTGGTAGACAGTTATTTTTCTCTCTTTTAAAAGAGTAATACAGAGTGTAAGTACCTGAAAAGGTTCATTGTTAAAAAAAAAAAAAAAAAAAAGACAATCTGCTGAGATTTTGCCAAGATGTCCATCAATCCTGTACACTTAGCTAGATATAGACATGTGAAAAGTGAATATCAACAAATTTTTGGTGTGTGTCTACCCTGTGCATTCAGGTAATTCTATTTTTGCATTTTCATTAATGTCTAAGATAGAATTCATATATCTCCTCGCCTTCTCTTTTCTGATGCAAAAGCTGTGCTACTCTACTTTCACAATTACATATGTCCTTTTTCTTTAAATAATGTATGAATATTCAAGAAAATGTTTTGAAAGATACCATTTCCTATTTTTTGGAGTTATTTCCCCATCCTAATTTTTTTTCTTGTTTCATTTCATGTTATATATTTTTAAATTACTTCAAACCAATAAACAAAAAAGAATGAAATTGTTTATTTGGCATCTATTTTTTGTGTGTGAGATTTTTTGCAGTTGTAGATGGACATCATACCTCTATTTTATTTGTTTTGGTTTTGTTGTTGTTGTTGTTGTTAACCTGGAATGCTTAACCACAGAGCCAGATATCCCCAGCCCATTTTTATATTCAATTTAGAGACAGGGTCTTGCTGAGCTGCTTAGGGCCTTGCTAATTTGCTGAGGCTGGCTTTGAATTCAAGATCCTCCTGCCTTAGTCTCCCAAGCTTCTGTGATTACAGGTGTGCACCATCTTGCCTGGCTTGTTTTTTATTTTTATGTGGTGCTAAGGATCGAACCCAGTGCCTCACATGTGCTAGGCAAGCACTCATGCCACTGAGCTAGGGCCCCAGATTCAATGCAAGCTTTCAATTGTAGGCTGAAGTGTCAGAAGCTCAAATGGAAAAACAAGAATGTGGTGGGAAAGCTTGAGATTTGAATTCAAAAGGAGTTTTATGTTTTCCCCAAGACCTCCTTAATGAGTGTCCAAGGCCTAAATGCCACTAACAACACATTTTAACAAATTGCCTTTTTCACTTTCTTTAAGTAGTGTATCATCTTGTGTGGGTATATCTTTTAATAACCACCTCTTCCCTTTCAGCTGCCCTTTAAGCTAGTGAAGACAAGTTCTCAAATTTGAGTTGTGTTCAATGCTTCATGGCACATGTTCACACAATAGAATTGTATTTTTTGTGATTTTCAAAATTAGAAACAATTTAAATGTCTGTCAGTTGGCTACTGGTTAAATTAATTATGTTTCAACGGAAGACTACATATTCATGTAAAGGAATGATTCTTATCTATATTTGTTGGCATGATTGCAAAATCACCTGAATCCTAGGAACCTGTCTGTATAAATACACTTTTCTTTGTATTTATCCACTTTTGGTGTATGTGTGTATTGAAAAATATATTTAAGCAAATGACAAAGATGAATGACTTATCTTTTCTGGGAAATGAAATTGAGAGAGATTATGCTTCTTGCTCTCTACTTCTTTTTCTAAATATATGATATATTATGTCTTAGCTTTAAAAAAGAGAAAGTCAGTTTAAATAGATTGTTGTATTGGGTGTATTGTTTTATATGTTCAGAATTTTAACATTTTAACTTTACCTTTTAAAAGTATGTTTCAAATTCTCTTCAGAGCTATGGCTAGAACAGCACACATTTTGACATGAGTGTACCAGACAGGTACATGTTGGAGATTTAGTTTCCCATATGAGTCATACTTTGTTTAGGAGGAAATGCTGACCAGTGAAGTCTGTGCCAACACTGACAGTGATATCAGGGTCAAGGAGAGTTTTTTAGCTCAGTTTCCTACTCATTCATCTGAGTCTGTTTTGTGGCTTTCATAGGATTAGAGAAACATTTACATTGAGGATTAAGGAGCCTTTTCACACAGTTCAACCCACAGAAATATAAATCCACAGATTTAAGAAAAGGATTATGTAAAGTCAGTGGGGTAAGAAGACTACATGCACCTGGTTCTTGTTTTCTACTTGCTGAAGAAGGCACTTTGAGACATTGGGAACAGAAATGTATGTGTAAGCAAGGGCATGTTTTTCAGAGACATGATATGATGTATTCCTGAGCAGAATGAATATAAGAAGAAAAGCCAATCTAGTCATAACTGGTTTGTTGAAAATAAAGCTAGTATGGAAACTAATTTGTCTTTCACATATATTATCTCCACCATCATTTATTTAATTTTCCACATATGTTATTTCCCAACCATTACTTTTTTCCTGCATTTGGAGTTCCATAAAGATTAAAGTTATTCTTCCTGGATATAAATCAGAGTTAATGATATAGTCCCTTTAATTTAGTTCAGTCATCTGAACTGCAGATGGATAAACACCCTTGGAAAATTGACAGTGCCAAAAAATAGTACCTAAATAGGAACTGTGGCAGATTGTATTTTCCCAAAATGTCCACAAAGGTGTTTCTCCTTTCCTTAAATTGAGGTTACACTTTATGACTACCTCAAAAATAGAATGTAGAGTGTGGCCAGGCCCAGGTCAGTCCTGTTGACCTCCGACCTAGCATGGCCAGGCTCAGGTCAGTCCCACTGACCTCAGCCCGAGCGCAGGTGGTGCAAGGACAGCCCCGCTGAACTCTGCTTGAGTGCAGGCAAGCCAAGTACAGCCCTGAGGACCTCCACTTGAGTGCGGCCAGGCCCAGGTCAGTCCCACTGACCTCTGCCCTAGCATGGCCAGGCTCAGGTCAGACCTGCCACCTCCACCCAAGTGCAGGTGGCGCAAGAACAGCCCCACAGAACGCCGCTTGAGTGCAGGCAGTCCAAGGACAGCGCCAAGGACCTCCACTTGAGTGCGGTTAGGTCCAGGTCAGTCCCACGACCTCCACCCGAGCTCAGGCAGGCCTAGGACAGCTTCCCTGACCTCTGCTCAGAGGACCACCTCTTCCGACGAGCAGAAGCTCAGATTCAACCAGTTCAGCCCTCACCAACCTGCATGGGACCCAGGCCCAGGGTAGGTCCAGTGTCCACTACTCCACCCCCACCTGGGAGCACAGGGCTAACCCACTTCCATCTTGAGACACGGCAGACATAGCCATAGCCTTCTCCACTCAGTAGCCCCTACCTTTTGATAACAGACAGGGCCTAAAAGCAGCCACATCTCAGAACAGGCATCCCAAAGACATTATAAGGCCCACTCTTTCAGCCCCATCTTGGGAAGTCATTGCATTCATCTTGGGGCACATTCTCTGTTATCTTGAGTTACCTCCACTACTGCTGACACCACTTTTAATTGCAGTAGCATACATTGAGGGACACCTGCATGTTCTGAAAGCCTAACATTAAGGTGAGGCACAGACAACCTGCATGGATATTAGAAGAATATAGGATAGAAACTGTAATATCTCAGATCTACACTGCAAGAAAGGAAGGAAAATAGACAACATGAAGAAACAAGGGAGGAAAGTACCCCAAGTAAACCAGGATACTGTAATAACAGAACCCATGCTCAGTGAAGTTGATGAAATATCAGAGAAGGAGTTCAGAAGGTTCATAATTAAAATGATCTGTGAATTAAAGAATGCCTTAAATAAGCAAATACAGGCAAAAATTTATCACTACCACAAAGATATATGAGAGCAAATACAGGTAGCAAAAGAATACTTAAAAAAAGAGATAGAAACTCTGAACAAAAAACAGTCAGAAATCCTTGAAATGAAGGAAACAGTTAACCAAATTAAAAAAACAGTAGAAAACATCACCAACAGACTAGATCAACTGGAAGAAAGAACTTCAGATAATGAAGACAAAGTATATAATCTTGAAAATAAAGTTGACCACACAGTGAAGATAGTAAGAAACCATGAAGAGAACGTCCAAGAATTATGGGACAGCATCAAAAAACCGAATCTAAGAGTAATTGGGATAGAGGAAGGCACAGAGTTTCAAACCAAAGGAATGCACAATCTCCTCAATGAGATAATATCAGAAAATTTCCTAAGCATGAAGAAGGAATTGGAAAACCAAATACAAGAGGCTTACAGGACACCAAATGTACAAAATTACAACAGATCTACACTAAGACACATTATAATGAAAATGCCTAGCATACAGAATGAGGATAGACTCTTAAAGGCTGTAATAGAGAGGAATCAGATCACATATAGAGGGAGACCAATTTGTATCACCACAGATGTTTCAACTCAGACACTCAAAGCCAGGAGATCATGGAACAGTATATAACAAGCTCTGAAAGAAAAGGGATGCCAACCAAGAATCTTATATCAAGCAAAATTAAGCTTTAGATTTGAGGACGAAATCAAAACCTTCCATGATAAGCAAAAGTTAAAAGAATTTCAAACTAGAAAGCCAGCACTACAGAACATCCTTGGCAAAATATTCTATGAAGAGGAAATGAAAAACAATGATGAAAATCAGCAGAGGGAGTAATTACACTAAAGGAAAAACCAATCAGAGGAGAAACCAGGTCAAGTTAAATAACAAAAATAAACAAAAAAGGCTAGAAATACAAATCAGGTCTCAATAATAACTCTTGAATGTTAATGGCCTAAACTCACCAATCAAAAGTCATAGAATAGCAGACTGGATCAAAAAAAAAACAGACCCAACAATATACTCTCTCCGAGAGACTCATCTCATAGGAAAAGACATCCACAGGCTGAAGATGAAAGGTTGGGAGAAATCATACCACTCACATGGACTGAGGAAACAAGCAGGGGTTTCCATCCTCATATCAAATAAAGTAGACTTCAAGCTAAAGTCAATCAAAAGGGATAAAGGAGGACACTACATACTGCTCAAGGGAACCATATATCAACAAGACTTAACAATTATAAATATATATGTGCCAAACTATGGAGCATCCATGTTCATCAAACAAACTCTTCTCAAGTTCAAGAGTCAAATTGACAACAACACAATAATTCTTGGAGACATTAACACACCCCTTTCACCACTGGATAGGTCTTCCAAACAAAAGCTGAACAAAGAAACTATAGAACTCAAAAATACAATAAACAACTTAGACTTAACTGACTTGTATAGAATATTTCATCATTCAACAAGCAAATACACTTTCTTCTGAGCAGCGCATGGATCCTTCTCTAAAATAGATCATATGCTATGCCACAAAACAACTCTTAGCAAATATAAAAAAATAGAAATACTACCCTGCATTCTATCAGAACATAATGGAATGCAATTAGAAATCAATGATAAAATAAGAAATAAAAGCTACTCTAACACTTGGAGACTTAAATAATATGCTACTGAACGAACAGTGGGTTGCAGATGACATCAAAGAGGAGATTAAAAAAACTCTTAGAGGTGAATGGGAACACAGACACAACATATCGAAATCTCTAGGACACTATGAAGGCAGTTCTAAGAGGAAAGGTCATTGCATTGAGTTCATTCCTCAAAAGAAGAAAAAGTCAACAAATAAATGACTTAACATTACATCTCAAAGCTCTACAAAAAAAAAAAAAAAGAACAATCCAACACCAAAAGCAGTAGAAGACAGGAAGTAATTAAAATCAGAGCTGAAATCAATGAAATTGAAACAAAAGAAACAATTGAAAAAATTGACAAAACAAAAAGTTGGTTCTTTGAAAAAATAAGTAAAATTGACAGACCCTTAGCCAAGCTAACAAAGAGAAGGAGAGAGAAAACTCAAATTACTAACATACATGATGGAAAAGGAAATATCACAACAGACACTACGGAAATAAAGAAGATAATTTGAAATTATTTTGAAAACTTCTACTCCAATAAAATACAAAACATGAAGGCATCGACAAATTTCTAGAGTCTTATGATTTGCCCAAATTGAAGCAGGATGATATACACAATTTAAACAGACCAATTTCAAGCAATGAAATACAGAAGCCAACAGAAGCCTACCAACCAAGAAAAGCCCAGGACCAGATTGGATACACAACCAAGTTCTACAAGTCCTTTAAAGAAGAACTAATACCAATACTCTTCAATTTATTTCAGTAAATAGAAAAAGAGGGAGCATTTCCAAACTCATTCTATGAGGCAAATATCACCTTGATTCTAAAACCAGGCAGAGACACATCAAAGAAAGAAAACTTCAGACCAATATCTCTAATAAACATAGATGAAAAAATTATCAATAAAATTATGGCAAATTGGATAAAAAAATATAGTATACCACGATCAAGTGGGGTTCATTCCAGGGATGCAAGGATGGTTCAAAATACGGAAATCAATAAATATAATTCATTACATAAATATACTTGAATATAAGAACCATATTATTATCTCAATAGATGCAGAAAAAGCATTCAACAAAATACAGCACCCCTTCATGTTCAAAACACTAGAAAAAATAGGGATAACAGGAGCATATCTCAACATCATAAAAGCTATCTATGCTAAGGCCCAGGCCAACATCATTCTAAATGGAGAAAAACTGAAAGCATTTCCTCTAAAAACTGGAACAAGACAGAGATGCCCTCTTTCACTACTTCTATTTAACATAATTCTTGAAACGCTGGCCAGAGCAATAAGATAGATGAAAGAAATTAAAGGGATACAGATAGGTAAAGTAGAACTCAAATTATTACTATTCACTGATGATATGATTCTATACCAGGAAGACCCAAAAAATTCCACCAGAAAACTTCTAAAACTCATAAATGAATTCAGCAAAGTAACAGGATACAAAATCAACACCCATAAATCAAATGTATTTCTACATATCAGTGAAAATCCTCTGAAAGGGAAACGAGAATATCTACCCTGTTTACAATAGCATCAAAAAAATAAAATAAAATACTTGGGAATCAACTTAACCAAAGACATGAAAGACCTCTATAACGAAAACTAGAGAACACTAAAGAAAGAAATTATAGAAGACCTTAGAAGATGGAAAAACCTCCCTTGCTCTTGGATAGGCAGAATTAATATTGTCAAAATGACCATAATACCAAAAGCACTATACAGATTTAATGCAATTCCAATCAAAATCCCAATGGCATTCCTCATAGAAATAGATAAAGCAGTCATGAAATTCATCTGGAAAAATAAGAGACCCAGAATAGCTAAAGCAATCCTTAGCAAGAAGAGTGAAGCAGGTAGCATCACTATCCCAGTCCTTAAATTATACTACAGAGCAATAGTTACAAAAACAGAATGTTATTGGCACCAAAATAGACTGGTAGACCAATGGTACAGAATAGAGGACACAGAGACTAATGCACATAATTTCAGTTATCTTATATTTGACAAAGGTGCCAAAAAGGTACATTGGATAAAAGATAGCCTCTTCAACAAATAGTACTGGGAAAACTGGAAATGCATATGCAACAAAATGAAATTAAACCCCTATCTCTCACCATGCACAAAACTCAACTCAAAGTGGATCAAGTATCTAGGAATTAGACCAGAAACACTATGCCTAATAGAAGAAAAAGGAAGCTCTAATCTACAACATATTGGATTAGGCCCCAAGTTCCTTAATAAGAAGCAAGAATTAATATCAAGAATCAATAAATGGGATAGATTCAAACTAAAAATCTTCTCAGCAAAAGAAACAATCAGTGAGGTGAATAGAGAACCAACTAATTGGGAACAAATTTTTACCACATGCACATCAGATAGAACACTAATCTCTAGAATATATAAAGAACTCAAAATTCTTAACACCAAAAAAACCCACAAATAACCCAATCAATAAATGGGCCAAGGAACTGAAAATACACTTCTTAGAAAAAGATATACAATCAATCAACAAATACATGAAAAAATGTTCAACATCTCTTGCTATTAGAGAAATGCAAATCAAAACCACTCTAAGATTTCATCTCACACCAGTCAGAATGGCAGCTATTAAGAACACAAACAACAATAAATGTTGGAGAGGATGTGGGGAAAAAGGCACACTCAAACATTGCTGGTGAGACTGCAAAATGGTGCAGCCAATATGGAAAGCAGTGTGGAGATTCCTCGGAAAACTGGAAATGGAACCACCTTATGACCCAGCTATTCCACTCCTAAGTCTATACCCAAAGGACTTAAAAACAGCATATTACAGGGACACAGCCACATCAATGTTTATAGCAGCACAATTCACAATAGCTAAATTGTGGAACCAACCTAGATCCTTCAGTAGATGAATGGATAAAGAAAATGTGGTATATATACACAATGGAGTATTACTCAGCAGTAAAAGAGAATAAAATCATGGCATTCGCAGGTAAATGGATGAAGTCGGAGAATATAATGCTAAGTGAAGTTAGCCAATCCCAAAAAGCCAAATGCCGGATGTTTTCTCTGATATAAGGAGGGACAGGGAGCATAGGAGGATTAGCAGAACACTAGACTGGCCAATGGAGAAGAAGGTGAAGGGAAGGGGCAAAAGGGTAAAGAAGAAGAAAAAGAAAAAAGATATCTCATTATACCAAGTGCATGCATGAAGACACAAATGGTGTGAATATACTTTGTATACAACCAGAGATATGTAAAAATGTGCTCTATAATTGTAATATTAAGTGTAATGCATTCTGCTGTCATTTATAACAACTTATAATTAAAAATAACTAAATAATAAAAAAAATAGAATGTGATGGATATGACAAAAATGACGTGAAGGCTAGATCACTAAAAGGCATGAGACTTCCACCTATATCTTTTTCTCTCTTGAATCACTTTGGAGCCACTCACCATGCTGTGAGAAAATTCAGACTATCCTATGTAGGGGAGGGAAGGACAACTTGAGGAGGCCCACATGCAGCTTCCCAACACCAGACATGCCATTTTCAATTTTTTACCCAAGGAATTCATGAACATAATAAATGGTGTTTTTATAGCAGCAAATTATGGGGTAGTATTGTAGCCATAGTAGTGGGTACAGGGCTTCTTCTTAATTCAGAGATTGATGAAGAAATATGTACAGAAAAGAACAAGATCATCTTTTGGAGATAATTTTCTATTCATGGTGGGACTTGGATCCAAAGAGTAATTTTAAAAGGTATATATACCTAATACCTTTTTAAATTTTTAAAATTTTTTATTTGTTCTAATTAGTTGTACATGACAGTAGAATGCATTTTGACACATCATACATAAACAGAGTATAACTTCTCATTCTTCTAGTTGTACATGCTATAGAATCATACCGGTTGTGTAATCATATATGTATATAGGGTAATAATTTCCAATTCATTCTACTGTCCCTCTTACCCCCACACTCCCACACCTTCCTTCACTCCCCTCTGCCTAATCCAAAGCACGTCTATTCTTCCCTAACCTCCCCCTTATTGTAAATTAGCATTCACATATCAGAGAAAGCATGGCCTTTGGCTTTTTGGGATTGGCTTATTTCCCTTAGCATGATATTCTCCAGCTTCATCCATTTACTGGCAAATGCCATAATTTCATTTTATTGTAATGCTGAGTAATATTCCATTGTGTATATATACCACATTTTCTTTATCCATTCATCTGTTGAAGTGTATCTAGGTTGGTTCCATAGTTTGGCTATTATGAATTGAGCAGCTATAAACATTGATGTGGCTCTACGTCACTGTCATATGCTGATTTTAAGTCCTTTGAGTATAAGCCAAGGAGTGGGATAGCTGGGTCAAATGGTGGTTCCATTCCAAGTTTTCTGAGGAATCTCTATACTGCTTTCCATTATGGTTGCACCAATTTGCAGTCTCACCAGCAACATATAAGTATACCAGTATACCTTTTTTCCCCACATCCTCACCAACATTTATTGTTGCTTGTATTCTTGATAATTGTCATTCTGACTGGAGTGAGATGAAATCTTAAGAGTACTTTTGATTTGCATTTCTCTAATTGCTAGAGGTATTGAACATTTTTTTCATATATTTGTTGATCGATTATATTTCTTCTGTGAAGTATCTGATCAGTTCCTTAGCCCATTTGTTGATTGGGTTATTATTTTTTTGGTGTTGAGTTTTTTGAGCTCTTTATCCCAGAGATCAATAACATGAAGAGAGAGCCTATAAAATGGGCAGAAATTTTTACCACATGCACCTCAGATAGAGCATTAATCTCCAGGATTCCTTTTTAAACATGCAGAGAAGTTATGTGTGGTGTCGCATGCCCATAATTCCAGCAACTCAGGAGGCTGAGACAAAAGAATCTCAAGTTTGAGGTCAGCCTCAGCAACTTAACAAGGCCCCAAGCAACTTTCTTTCAAGACCCTGTCTCAGGAATAGAGAAATTAAAAGGGCTGGCAATGTAGTTCATTGGTAAAGCCCCCTGGGGTCAATCCCCTGTAACCTACCCCCCAAATATTACACAGAGAAAAGTGACCAAAGGACTGTTTATTTAAAAAGCAGAATATTTCCATGCTTTTCAGAGAGATTCCAATATGCCATTAACTGTTTCTTCCATTTTCACAAGCACATAATTAGCAAGGCCTTAAAGTAACAAGGCTAGAGTGTTCAGTGCCTTAAATAGATCTAACATAATTTGGGAAATAAATGAAATAAATAAGGTTTTTAGGTACTAGTAGTTCAAAACCTTGACAGATTTTCTCATTTGTAAATAATTTATAAATTTAAAAATAATGTAATTTTAAAATATTTTTATCAATTATTAATCTACTAATTCTCTTAGATTCCTCCACTCAGGTTTATTATACCTGTGTACCCTAAAAATAAAGGCAGCCTGCTGTCTTTTATTTAGCATTGCAAACTTCCCTCCATTTAATATGATATTGTATTTCATTAACAGATAATGTAAAATGTAAAGAATTCTATTTCATGTCAGAATACTTTATAATGTAATTTTTTTTAGTTCTTTTCATTATTTTGTATCCTTTGTACACATTATTTTTGGAAAGCTAAGATACTGTTTGATTTCTGAAAGATTTTTATATTTTAATGTTTTTTGTAAAAATGATTGCTAGAATAAAGTTAGTAATTATCTCTTCTATTTCTGTTCTTTATTCAATAAATTGAACAAACATTTAGTCAGCCCACTATGGTGCCACACTTTAGATCTTAGTTTACAGCAGTAAATACATCAGAATTCCTGTTTTCTTAGAATTTTCCTAGGGAGCATGCATTATACTGGGCCATGAGATTGATGGCAAACAAAATATGGTATTTTGGGATGGCAAATGCTATGAGAAGGAGTCTATATTTTTACTTAAATTTATTCATTTTCTATCAATATCTTGTTTGTCTATAAAAAAATACACTCTTGTGGATGTTTGCTTCCAGATTGATTGTTATGATGTTTCTATAAGTAATTTTACCAATTAAAACACACGTAAATGTTTATTATTGGTGGCTGTAGTTTTGATGTAATGAATTAGTGTTTCAGATTGAAGAGCTTAGGTGCTGTTTTAGAAAAAGTGATGGCAGGCCTCAGAGATAGTTATAACTGAGTTGGCCTTTAAGAAGAGACTTGAATATAGAGAGTGATCAAGTCATGCAGCTATCCAGAAGGATGGTCCAGGTGGAGGGAATACCAAGTAAAAAGGCATGGTGTAGGAAAGAGCCTTTGAGAAAAGGAAAGGAAGACAGGATAGCTGAGCAAATTGAGCTTAGGCTCTAAAAGTTAAAAAAATAAATAAATAAATAAAAAATAAAAGAAAGTCAAAAAGGAATGTGAAAAAGTGATTCAGATAGTGGTAGAAATATCAAATATTGCTAGCATATTTTACTGAAATGTGAACTTACAATTGAGCAATCCTTAATAAATGTGATATCTGATGATCTTACATTGGAGGTACTCAAAATTATTTTAATTGCTAGAAGATTTATAATCATAGTTATTTTAAGTTTTAAATACGTATACATTTCAGAGATATAGAGAAATACAAAATTTAAGGAGAGAAGGAAATGACATAATTTCTAGATTTAAAACAAGAATGTCTATTTTTTTTGTGTGATGGTTCAAAGAGTAACTTTTCTAGCTATTATGTCAGCAAGTTTAATATACTGGAAATTTAATTTTTTAAACTACAAAACCTAATGATAAGAAAATTCTAAGTGTGAACTTAAAAAATGTGTGAGAAGGTATTCATGACCTGATAATTTGAAGACCACTGAATTAAACCAATTTACACAACTGCATTATGAATTTGTAATGTATTTTTTCTCTGTACTTTATGACATAGTGTACCTATCTCTACCCTTGATCAGCAGTGAATAAAATGACAGTTGTTGGTTCAGAAAAATAATATTGGGATGGGTCAGTATACGTTCTGTTCAAAGAACTTCTCAAAGCACATGGATTGGTAGCAGTGATTCATTCAACAAATTTTTTATTAAATACTCATCAGGAAGGTACTATCATTATTATTTTCTTGCAGTATGCCATATTTGGACTCTGTTGATTGGTTTTGGTAGCCCAAATGCCATATTTGATCTGATAATTACATCAGTGCATTTCTTCAATATTCATAAATTTTATTTAATTTATAGTAACACATCTATATGAATCTTTAATCAAGTTACTTGGCTTTTAGTTATAACATGGTTTTATTTTTTAATTTTTTTTCATTGAATCCCTTTTCCAGATTTTTGAGATTTGTAGAATCACACCTAGTTTATTCGAAATCGAAAATCAAACTCTTGGGGCTGGGGTTTTGGTTCAGCAGTAGAGTGTTCACCTAGCATGTGTGAGGCCTGGGTTCAATCCTCAGCACCACGTAAAAATAAACACATTGTGTACAACTAAAGCAAATAAATAAATATTCTTAAAAAAACCAAACTCCTCAAGGCTTAATTAGGAGAACATTTCTAAAGCAATTTTTATTTTTTATTTTTACATTAAATTTGTTCACTTTATTTTCTGTTATTGGCTTGCTTGCCAGTTAGTCATGTGCTGCCTTTTGAAAATTTGCTTATAGAGTGATATTTGTGGTTTGTCTCTTTATCAGATAATTTCACTGATAAGTCACACTTAAATTGTTACTAGTAACTGCAGTTTTGATATTTTAATTGTATTTCTCAACCATACTGCCCCCCCTGCATTACCAACAATTATTTTGATGTGTATATAATTTAAATGTAGTCCCCCAATATGAATTCAAGAGTATAGAAAGTATAACCACTAAAATGATCCTTAATATTCTTTATTGTGTTCCACCTTCCCCCTGCTTTATTTTGAAAAATATAGCAGAGTAATAAGAACCCAGATTTTAAAATATTGCTTTGCCACAATTTTTTCAAGTTTTATTTGAAAGGTGTTTCCTTAAAGTTTATTTAAACATTTACCTCCCCACAAATGTTATTTTTATTAAGTCCTCATTAATGCATTAATGCAGCATGTGCATTAATGCAGTATAGCAGTATGAATTTAGACTTTGGAACAATAAATTTGTGTATTTTAATGTGGCTTTACTAGTGATCCTCAGGCATAGGATTGTTTTTTGTTTTGTTTTGGCATAGATTTTTTTTTTTTTTTTTAGATGTTGATGGACTTTTTTTTTTTTTTAAAGAATTTAACCTTTATTTATTTGTTTGCTGTTTGTCCTTCTTTATTTGTTTTTGGTTTTGTTTTTTATGTGGTACTGAGGATCAAACCCAGGGCCTCACCCATGCTAGGCAAGTGGTCTACCATTGAGCCATAACACCAGCCCTGGCATAGACTTTTTGATATTTTAATTTACTCATCTGTAAAATAGGAGTAATGATCATAAAGTTAGTGCTTTCCATTCTACTTTTGAGATTTCCTTTGAAAATAGTAAATGAATCTGGTGAAATGAAGGAAGGAAGGAATGCTGAGTCCTAATATCAGTATTTTATACAACTTTTATGAAGAGTTGTATATCAATGACCATTACAGGTCCTCGTCTTTTCTAGTACAAGGAACTTGTGGAGTAATCATCAAAGAGTAGTATGAATTAACTCAGGCAAGGAAATGCCATTCAACTTTCTTTACTTTCTGGAACTTCATCTCACTATTTGATGATTGCTTCAAATGGTTCAGTTCCTCAATCAAATCGAGCACTTTTGATTTTGTTTCCTATGAACAGGATTTAAAAATCATTCTGAGGCCTCGTCTTCCTCCTGCTGTTCTTAACTAGGCAAGTCTCAAACATGTTTTTCTTAATTGTGGTTCCAGACTCCTTTAAAAATGAATACCATATTGGTGCTTTTCAGTCTAATCTGTGAATGGATGTAGTTCTGGTAATCCTAGCTTTAATGCTGTATTTGAAGAAGAATATTGCAGAGGTCTTTGAGGTTGGCACTCATGTAGTCATCTTCCTCTGAATACATTAGCCCTTCTTTCCCGTGCTTCTTTTTCATTTCACTAACCCAGACGAGCCTGGACATTTAGTTTGTTCTAACCTGAAGCTCTTCTGTCACTGAAAAGCTATTTGTTTTATAAAATTTGTATTCTTATTTATGCTGATCATAAATATAAATATACTTTATAGTTTGTTGTTTTCTTGAGGAAATAAAGATGGGTAAAATGATATCTTCATGTAGCTTTTGACTGGTAGATTTTCATAAGAAACTAGGTCAGGCCATATTCAGAGAATATGATTGGATTTGAAGTTTGGCATGCTTACATTTAACAGATTTTTAATGGATACAGTTCTGTTCAGTATAGCTCTCTCCATATTGTCTGAAGGCTTTAAACTCCTTAGAGAAATCTGGAAATACATCAACAAAACTATCTTTATTCATCCAAGCACAATGATACCTATGTAGTAAATGAAGTGACAAGTCATTTGGATAACTCATACTTATGGAATCTCTTTGTGATAATAGTTTGCGTCAGCTTCACCACACACCATTTAGATTACTTGATCCTTCCATTTCCTTCCCTTGATCCTTCCATTCCCAAATGTCATTTGTTTATGTTAAAACACAGAAGAAGAAAAAGTTTTAATGCAATTGCTGTATTGCCTTGATTTGCTGGGTCCTCAATAACTATACTGTGCACTGGGAAAAGAGCAAATCTCTTGGGATGATATGGCTAGTTTGTGTTATTTCAATGTCATTCCAATTGTAGTGTGCACTTATGGGTAATTTTTTAAAGAAAATTATTCTCACCCTCTTACTTATAAATCTTAATTCCTAGCTCTGATGCATTTGAAATTAAGATTGGTTACATAAAAATTTTAAGTAACTTTTGCCAGTGTTTCTTCTGAATCTTCTCACCTACAAAATAAAATGGGAAATGGGACATATTACTAATTGAGATGCCATCTCAGTATGTAAATAATAGCAAAAGGGGCATTTCTATGGAAATTCTATTTAGAAACATTTGTTTATTTGAGATGTAAAAAAATCAAATATGATAGTCTAATATACTTAGTTGACAAGAAAAGAGAATAATTGAAATAGTAACAAAAGTCATATATAATAGCTTCTATCAGCCTCACAAATGCCTGTGAGGTATGGACTGTTGACTTTTAATGTTTCTGTCTAAAATGCCACTAGCTCTATGTTGTAATTCCCCATAGATTTTAAAAGAAAGGAACAGAAAAATCATTAATATTTCATAGACTTCATTTGTTAACATTACTACATTGTCCCAGTTTTAGGAAAAGACTTTTAGCTTTACCTGGAGCATGACATAGGAATACTTTTCATCTTAGTGACAGAAGTTTAACATATGATTAGGAGAAGTTTATTATTGGTTTTACAGTCAAACTTCCTGGATTAAAACCACACTTCACTATTTATTAAAGGTGTAAACTTAGGCAAGCATGTTAACCTCTGTGGGCCACAGTTTGTTCATCAATAGAATGCAGATGAAAATACTACACATTTTATAGGATTGTTGTGAGAACTAAATGAGTTAGCACATAGGGGAGGTGCTTAGAACATTGCCTGGGATATAACAAGTTCACTTTCAGAGTGTATAATTGGGATGAGTTTTCCTATTTGTATGGTTTGACCAGAGAATGTCTTTGTTTCTACATATCCTGATAATTATTAATTTAAATACCTCTTTGTTCTAGAGAGATTCATAGCAAATCAAAATACGTATGCTATTAAATCATGATGGATAAAAAACAAGCATCAAATAATGAGGGTGAAACCGATAAAGATTCAGTGTAAATATATATGTGCTATCAGGTTCTGTCTGCTTATCATAACTGCTCTGCTGAAATAGCTTGGAGTTTCCTGGGACAAAATTTGTATTTTATCCATGGTATTCATAATTTAAAATTGATTAGGATCCTTAAATTTCTTTATAGACACCATCAGTTAATCTTGTTTATTTAGGCAATATTTCATTGCTATACTTTTAAATCCTTCTTCACTTTATATTTTTCAACATCTTAAGCATATTTCACTCTTTTAGCTTGTAGCTCAAATGCTCTGAAGCAGAAAAAAATGAAAAGAAAAAAAAAGAAGTACTTGCCAGTGCAAGAGAAATGTAATTTTTCCTCATACATTCATGTTCAGGCAATAAGCATAATAACTCTATTATAATTATTTTATATTTACTTTTTACCAGTTATAGACTCTTAAACTTTTATAGGAGATTATATTCTATCAGTTATATTTTGTCCCTTAAAATTTCCAGCCCTTGTGGAATTTCAGTCTCATACTCAACATTTTGAGCTTGTTCACAAAATCTTGAATTCATAATCTCAAAACTAAATTTTTCTTTCTGTTGTAACAATAGATATTAACAATGTAAAGTTGTTACCTTTATCCCTTGACTTTTACATTTGCTTCTTGTAAAAGAAACTAAAAACAACAATGACATAAGCAAATTTAGAAGTAAGCAGTTCAGAGCTAGTATAGAAGCTAAATAAAGTCACACAAAGAATTCAGGATCCTTCTGTCTTGGTACTTTTCCTATCCTTAGCACTAACTTACATCATTAGAGTGGCTCCTGGAGCTCCAGCAAACTTTCACATTTGTGAAAGTGGAGGGAAGAAAAATGCAAAGAACAACAAAAAAGGAAAGACACAGTTGTCTGTCACGCTTGTAAGGCACTGTCCTAGAGATCCCATGCACTGACTTCTTCTCAGATTCCTTTGGCTACTCCCTGGAAGGGATACTTGGGAATGATGTGCACATTGTTCTTAAAATGAATCTGGAACTTTGTTGGTCAGCAAGAAAAAGAATGCAGATTACAGAGACAAATAGCAAGCTTTGCCATGATCCTTGATTAAAGGATAGGTGTTCAGTATTAATATTACTCAGCATCTGCTATTTGAGCAGGTGCCAGTTCCATTTTTAGGCAGTAGTATCCAGCGTTAGCTTTCTTAAGTGAAAACAGCCCTCCTTTACTTGTGTACTAGAAGGAGGGATATTAGGATTTCCTTACATTCCTAGATCCAGCTGGGAGGCAGCAAGGATTTTAAGAGGACTGACATGGAGGCTGTTTTCCCACTTGGTCTCCTCAGCAGGATAAATCTCTTTTAAAATGTGCCAGACAGATGGTTATTGTTTTCTTAAGGCATCAGTGATCAACTATACACCATAAAATCCTGAATGATGAGAAAGGGCACCTTGTTTATTTAAAAAGAAGGGGGGTAATCTATTCACAATTCAATTACCTTCCATTTGATTGAATTGTACTTTCTTCCATTAGCTCCATTTTGGATACTAAGGAATTAGAATTCTTAATGGGAATCATGTATGCATCCCAGATGGAGAGCAGGTTGTACTTGAATACTTTACCAGTTTTACCAGTAGTGGAAATGTGAAAGTAAGCAAGCAAAGATTGCCCAAGCCTACAAAGTACCATACCAAAAAGTGAGATAAGTACTGCACATGGCCTGTATAGTTTTGCCTTTCTTTCATTATGAACCTATAGGGAAGTATACTAATGTTTTTATATATTAGCCACTGAGGTTTATAGATCCTTTAAGGCAGTGATTTCTTTTATGGTGTATTTAATGTGCTGGTTTTCTTTAAATGCTTCTGTTGTATCCAGGGAACCATGTGTATGTTCATATAAAGAAATCTTATACTGAATCTACTATTTATGAAGAGAAGATAATTACATGGTTTAATTACTGCATCTATAGGGCTTTTGGCACCTTGACAAGTTTTTGCACTAGTGCAATACAATGGAACAAATTCCTACCTATTTATATCAAAACAGATACTGTGCCAAGGCCTACAGACATAACTGAAGTTCTTATCTAATAAGGCAGTGAATTATTATGCTTTAGAGAATAGGTTTTAGTGTCATACACACCTGGATTTAAACCCTAGCCCTGCCACTTGGGCAAGTCATAACCTCTCTAAGCCTCAGTGGCCTCATTCATACAGTAATTGAGAGAGGAAAAAAAATATGATAATACATAGTAGATGTTTCCCAGAGATGCTCTGCTCTGGGATTGGAGATTTTGTCGTCTGTCTTGGGTGATCTCTCGCTTTATAGGTATACTCTTGTTTTCTTATTTTGTCTTGGATTGCTTGCTTTGAGAAAAGCCAGCTTCCATATCACTAGGCAGCTTCAATATCTTTAGGCAGCTCGCATGGGCTTAATTGGAAGTTAATATTTTGAGGCCTGTTAACAGTTACTGAGTGGGCTTGGAAGCAAATCTTTCCCCAGTTGAACTTTGAGATTAATTAGAGCCCTAGACTACAACTTGATTGCAGTCTCACCAGAGAATCTGAGCCAGAGGCACTCTGGTAAGCCATGTCCAATTTTCAATTTTCTGAACTATAGAAACTATGAAATGATAAATATTTATTGTTTCTATTAAGTCACTAAATTTAGGTGATTTGTCACACAGCAGTAGATAACTGTTACAACACATGAAGAGGTTCCACCTGTGCATAGCAGGTGGTAAGCACTACCAATCAAGAAGTATTAAAACTATTCACAAAACAAGAAAAGATCAGACTTAATCTAGCATTACAGGATTATTATTCACCAGGCACTATAAAGTCATTTTCAATACATATGTACAAAGAACTCAAGAATAAAACTTATGGGCAACCCTTTGCTTGTTTTTGTAAATTGAAACATATATGGCAAAGTATCAGTCATGAGAGATTTAAAGTTAGTATGAGGAATCAAGAATCCAAGAGGTCATGTAATTCTTCTACTTCAAAGTAAGCTTAAGTTTAAATGGCTAAAGGTCAAAACAAAACGAGAAGTAGTGATTGGCAGATACTATTCTTTATGTTGGCACACTGGGATTGCTAAAATAAAATTTGAGTTGATAAAAATACAACAAGAATTTGTGTTACTTGAATAGTTTGGAGCAATATGTATTTAGAACAATATAAATAATATATTTAAATATATTTACCTATGTTTAATTTACAAAAGGACATCCTACACAATATTTGCCTGATCTTGTAACAAATAATGTAGAAAAAGGTTGCTCATGGCTTGGAAGCATGTGACAAATTGTATTAAAAACTTTATGTGGAATGTCATATTAAAATCTGCCCTGGGGCTGGGGTTGTGGCTCAGTTGCTGGGTTTGATCCTCAGCACCACATTAAAAATAAATAAATAAAATAAAATAAAGGTATTATGTCCAACTACATCTAAAAAAATTTTTTTTAAATCTGCCTTGCCAGAATCAAACTATGAACTTATTTGAAATAAATTCTTTACTCGTCATTGACCTTTAGAAGGTGCAGTGGTGCACGCCTGTAATCTCAGTGGCTTGGGAGGCCCAGGCAGGAGGATCATGAGTTCAAAGCCAGCCTCAGTAATTTAGCAAGGCCATAAATAACTCAGTGACACCCTGTCTCTAAATAAAATAGGAAAAGGGATGGGGATGTGGCTCAGTGGCTAAGCATCCCTGGGTTCAATCCCTAGCTAGTACTCCCACACCCACCCCCACCAAAAAAAAAAAAAAAAAGAAGAAGTAAAACAATTGTAATCAGAATCCTTCTCTTTTCAAATTCACTAAAATTCACATAAGAAAGTGTAGTTTAGTAATGCCTGCTGTCTTCATTTGCGCCCACAGTTCATCCTTCTCTGGCCAACTGCTGCTGCTTAACTTGCAAGATCGAATAAGAATGTATTCCAAGGTGGTGCGCCCACATATTACAGTCTGGAATACATATTCGTTTATTGTGTTATATGATTTAGTGAAAAACAAAATGAGTATTTGAGTATTCCTTTTTCTAGTGGATTCTAGGGTAGTTTGGGATAAAAAGGCAGAACTAACCAAATATGTAGATATGTAGAACTTACTTTAGATGATTCAAAAGCAGAGAATTTACTTATTCTAAGACATCTTAAAACAAACAACAACAACAAAAACAGTTCTTTAGTTGTGGCCAATGGGGTTTAAGAATCTTTATACCAGTTTATCATTTGCTCTAAAAGAGCATCTGTAATTCATCTTGTGAACACTAGAAAGTTATACCCCTTCTTTATATGTTGACATTTTTGAACCATCTAAATAGTCAGATGCAAAGTATACCTTTAAGTTCAGAAGTATTCTCAAAGAGAATAGGAGGTGTGAACTGAGGTGAATATCTTCATAGAACATGGATAATGGCCTGTGGATGTTCTGGTGAAGAGAGGATAGGCCTAAATTTTCTGAAGTTCAAGACTGAAGCAACTGGCACTGCCTTAGTTCAAACCACTGCGTAGGCTATATTGAATCTTTTTTAGAGTCTGAGTTATGTGAAACATGTATTTTATATAACAGTATTATCCTGAAGTTGATTCATAGTTTTTCAACATGATTTACAGTAATGGCACACCTATATTCCCAGAGAGGGAATTTCATGTCTAACCTTCAGCTTTACATACAACATAGCCCTCTCATATCAAATTTACCTATCTGAAAATATAAAGAAAAGAGTATTTTTAAAGTGAACATTTTTTGATGAGTATACCACTAATAAAATAGGTACTAGAGAACCTCCATTAATGTAACCAGGAATGTTACAGATAAATCTGAATTTTTTAAACTCTAGTAATGAGAAACAGAATTTAAGGGTTCAAGAGAAAGGGAAGGGATGTATGGTATTGAACACAAAAGTGTTGAAATATCACAGTAAAAATAATTGTTACTTATTATAAAACTTGATCTTTAGGCTTATGAGACCATATGTGATGACTTTATAAAATAAGCTAGGCCATTATAATTTTGTGGGCATATTAAGCTTTAAAATAAATCCATAGTCTGCTTTCTTCATGGCTACATCAAGTTAAGGGTGGTCATATCATCTCATTTGGAGCAGTTTTCAGCACCTTTCTGGACATGGTCCTGATTTCTGATACTCCAGGATGAGTCTCTTATCTATCCACTGTCAAAGACTTGGTGAGCCCATAGAATCTCCTCAGTACATAGTAGAATTCTTAAGCAGAGATAAACTCAGTCTAATACCTTTAAGTAACCAGGTTAAGTGGTACATACCTATCATCCCTGCCAGCCTTGACAACTTAATGAGATCCTGTCTCAAAATAAATAAATTTTTTTTAGGGTTGGGGATGTAGCTCAGTGGTAGAGTACCCCTGGGTTCAATCCCAAGTATCAAAAATAAATAAATAATACCTTTAAATATATTTTAAAGAAGTAAAATTTTTAAAGAAGTAGAGGAGGTTGTGTTAAGAATGTAAAATTGGTCTCTTAATTAAAGAATCCATTTTCCATAACTGAGAAGTCTCAAAATCTTGCAAAATTCCATGATTACTTACTATTAAAGGGAAAACTTTTTTTCTCCTTTTATTTGTAGTTTGTTTGAGGTCTAGGTGAGTTCTCAAAAGAAATTGATTCAGATTCTCTGGATTCGCTGTGCTAGGAGCCCCAGGTTCTGTGCTGCACAGTGGCTGGAAGAGCCATGGGGAGGACGCCGGATCGGGGAGGACGCGGGATCCTAGAGGCCCGGACACGGAACCATTTACATTCAAGGATGTGGACATTGATTTCCTCTGAAGAGGAATGGAAATGCCTGGACTCTGCTCAGAAGAATTTATATGGAGAGGTGATGTTAGAGGTTTATAGAAACCTGGTCTTTCTTGATATGTCTTCTCATCAAAACCCAGAATTTTCAGGAGAGGAGGAAATAAAATATTTTTTGTAAAACTTGATTAAGAGAAGAAAATGAAGACCAACCAATCTCAGTCCCAGCAAGATCACCCTAGATGGCTGATCCCCTGATGCAGCAACTGACTCTGAAAATGAGAAAGCATCATCCATGGCAAAGAAACCACAACATCCAGACACTTGGGGTGATGTCAAAGAGTTGGTCAAACAATCTGAACAGATCGGGAGAAACTCACATCAAGATGTCTTCCAACCTTCTATACTCTTAATTTGTCCTTTAACTACTTTAACCCTTTATAGTTCACAGACTGTTCCTTTGTGGACCTTTATCTCTCACCCTTCTTTCCTTATAGGTGTAGAAAGAGGTGGACTCTTTCCTCAATTTTTCAGCAATAACTCTCACCTGTTTACAGATGTTGCTCCTTCAATAGGTTTCTCTGAAGTACCCTGGGACTACACTATTCCCTTGCCAGACAAACCTCTTTGTTTTTATTTAGTTTGTGCACATGACAACATAATACAAAAAAAAAATCAACCCCAGTTTTAAGACTCAAAAACAAATTGATCAAAAATTATATGCTGCCATCTTGGTTCTCCAACAACAAAACAACCTTCAAGAAGAACCAACCAAAGTTCTACATCAAACTTAAAGACTGCTTTATGATATGTGTTTTACAGACATTTATGTGATTCAATTTCCTTGAAATGATTCTCTACAAAATTATGCTAATTTATCGAATTATATTCGTGGACCTTGGGATAATCAGTTCTGACAAACTCTCATTAATTTGACTGCCCAAATTGTAAAAACTGATTCTACTCAAATTAAGATACCCATGGTTTCCACCTTTTCTCAAGGGTGGGCTGCACACCTACTTGAGCGATAACAAAATTTAATTTCATGGTTTAATCCCTACAATCCATTGACATATGGCATATTAAGTATACTTCTCTTGTTAACCTTTGCTGAAGGCCAGCTTCAGCAAAGATGTTAAGTTCTTCCCGTTTTGGTGCTGAAGGGAACGTCGACGACAGGAATAATCCACACACGAGTCAGGTTGTAGAAAATCTTTCTACTGTTCTAATTTTACTTTTCTCAGTATGGTTTTTTATACATTTCAACAAGCACAGTAATTCACATTTTTTCTTAGGGAGGTAACATAAAGGAATTTCAGTAGAGAAGATTACAATAAAGGGTTTCCAGGAATTATCTATACAATAAAAATTTCCAGTAATTGATTATCAGGTTTCCAATAATTAGCTCAATAAGGAATTTCAGGAATTAGCCATGATAAAGAATTTCCAGTAACTAACAGTAAAGAATGTTAGGATTAACTATAACAAAGAATTTCCAGTAATTAACTGTAAAGGAATCACCTAGGGAAGATCAGTTATCTCAACTACTGATTAATCTTATCTATAGGTAGGGGAAGGTATTCTAAAAGTCTTAAAGCTAATGTTAAAAATTCTCTAACTTTAGGTGTGCCTGATCATAAAGTTATGTTGTCCTAGTATCTTCTTTAAACTTCAACTGGGCTCATCCTACCGGCTTAGCTAGTTTCTGGCTTTAGATTCCACAGGGCCATTGAACTGGTTTTATTATAGATAATTAAATATATTAGAACCTGGTGGTCATACAATAGAAATACATCAAGAGTACAGACAGAAAGCACACAAACTTAATTCTTGGTGGTCGCATAAAGTGGCATCTCATCCGCAAAGAGGAGCGGAGCTCAGACCTCCAGGCATTTGGAGGGAGCTTGGGCTCAAACTCATTTGCATAACCAAGGAAAAACCCAGATCTCTGGATAAGCAGACAGACACCTGGCTTGATTCTTGGATTGGAAGAACTAGGCCCACACAGCCCTGAATTAACAGGTTGGGGGTAAGCTCAATTCCAGGTTGGGGAGATCTCAGACTCACAGCCCCGAATTAACGGGTTGGGGTCGAGCTCAAATCCCCAGATGAGAAACACCACATCTCCCCCGTTCTTTTAATTTGAGGGCAGCGACCTCTGTAGATGTGTTTCTAAGGCCTTTCCAGAAAAGTCTGAGGAAGACTGGAAGAACAAAGCATAAGATTATAATGAACAGGATAGCAAAACCAAGATTTATCAAGTAGGACCACCACGTGCTATTAAAAACTGTAGCTTTTATATTATTAAACAAATCTGTTGCAAAGTCCACAGTGGAATCAGTAGCCAGATGGGCATGGCTAATTTCACTCACCCGCATTTGCAGGGAGTGAATATCTGGAGCCACATCTGAGTTATTCCAGATTCCCAGCAAATGGGACTTAACCTTGGTCCAACTATGCTCAGATTCATTGTAACCTAATGGAGTAATGCAAATCCATTTATAGTTAGCATGACATCTAGTTGTCATACGAGTCTTAATATTTTGGATTTGATTTCCCACATAAAGGATGGCTTCTTCTAAAGCATTTATCCTAGCCTCTAACTTTCTATCTATCTTCTCTTGTATAGCCATGGCTGCAGAAATATTTTGAGATAAAGTATTCACATGATTAGCTGTATGAATTTCTCTAACTAAAGCAGTAGAAGAAATAGCAATAGAGCCTAATATTCCTATAAGAGCAGATATTCCTAAAATAAGGGCTGCAACAGATCTTTTAGGCCTAATTAATTCATTTAACTCTTTAAATATTTGGATCCCTTGATCATCATACCATTTTTCATTTAATTTGACAGGAAGCATATTACAAAAGTTGTATAATTTTTGGGTATAATACTTTGCAAACAATTAGCATACATTTTTGGCAGTCAACAGAATATACATCATTGATCATTCTTATCTTCATAATTTTATGGTTCCCAATTAATATAGCATGGGGGGCATTAACACAAGCTATGAGGTCTTATGCAAAACCATGACATGAGAAATTCCCCCAAGTAACTCAGGAACATTGGTAGATACCTTAATGTCTGATTGTCCCCAGTCAGTTATTAAGGAGGGGCGGATCTGAGAAATAAGTCCAATAGAACCAGTCAGCAGAAGTTGTAGTTATCCCACAGGCAAGCAGAGTGATGATGGCGAGGAACAGCTTCTCCGGGGTAACAGGTGATCCTTGGCTGTTACCAGATCCAACCAGATGCCGTGCATGAGCGAGGAGATTCTGTAGTTGACTCCAAGAGGGCAGTGATGATTCTTGTTGAGCCCGCCTTTGAGAGCAAGATGAGAGAAATCGGAACTCAGTTGTTCATCCCGTTTTCATCTTTGAGGTGTCCCCTGTGGGCATGGCCGCTGCTGGCGAGGTCTCCGTCTGTGCCGCGGGGGGCTCATAATGTCTTATGAGGCGGTCTAGTATCCACAAAGGTGTGGGGGCTTCCTGCAGAAACACACATGCATACCCTCTCCCTGATGTTAATAGGATATCTGGTCCTCTCCCTTGACCTGTTAACAGATCTTTTACATAGACGTCTATGTTGACTGAGCCTGTTGCAGCGAAGGGGTGAAAGACAGGTTAGCAAAGTCAAAAGTCAGTTGTTTCTCTTGGGTCTGGTGTGTCCTCTGCAGGTAGGCTGGTGCTAAAACCTCCGTCTGTGCTGGGCCTGGTCTGTGGAAAAAACATAAGCACAGCCTCCACCTACCAGATGTCAAAAGGACATTAAATCTTCTCTATTGACTTGTTAAAAGGCCCTTTTATTTTGAAAAGAGTATGTGGTAATATATGATGAAATTTTCTATTTCTTAATATAGAAATTTGAGCTTTTAATGTCTGATGAGCTCTTAAAGAAATAGCATTATAATATTTTAAGAAAAATTTTTGTTCTCTTCCACATAGACTACACTTCGGTTTATATCAGAATATTAACTTTTAACCTTAGGGAAGAGAAAAAACCTTAAATAGCTTTTCCTGATTACTTCATATACTTACTTAACCAACTCACACAGGCCTCTTACCTCACTTACATAAACCCTCTTACTTCATCACAAAAAGTCTCTCTTATCTTGAAACATATTCTTTTCCTTCAATTTAATATGGTTTCCATACCTATAACCTTCTGATTACTTTCTCTCACGTGCTATCCCTTTTTTCTGTTCCTTTAGAGACAATTTTTATAATAATTTGAATTTAGACAAATTATTTCATCTTAATAAAAATATTTTGTTATTTACAGTACTCTTAACTGGAACAGGTGAAACTTTTGAGCCTTTGTATATAGAGAAGTCTTTTATAAACCTTTGTATATAAAATTACTTACGTCTGGCAGCCATTTCATGAGAACACAATGCTTAAGTATATAGAATTGATTATACCTGTTGGAACTTTAACCTCCTTCAGTGATAAAAAGGCAATTTTAAAATTTCTTTTTTAATTTACCAACTTATGAAAACAACCAATAATGTCTCTAAATAGAATTTAAGGAGTTATTTAATGGCATATATAACAGTCAGCATCTTTACCTTGCAAAGAAATTAGATGTTAAACAAATAAAGTTATTTATAAATGAGTAATCTCATGTTAAATTGATTTTACCTATTTTTTCTTTGTAGAGGATGAGTCCTGCAACCAAGGGTTATTAAGGCATTAACATATTATTAGCTTTTAGACCAACTGAAGAGAATTGTGAGTTAAGTTCTCATATTAGAAGCACCTTTATTATTTTTATATGTTTATTTAAGTTAAATTGAACTTATAATTCACGTGAATTAAAGGTATTTGGATCCACTTAAAAACACTTTTTGATGAGCAGCTCATTTTGTATTTGCCAAACCTTATATCATTTAAATGACATATGAACATATACATATAGACATACAAACATAAAAGACAAGTGTGCACACATAACACAATAGCAAAAGGCCTTGTAGCTTTTGTAGATGAATCTCCATTGCAATGGTATAGATGTTTAAAACTCTATAATTAAATAAAAAACAAAACTGATCAAAACAATATCAACTCAGATGTATAGAATTAAAGTTATGAGCTCAAAAAAAAATATTATATATATATTGATTCTAAGAAAAAGCAAAAGTCTTTAGATAAAATGACCAGCCGGTAATGGAAAAACCCAGGTAAAAAGACACCTTTATCTTATGTTTTTTCTTTTGGGGCTTAAGCTTGATGTTTATCCATTTGCCTTTTAACGTAAGTCTTGACTGAGGTCTGGAACAGTGAGAAAACTGCCTTTTTGTTAGTTTCATAACATTAAACAGTGATTTTTTAGTTAGCTGATCAGTAGAAGCATTTCCTGTGCTTAAAGAACCAAAGAAGATTAGAATGTCCCTGGATATGTCCTACAAAAGAAAAATTTATTTACTCTTTGATAAATTAAAGACTGTAATTTTAAAAGACTATATGTTATAGATAATTGTAATGATAAAGTAGAAGTCTCAATAGCAGGAAACAAATTAGCAATATATTGAGAATCAGTATATAAATTAAATGCCTGAGGCACCTTTTCAAAGGCAGTAATGATTGCAATAAGTTCAGTTTTTTGAGCAGAAGTCTCAAAAGTTTGCTGCACTATAGGTGCATTATTGCAAATAATAGTAACTGCAACTCCATTAGATGATCTATCAGTAAATATTAAAGATGCATTTGATAATGGCTCTTGAGAACACTTTTTAGGAAATGTAAATTTAATTTTTAGAAATAAACTGAAATAATGGATGATTGGGCAAATAAAAACAAAATTTCTCCATGAAATCATAATCAAAAGCCAAGGCTTAGAACCTTTTGTAAGTAATGTCCCATAATAGGTTTAACTTTCTGTTTGCCTCTTTCCCCTGAGGGGTTAAAAGATGTAGGAAGGGGATCTCCGTGGGTTTGCTTTAAATAAGATCTAATCCATATCAGGAAATTTTGTCTGGTAAAAAATAAGGTATATCTACATTTTTCTGACATAAAGTGGGACTATTTTTCACAAAAGCCTGGCAGGCATGACTGAAATGTCCTGATTGACTGCAAGTGAAATAATGTTCTTTTGCCACGGTAATAAGAAATTTATCATCTATAGAAGCATTATTATATCTCTTTAAAAACTATAAACAAGTTCTTCCTAGTATAGTGGCAACAATAACAATACCTTAGATATGGGCAGGAGTTACATCTACATAGGTTTTAATGAAATTGGCTAAAGATCCTGTTTTTCTAATGGGTCTAGCAATGCTTGATAGGTTGGGTTTGCAATAAACCCAGCTTATCTTAGAGCAGCCTTTTGGTAGCAAAAATTAAACCTGTGTAAAATAAGTTTTACCTATCATAAACTTAGAAAGCATTAAGCCTTTTTTTTTTTTTTTTTTTTAATATTATAGCCAAATGACCTGTGTAGCCTTTTCTTAATAAGTTGTCTATAAAAGTAAATATTGTTTTGGAGTTAAGCTTAACTTTGTTCTATTGCCAATAAAAGGGAGTTATCTGTTTTGTAGCAGTTGAATTAACTAGTTACAAAGTATAAGGGGAAGTTGAACTGAAATTTTCGACTGAGTTATTAGCTCTTAAACCAATTTAAAGGTTGGGGGAGTGTAGGATTTTCTGGAAAATTACCGGGCAGGCTTCCGAGGGAAAAGCTTCAAGATTAATTGTCCTTGTTTATTATATTTAGATTTACATTCACGAGCCCAATGAAAACCCTTTTGGCATTTTGGACACACAGTTTTTGGCCTAGGATTATTTTCTTCTTTATTATTATGTGGGCAGTTACGGCTAAAATGCCCAACTTGACCGCAAGAAAAACATTGTCCTTTAGTGGTATTATCAAAAGATTTCTTAGGAGCAGGATTTGAGCCATATCTCTTTAAAAACTGTGAATATGTCTGGCCCTTTAGGGCTGCAGCAAATGCTATGCCTTGAATATGGGCTGGGGTAGTATCCACACATGTCTTAATAAAATCAATTAAAGTTCCAGTCTTTCTAATTGGGCGAAGTAACGCCTGACAGGTGGTATTGGCGTTCTCAAAAGCCAGCTGTTTGGTCAGCAAGTCGGCTGCTTCTGCATGAGGAATTACTTTAGCAATAGTGCTTTCCAGCCTAGCAACAAAATCCTCGTAAGGCTCAGAAGCTTGTTGTCTGATATTTGAAAGAAATGCCTGTTTAGATTCAGAAGCAGGAAGATTTCTCCATGCTACTAAAGCGCATTTGCTGACCTCTTGCAATGCATGTTGCGGTATTTTCACCTGGTCTTCAGTTGAATAATATTCTCCAGTCCCCATCAACATGGAGATAGTATATTTATATGCCCCTCTTCTAAATGCTGTTTCCGCAACAACTCGCTTTACATTATCCTCATAATCAGCCTTCCATAATAGATACTGACCAGGAGGCAGACAAGACCTTGCAGTTTGTTGCCAATCATAAGGAGTCATCCATTCAGCAGATAAAGAGTCAACCAGTTGTAAAGTATATGGGGAAGTAGGGCCAAAATTTCTAACAGCCACCTTCAACTCTTTTAATAACTTAAACGGGAGGGGCTCCCAATGTGGGGGAGCTTCAAAGTTAGGATCTACTGTTTTTAAAGTTGCCACTGGGCAAGTCAGGGAAATATCTCCTAATTGCCTGGCTATAGCTGCTGCTCCCAAAAATCCACCATGACGACAGGGAGGTAATTGTGGTCCCATAGTTGGCCCTCTCCTTTCAGAGACTTTAGGTGGGGACGGAGGGGCAAATGGAGTAGCAGGAACAGATGACATAGGCCCAGGAAGCTGGTTCTTACATGTTGCTTCCTTTAAATCATTTTGGTCATCACTTAAATTGCTATCAGTTTCATCCTCAGAAATATTAGTTGCAGATTTGCGGTCTGACTTATCTGCAGCAGGCTCTGCAAGAGGAGTTTGTTTTGGCTTCTTTATCCTATTTATAAGGCAAACTGCTTTATGAACAGAATTTAAAGCATCTTTAAATAAATTCCTTAAGGGAAAGACATCTATTGGGGTCCTTTTTGACCCATAATGGTTATAACAAGGTTTTATCTCTTTTCTTAACCCTTTCCATGTGTTTAAACTTAAAGTTCCTTCTTGAGTAAACCAAGGGAAACACTCTTGATTAAAATAAGAAAACTGTTTCAGCTGTTTAGAAGTAGCAGCAGCACCTCTCTTATTTAACCTCTGTTTAACTACATCTATAAAGAGCCCTCTCTCTCGGGACTCGATATGGCCCATGACTTCTCAAAAATAAAAATAAAAGTTCTTTGGTTACTTACTCTTCTCTAAATTGGCCTTTCTCTGCCAACGGACCCCGGACGTCCTTGAGTAAGAAATCTAGTTCCCTCCCGAGTATCTACTATTTCTCTCTATAATTAAATTATAACGCAAAAGGCAGCTTACCAATCGGGAGTCCCTGTTCGGGCGCCAATTTGCTGAAGGCCAGCTTCAGCAAAGATGTTAAGTTCTTCCCGTTTTGGTGCTGAAGGGAACGTCGACGACAGGAATAATCCACACACGAGTCAGGTTGTAGAAAATCTTTCTACTGTTCTAATTTTACTTTTCTCAGTATGGTTTTTTATACATTTCAACAAGCACAGTAATTCACATTTTTTCTTAGGGAGGTAACATAAAGGAATTTCAGTAGAGAAGATTACAATAAAGGGTTTCCAGGAATTATCTATACAATAAAAATTTCCAGTAATTGATTATCAGGTTTCCAATAATTAGCTCAATAAGGAATTTCAGGAATTAGCCATGATAAAGAATTTCCAGTAACTAACAGTAAAGAATGTTAGGATTTAACTATAACAAAGAATTTCCAGTAATTAACTGTAAAGGTTTCAGGAATCACCTAGGGAAGATCAGTTATCTCAACTACTGATTAATCTTATCTATAGGTAGGGGAAGGTATTCTAAAAGTCTTAAAGCTAATGTTAAAAATTCTTTAACTTTAGGTGTGCCTGATCATAAAGTTATGTTGTCCTAGTATCTTCTTTAAACTTCAACTGGGCTCATCCTACCGGCTTAGCTAGTTTCTGGCTTTAGATTCCACAGGGCCATTGAACTGGTTTTATTATAGATAATTAAATATATTAGAACCTGGTGGTCATACAATAGAAATACATCAAGAGTACAGACAGAAAGCACACAAACTTAATTCTTGGTGGTCGCATAAAGTGGCATCTCATCCGCAAAGAGGAGCGGAGCTCAGACCTCCAGGCATTTGGAGGGAGCTTGGGCTCAAACTCATTTGCATAACCAAGGAAAAACCCAGATCTCTGGATAAGCAGACAGACACCTGGCTTGATTCTTGGATTGGAAGAACTAGGCCCACACAGCCCTGAATTAACAGGTTGGGGGTAAGCTCAATTCCAGGTTGGGGAGATCTCAGACTCACAGCCCCGAATTAACGGGTTGGGGTCGAGCTCAAATCCCCAGATGAGAAACACCACAACTGTATGCCTACACCTGAATATAAAATTGTCTTAATTGCTCAGATTGTTCAAGACTTAGAGGGGGAAACAGTTGCAGGGCCTGACCTGGAACTACAGAACGCTTATCTTGCTCTTTGTGCAGCAGGGAATCTTAATGTAGAACTATGTTTTGGGAGGAAGTGCTGTTGGCAAGTTTGCTTCTTTGACTTTGACAAGGAGTTATTCCATTGTTGGTGCAAGGTCAGTCTACATGGCAGTTTTTTGGACTCTTTGTGTCTGGACATCCATAAGATGATATGTTGTATATGACCTCTGACTTTACATGACTTTTATCTGTAAATTGGCACATACCCACTATAAAAGCTACTTTTGCTTTGCAATATCTGAAATCATCTCTGTAGGGGTTTCTCCATGCCCTCAAGCTTCCCACAGTTAATGCTGGAAGGGCAGGCCCCCCCAGAAATTTTTTTCATTTGTTTGTTTGTATTTATTTTATGTTTGATTTTACTCTGTCAGACTCTCTCTATCAGTCTATGTCCTCAAAGAGTACCTACTCTTTAGGGAGACTACCAAGAGATCAGCAAGATTATTTCAACTAGAAGTATTTCTTTTTCTTTTGATGATAGACCATGAAGCAAGTTTTATTCTAGCCATTTACTAAAAATGTGATGTTGGAAATAATGTTTAACTTTCTTTGTTATGGGAAGTTGTCCTGGGCATTATGGGATACTTAAAAGCATTTTAAGCCATATCCACCAGAGAGAGTCCAGTAAGATACACAGAGATGTAACAATCAAAACTTTCTTCAGACTTTGCCAAATATCCCCAAAGGGCTCAGAAATATCCCATTGTGTGGGCATACCACATCCATTTTGATGATTCACTCATTGGTTAATGAATATTTGAGGTGTTTCCACATTCTGACTATTAAAAATAAAGGTACCACAAATATTTGTGTGTAGCCATGCACAGTGGTCCATGCCTATGTATAGCCACGCACAGTGGTGCATGCCTGTAATTCCAACAACTCATGACTGAGATGAGATGGGGGATCAAAAGTTTAAGGCCAGTCTCAGCAATTTAGGAAGATCCTTTCATTAAAAAAAAAAAAAAAAAAAAAAAAAAAAAGGACTTGGGATGTAGCCAGTACCAAAAGCAAACAAACAAAAAAAGAGTTTGTATATAAAGTTTTTTTTTTTAATTTTTTTGTTATATATGATAGTAAAATGTATTTTGCCATATCATATATGTGTAAGGTTTTATGTGAAAGTAAACACAGTCTGCCTTCAGAAAAAATAAAAAGAAATTGATTCATAGGGTATTTTCCAAAATATACCTTATATACATACACACATATGATTCTAAGGTTTAAATAGTTTGGGCAACACTACCTGTACAGTAGGATTTTGGCAATTCACAATGTGTATTATCACAAAGGTCTGATAAGTCCTATGTGAATGGAACATTTCTAAACCTGCATTTCTCAAATTTACTTAACCAAATGACCCTTTACAAAAACAAAACAAGAGAAAACAAACAGATGGTACTTAGGAATGGTATTTTGTGGAGCATATCATAAGAAGTACTTTTCTAATGTAAGGACCAAAATGAAAAATAATCATTTCCTCAGGCTGCTATAATAATTTTCAACAAACTGGATAGCTTGAAATAAGAGAAATGTATTCTGTCATGGTTCTGGAGGCAGTAAGCCCAGAATCATAGTGTGAGCAGGGCTGTGATCTCTCTGAGCCCTGGGGGATGATGCTTTAGCTTCCAGTGACAACTGTCAGTCTTTGTCATTTCTTAGCACATAGCTACATCACTCCAATCTTGCCAATCTTTGCCTTCTTCACATGGCCTCTTTCCCAGTCCATGTATCCATGTGTCTTCATGTAAGGACACAGTGATTGGATTTGGGGTCCATCCTAGTCCAGTCCTCATTTAACTTACATCTTAACATCTGCAAAGACTCTATTTCCAAGTATGATCACACCCACAAGTATGGAGATTGGGATTTAAACACAGTTTAACCCACTATAATAATGATCCTTTGAACTACTTATCCCCCTGCTCCTCTACTAGACCATGTATTAGCGTGCTCCAGGACTTAGTCCTCTTGCCTTTTCTCTTTTATCTACCTTCATTCCCTAGGAATTTTTTATCTATGTTTTAAATATCTCCTATATGCAGATGAGCTCTCCCCTGAATTGCAGACTGTTTCTTGCATGTCTCCCTTCTTCCTTCATTTTCTTCAATCTGTACACAACTTCTCCAAATAGTCTTCTCTAATCAGCCTACCCATAAGATCTCTCCTCCATATCTAACACTTTATCCTACTTTGTCATTTTTTAAATACCACTGACCTCCACCTGAAGAGTGTTAATTTGTCTCTTCATCCTAAATATATGATAAGACTAGAAAATTCTATGATGGTAGATGTATAGTGGCATCTCATTCACTACTAGATCTTTAGTGTCTGGAACATTGTAACAAACAAATGGGTAACTGAAAGAATTATGTAATCAGGTGTTTTTCCACTAGTTTCAGTACACTTGATTATCTCTAAATGTTCTATGTCTTTGGTTTCATTAATTTGCTTTTTTCTGAAATTTCTTCCACATTCTGTTTTTCTTTGTCTCGGGGGAATGCTCTTGAACCCTCCAAGACCCTGTTCAAGTCTGCTACACTCTTCACTATGACCTCCTCTGTCTCTGATCTTCCACTGGATTCAGCCTTTACTACACATATTAGTACATAATTGGTCTTTAATTGTTAGATGTGTGTCTCTCCAAGATCATAAATCTCTTAAATACAGGTAGAGTATTGTAGACATTTTTACCCAACTTTCTAGTGGTAATGCACAAATAGTGGGCAGCCATTTTTATTGATCAGCCCATTGTCCTGTTGAATAATTGATTGGCTCAATTTCAAAGCATGTAAATAAAATGGCAGATGAGTATATATGGTTGTGATAAGCAAGAGGAATATATAATAACATTAGAGAAAGAAACATTCATTTCCAAATAGCAACATTAAAAGGGAAATATTGTAATAAGTAAGAGACTGCCCATTAGAAGGTAAATAATCCTTTTTACCCAATATGATGTTAACTGGAAAATCTGCCTCTGTACTTTCAGTTCCAGATAATCATATCTGACCTTTCTTTAATACCCATGAAAGAGCTTCTTAGTCAATGTGAAAACTGAGTCCATATAAAACATGTTACTAAACTGATAACATTTGTGAGTCACTTTCCATCAGTGATTTGCCAGATATCCTTCTAGCATTTTGAAAATTAGATCATTTTTTTAAAGCACAAATTTAAATATATGCAGGCTTATTGGTTGGAAGTGTAACGTTGTTTAAGGTAGACCTAATATTTTCACATCTCTTGGTATATTTTGTTGGAAGAGGCCTAAAAGATACTTAAAGCATAGTTAGTACTAAGTATATTACATATGAATATATATTTGGTTTTTCAATATTTTGTTTTTTAAAAACAATGTATTGGATCCAGCCGCCAGTTTGCCTGGCCTCCAGGCCCAGAGTGGCAGCTCCCTGCTGCTGCACTCAGGGCCAGACCTGGGGAAATACCTCCTACACTCCCCGCGACCCGCTCTGCGGTGACCAGAGCAAGAGGTAGGCATCCGCCCGCCCCGCGGGAAGGAGAGATCCAGCCGCCAGTTTGCCTGGCCTCCAGGCCCAGAGTGGCAGCTCCCTGCTGCTGCACTCAGGGCCAGACCTGGGGAAATACCTCCTTACACTCCCTGCCACCCGCCCAGCGGTGACCAGAGCAAGAGGTAGGCATCCGCCCGCCAGCTGGAAGGAGAGATCCAGCCACCAGTTTGCCTGGATTGCAGGGCCCAGAGTGGCAGCTCCCTGCTGCTGCAGGCAGGGCCAGACCTGGGGAAGCACTACCTCCATTCCCCTCGACCTGCCCAGCAGCCCAGCGGTGACCAGAGCAAGAGGTAGGCATCCGCCCGCCCACGGGAAGGAGAGATCCAGCCGCCAGTTTGCCTGGCCTCCAGGCCTAGAGTGGCAGATCCCTGCTGCTGAATGCAGGGCCCATCCTCAGGATAAGCCCCCTCCACTCTTCCACTGTGCCATTCTGCAAAGGGCCAAAGGTGCAGACTTGACTCCACTAACAGGATTACTGACTGGACATGATCTGGGTCAATTGGCTTAATCGGGAAGGGAAATAAGAAGGGCTTCCAAGGGTCCATTTGGCTTGAGACTTATTCCTGGTTTCAACATTTTTGTTTGTTTGTTTGTTTGTTTTGTTGTTTCTTGGGGGGGGTTGTTTGTTAGTTTCTGGGGTTTTTTTTTGTTGTTGTTGTTGTTTTGTTTCATTTTGATTGACAGTGTGTTTGTTTGCTTCTGCTCCTCTTTGCTTTCTTTCTTTTCTTCCTTCTCATTTTAGTATTTTTTCTCCTTCCTTCATCTTCCCTATTTACACCCTGCCATTGCATACTTAACAAAGGCAAAAACAAGTTATATGCAGAAATTGGGATTTTTTGAACGAGTACAATTGAAATATATAGCAAAGTGGTGTTATATGTAGTGTATTCTCTATTTTCTAGACTCACTCCCTCTCATACTAATTTCTACTCCTTGGTCACTTTTTTTCTTTTTATTCTTTTTCTTTTTCAACATCTTTCTTTATTTCTTCTCTCAACCGCTGGATAAATTAGGTTTATATATAAATTCGTCATTCCACCTAATCATTTATTATTTCCTTTCTCATCTGCTGATACTAAACCAGTTCCATAGAACTCTCTTTTCATACTTTCTAAGAAAGAACAAGTCAGTTCACTCACTTCCCTCTTACTAAACATATCACCTATGTATCCATTACTTGAATCTATAAAGCCCCATTAGAAGCTTACAGACTAAATTGGAAACAATATCTAGGTTAACTAAATCTGTACATTATGATCAAACTGGGATTCTCTGAATAGAAAGTGTCTGATTTAAAGTGTAAAGGAAATATAAGTGGATCTGATAGCATTGTACTACAGGAGCAAAGTAAGGTTCTAAGGTAAAAGCAAAATAGTCAAGGTCCCATAGTGCAAGAAGAATTGACGTACAAGCAAGATGAAGAAAAAAGGAAGGAAAGAAACAATGAAGAAAAAAATCAATATACCTCCTCAGTAGATTCCATGGCATGCACAGTTGGTGAAATGACAGAGGTGGAATTTAGAAATTACATTTGCCAAATGCTTGCGGAACTTATAAATGAACTCAAAAATGAGATGAGGGAGCAAGTACAGATGGCGAAAGATCATTTTGACAAAGAACTCCATAAACAAATACAGGAAGTAAAAGATTACTTCAATAGGGAGATAGAAGCTCTAAAGAGAAACCAAACAGAAATTCCGGAAATGAAAGAAGCAATAAACCAAAATAAAAGCTCAATCGAAAGTATCACCAACAGAGTAGATCACTTGGAAGAAAGAACCTCAGACAATGAGGACAAAATATATACCCTAGAGAAAAATCTAGATTACACAGCAAAAATGGTAAGAAACCAAGAACAGAACATCCAAGAATTATGGGACAACATAAAAAGACCAAACATAAGAGTGATTGGGGTAGAGGAGGGGGCAGAGTTTCAAGCCAAAGGAATGAATAATTTATTTAATGAAATAATTATAGAAAATTTTCCAAACTTGAGGAATGAATGGGAAAACCAAGTTGAAGAGGCTTACCAAACACCAAACATACAAAATCACAACAGATCCACACCAAGACACATTATAATGAAAATGCCTAATATACTGAGCAAGGAGAGAATATTAAAAGCCACAAGAGAAAGGAAGCAGATTACATATAGGGGGAAACCAATCAGACTATGTTCAGACTTTTCTACCCAGACCGTAAAAGCAAGAAGATCCTGGAATAGCATATTTCAAGTTCTGAAAGAAAAGGGATGTCAACCAAGAATCTTATATCCAGCAAAATTGAGCTTTAGATTCAAAGATGAAATAAAAACATTACACGACAAGCAAAAGTTAAAAGATTTCGCAGCTCGAAAGCCAGCACTTCTGAACATCCTGGGCAAAGTTTTTCATGAAGAAGAAGAGAAAAATAACAACGAAAATCAACAAAGGGAGATATTAAACTAAGGGAAATACCAACCAGAAGAGAAACCAAATCAAGCTAAAGATCATAATACAAATAAAAATGGATGGGAATAAAAATCACATTTCAATAATAACCCTGAATGTTAACGGCATAAAATCACCATTCAAAAGACACAGATTATCTGAATGGATTAAAAGAAATGACCTAACAATTTGCTGTCTCCAAGAAACACACCTCATAGAAAAAGACATCAATAGACTGAAGGTGAAAGGCTGGGAAAAGTCTTATCACACACATGGCCTGTGGAAGCAAGCAGGGGTTTCCATTCTCATTTCAAATAAGGTAGACTTCAAGCCAAAACTAATCAAAAGGGACAAAGATGGATATTTCTTACTACTTAAGGGAACCATTCATCAACAGGATATAACAATCATAAATCTATATGCCCCAAATAATGGAGCACCTACATTCATCAAACAAACCCTTCTCAAATTCAAGAGTAAAATTGACCACAACACAGTTGTTCTAGGGGATTTCAGCACACCTCTCTCACCAATAGATAGATCATCCAAACAAAAGCTAAACAAAGAAACCTTAGGCCTCCTTAAAACAATTAATAACTTAGACTTAACGGACATATATAGAATATTTCATCCCACAGTAAAAGAATACACTTTTTTCTCAGCAGCACATGGCTCCTTCCCAAAATAGACCATGTATTATGTCACAAGGCAACTCTCAGCAAATATAAAAAAATAGAGATACTACCCTGCATGCTATCGGATCATAAAGGAATGAAATTGGAAATCAATGACAAAACAAGGAATAAGAAAAACTACTCTATCAACTGGAAGCTAAACAACATGCTACTGAATGAACAAGGGGTCGAAGAAGACATCAAAGAGGAGATTAAAAAATTCCTAGAGGTAAATGAGAACACAGATACATCGTATAGAAATCTCTGGGACACTATGAAGGCAGTAGTAAGAGGAAAATTCATTGCATTGAGTTCATTCCTTAAAAGGAAAAAAAAAAAAACAACAAAATAAATGACTTAACATCACAGCTCAAAGCACTAGAAAAAGAAGAACAGATCAACACCAAGAGCAGCAGAAGACAGGAAATAATTAAAATCAGAGCAGAAATTAATGAAATTGAGACTAAGGAAACAATTCAAAGAATTGACAAAACTAAAAGTTGGTTCTTTGAAAAAATAAACAAAATTGACAGACCCTTAGCAATGCTAACGAAAAGAAGAAGAGAAAAAACTCAAATTACTAACATTCGTGATGAAAAAGGGAATATCACAACAAACACCTCAGATATACAGAATATAATTAGAAATTACTTTGAAAACTTGTACTCTAATAAAATAGAAAATACTGAATGCATTGACAGATTTCTAGAGTCATATGATTTGCCTAAACTGGATCTGGAGGCTATACACAACTTAAACAGATCAATTACAAGTGAAGAAATAGAAGATGTCATCAAAAAGCTACCAGCAAGGAAAAGTCCAGGACCTGATGGGTTTACAGCCGAGTTCTACAAGACTTTCAAAGAAGAATTAATACCAATGCTCTTCAAACTATTTCAAGAAATAGAAAAAGAGGGAGCTCTTCCAGACTCTTTCTATGAGGCCAATATTACATTAATTCCAAAGCCAGGCAAAGATGCATCCAAAAAAGAAAACTTCAGGCCAATATCTTTAATGAACATAGATGCAAAAATCCTCAACAAAATTCTGGCAAATCGGATACAAAAACATATCAAAAAGATAGTGCATCACAATCAAGTGGGGTTTATTCCAGGGATGCAAGGCTGGTTCAATATTCAGAAATCAATAAACATAATACATCACATCAATAGACTTAAAGATAAAAATCATATGATTGTCTCAACAGATGCAGAAAAAGCATTTGACAAACTACAGCACCCCTTTATGTTCAAAACACTGGAAAAACTAGGAATATCTGGAACATATCTCAACATTATAAAAGCTATTTATGCAAGACCCAGAGGTAACATTATCTTAAATGGAGAAAAATTGAAAGCATTTCTTCTAAAAACTGGAACAAGACAGGGATGCCCCCTTTCACCACTGCTATTTAACATAGTACTGGAAACTCTGGCCAGAGCAATTAGACAGACGAAAGAAATTAAAGGGATCCAGATAGGAAAAGAAGAGCTCAAATTAGCACTATTTGCTGATGACATCATAATCTTCCTAGAAGTCCCAAAAAACTCTACCAGAAAACTTTTACAACTAGTAAATGAATTCGGCAAAGTAGCAGGATACAAAATCAATACCCATAAGTCAAAGGCATTTTTATACATCAGTGACAAAGCCTCTGAAAGGGAAATGATGAAAACAACCCCATTTACAATAGCATAAAAAAAATAATAAAATACCTGGGAATCAACTTAACAAAAGAGGTGAAAGACCTCTATAAAGAAAATTATAGAACACTAAAGAACGAAATTATAGAAGAACTCAGAAGATGGAAAGACCTACCTTGCTCTCGGATAGGTAGAGTCAATATTGTCAAAATGTCCATACTACCAAAGGCATTATACAGATTTAATGCAATTCCAATCAAAATTCCAATGTCATTTTTCAAAGAAATAGAAAAAGCAATCATGAAATTCATCTGGAAAAATAAGAGACCCAGAAGAGCCAAAGCAATCCTGAGCAAGAAAAGTGAAGCAGGGGGCATCACCATACCGGACTTTAAATTATACTATAGAGCAATAGTAACTAAAATAGCATGGTATTGGCACCAAAACAGAAGGGTGGACCAATGGTACAGAATTGAGGACACAGAGACTAATACATATAATTTCAGTTATCTTATATTAGACAAAGGTGTAAAAAATGTACAGTGGAGAAAGGATAGCCTCTTCAACAAATGGTGCTGGGAAAACTGGAAATCCATATGCAACAAAATGAAATTAAACTTGTATCTCTCACCATGCACAAAACTCAATTCAAAGTGGATCAAGGACCTAGGAATTAGATCTGAGACAATAGGCCTAATAGAAAAAGTAAGCTCCAATTTCCAACATGTCGGATTAGGCCCCAAGTTCCTTAATAAGAATCCTGTAGCGCAAGAACTATTACCAAGAATTAATGAATGGGATAGATTTAAGCTAAAAAGCTTCTTCTCAGCAAAAGAAACAATCAGTGAGGTGAATAGAGAGCCAACTAATTGGGAACAAATATGTAATACATGCACATCAGATAGAGATAGAGCACTAATTTCTAGAATATATAAAGAACTCAAAAAACTTTACACCAAAAAAGAAAATAACCCAATCAATAAATGGGCTAAGGAACTGAAAAGACACTTCTCAGAAGAAGATATACAATCAGTCAACAAATGCATGAAAAAATGCTCAACCTCTCTGGCAATTAGAGAAATGCAAATAAAAACTACTCTAAGATTTCATTTCACTCCAGTCAGAATGGCAGCTCTCAAGAACACAACAATAAATGTTGGAGAGGATGTGGGGAAAAGGGCACACTCATACATTGCTGGTGGGACTGCAAAATGGTGCAACCGCTATGGAAAGCAGTATGGAGATTTCTTGGGAAAATGGGAATGGAACCACCCTATGACCCAGCCATCCCACTCCTGGGTCTGTTCCCAAAAGACTTAAAAACAGCATATTACAGTGACACAGCCACTTCAATGTTTATAGCAGCACAATTCATAATAGCTAGGTTGTGGAACCAACCTAGATGTCCCTCAGTAGATGAGTGGATAAAGAAAATGTGATATATATACAAAATGGAATTTTACTCAGCAATAAGAGAGAATAAAATAATGGCATTTGCAGGTTAATGGATGAAGTTGGAGAATATAATGCTGAGTGAAATTAGTCAATCTCAAAATCCAAATACCGAATGTTTTCTCTGATATAAGGAGGTTAGTTCACAGTGTGATTGGATGGGGGTACATATGATTAGAGGAACACTAGAATGGTCAAAGGAAAGGGAGGGCAAGGGAGGGAGCAGGGGGGGAGAAGGGGGGGAAAATGGTGGTTGAATGAGATGGATATCACTATCCTAAATGCATGATTAAAGATCTGAATGGTACTTAAAAAAAAAAAAAAAAAAAAAAACAATATATTAGGTGTTTTAGGATATGAAACAGGTTCTTAATAAATAGTCACATTCAAATAAGCCAAATTTTTCTGTAATTGACTTTGCATGTAACTGACTTTAAACCAGTATATGTTCACCATCCTTCATATTGCATTTTAATGACAAGGAAATAAAAGCTAAGGTCAAGAACTGCTTTTTATTTTTCTCTTGCTGTGGTAGGAAACACTAATGGATAGGTAAAATATAATACATGGTATTATTGGCTAGTCATATGTTCTTTACCCCACCCTAAGTTTATTAAAATTAATAACTTTGGATATGTAGTATACTTCTAAGTGGGTTTCAGCAGAAAGTTAGCAAACTGGAGGTACTACAGGGAAATATTTTATCATTTTTTTGTTAAATTATAGTTATCTGTTTCAGAGGTCTCAGAACTTCCAGTTTTTTTCTCAGGAATCAAAGCAACAAAAAAATTGGAGCAAAAACAAAGCAGTTAGAGCTACACTATTGTGCTTTCCATTGCAGTGACAGAATACCTGAGATAAACAACTTAAAAGAAGGAAAGATTTATTCTGGCTCACCATTTCAGAGGTTCAGAGTCATTTGGCTCCATCATTTTGGGCCTGTGGTTAGACAGCACATCATGGCAGGAAGCACATGGTAGAGCACAGAGCTAACCTCAGGGCAATCAGGAAACAAAAAGAGAGCTTCCTGTTATAACAAAGTCCCTCCCCAAAAATATTAAGCCATGAACCCACAAATGGATTATCCATTAATAAGGTCAGATCCCTTGTGAACCAAACACCTCCCAAAGGCCCCATCTCCAAACAATGCAGCATTGGGCCAGGTCTTCAAACTCATGAGCTTTTGACGGGGAGGGGGAGTTTAAAATCCAAACCATAACAACTGTTATGAAGAAATTATAAACACATATCTAAAAATATTTGCCCACCACTACTTTGGATATAATATTTGTTAGCATTATGTCACAGAATATGTCATTGTTTTACTTTGAAATGTAAACCACAAGTAACAACTGAGTTCCATTGTTTAAGAAGTAAAAATCTTGGATATTTTGCTGAAATTCTTCTTTCCATACTAAAGGATAATAAGGTCATGCCTTATAAACAAAAAGTTTTGAAATTCAGAAATTAACTAAGAACATCTATTTGAAACGCTTGTTTTGGAGAGGAAAATTTCTTATAATAGAAAGTGGCCCCTCTGTGCTCTACCATGTGATCTCACCAGGCCAGGAAGAACAGACTAAATTGGAAGCTCAGCTGCATGATGGTCCAATTTCTACCTTCCTCCCAACAGAGTATCAGTGTCACCTTATCACTCCTTGGTCCTATTTATTATTTTTACCTTTAAGAGAGTTCTTGGAAGGTGTTGGGGAAAGATCTGAAATGAACCTTGGCAGTTACCTGAAAACAAAACTAGCAAGTACATCATTATATAGTTAGTAATTCCAGTGTGACTTTTAACACAAGCAAAGGGAATGAAGAAATTGGCATGTTTAAATAAAAATCTGTTGCATTTTTTCTCCTTATATGTATGTCCTTGGTGTTTTAAATTATAGAATTCTGAATTCACAAATCTACATTATTTATGCAACAATCATAGATTGAATACTAGTTATACACTAAATTTTTGCTATATGTCCTCAAAGAGAGGACACGTTTCTCTTTTGTCTAATACCCATAAATTCTATGAGATGAAGTCAGATTTGTTTTTAGTGAAACTCCTGATTATTCTGTAGGATTTCTGGAAACTTTTGAATTGTTAAAGCAAGCACAAATGATATATGTACTTAAGTTATTGAGCAAAATAAAACAAACACCCATGAAGCTATCACCAATCTTAAAATCTTGTCCTGCCTGACTGCACTCTCCAAATACAACTGTCTTCAGTTTTGATTCTATTGTTTCCTTGCCTTAAAAAGAAATGTTTTCTTGCCAATGTATGTAACTCAAAATGATATAAATGAATGAACTTGTGTAACAATGAGTGACTAAATAAATTACGGGATATAATCAAATAAATCATTGTTTTAAATGAGATAGGGAAGAACCTTCCAGTAATGGCAGTGAAATAATGTAATGATGTGACCCCTCCTATTTCACATAACAGTTACAATATTAGGACCAAACATTTTTTAAAGCCTATCTTCAAATGCTTGTAAATATCCATAAGTAGACAGAAACTACTGGGGAATGGACTGGAACTGAGTAGTGGGATACTTTTCTGTACTGTTTGAATTTTGGCCAAGTATACAATAATTTAAAAGCTGCAGATATTTAACTTTCAATCTATTTTATGTATATTAAAATGACTTTTTAAAAATCACTTCTTTTCTAATCTTCTACATGTCCTTGAAGTTACATTGAACATGCTCTGCTTATTGCATTAAAAGTGCATCTGTCATATCCTAGTACATTGCTTTAAGTGTCTAACACATGCCAGTCCCTCTTCTAGATGCTGGGGATAAGTTGCTAGCAATACACACAAGATCTGGGCTCACTGGGATTTAAATTGTAAAGATTCTCCTGTTAAAATAGATTTTTGTAAGCAGAAGGAGTATGTGTATCTGAAGATATCATCTGATAGAGAAAGGAGAAAAGGACAGGAGGAACAAGGATAAGCCAAAATGCTATTTCTGTACATATATTAAAGTCTCAGAATACTAGAATTGGATTGTTAAAATTCTATCCTATTTCTTGAGCATTTTGCTAAATATCCATTCTTTTTTTTACTATTAGAATACATCAAAATTTTAATCATCCAGTTCATCAGTCATTCTGAATATCAGTGGACTATCAAAGTATAATTTAATAGATAGCTCTTGTTGGTATTTCTCTCTTTTTTCATTTTTCTTGGAAAGAGGCTTACAGGAAGAAGGTGTCAATTTTCATTATAAATATGACAGGTATATATTGTGAAATAGAATTTATTTGGCTTTCTTTTGAATTCTTCCATTGTTCTGTAATTGGTAGGCAATGTGTTGTCACCATTTGCTTTTATTTCTATACCATGGGCAAATTGTTTAGAGGGTAAGAATTAGAAACTTTTCTTTGTGTATAAAGTAATCTTTTTCATCCAGAAAGTTCTATATTATAAGTAACTGAAATAATTTCTTTTACTAAATCTCTTATTTTTTGTTCATGGTATTAATTTGCTATGTATATATTGAAATAATCCTAATTTAAAAATCTCTACTGAAATGGGAGAACCAGGTCAAATGGATTCCAAATATTACCAAAAATTATTTCAAAGTATATATCTTCCTAAAAACTTACTCTAATTTTAGGATATTACCTCCTTACTTGTGATTTATTCTACTTAATCCTATGCATAATGTGGTTACGCTGCTTTTCTGTACTATACATTTCTTCCATTATATGATCTGTGATATTTATAGACACTTCGTGGATATTTAGTCTGTACATTCATTAATAAGTAGCATGTTACACTATTTTTTATTTTCTAAAATCACTCTGATCAAATATATTTTTTTATTTTTAAATCTAATTTGTTATATATGACATCAAAATGCAATTCAATTCATATTACACAAATAGAGCACAATTTTTCATGTCTCTGGTTGTGCATAAAGTAGAGTCACACCATTCGTGTTTTCATACATGAACTTCGGGTAATGATGTCCATCTCATTCCACCCTCTTTCCTACTCCCATGCCCCCTCCCTACCACTCCCTCCCGTTTACCCTATCTACTCCTCGGTTTATACCCAAAAGACTCAAAAACAGCATACTACAGTAATGCAGCCACATCAATGTTTATAGCAGCGCAATTCACAATGACTAAATTGTGGAACCAACCTAGATACCTTTCAGTAGATGAATAGACAAAGAAAATGTGGTATATATACACAATGGAATATTACTCAGTATTAAAAGAGAATAAAATAATGGCATTTGCAAATAAATATATGATATTTCTACAATAACTGAATACCAATGTCAATTTTAAAATTATAATGATTATCATCTCATCTTAGATCATATGGCAGAAGAAATAGTAATTCCACTGTCACTCATGTAAAACAGCTTTTCTAGTGGGTTTCAGTGATATAATATTCTTTATCCTTTTACTAAGTCATTTTCTCTTTTTCTTTCTCTTAAAAAAAAAAATCAACAGCTTGATCAAGTCATCCGCCAAAGAAGCCTGTCCAGTTTGGAGCTGTTCCTCTCCTGTGCACAGAAACAGTTAAGTGCTTTAATAGCTACGGAACCAGTTGACATTGAATAAAGAACATGACAAGCTAAACCACACTGGTATTGCATAAATCACTAGACCTCTATCATATATGCCATGAATTATAAAGATGCTTTTGTTTTTCTTCTTTTTCCAAGCCTTGGAGAAATGATTTCCAGTTCAAGGATAAGGCAAAACAATATTTAGAAGATCTATCAAGGAATTTAATTTATTTTCTCTTATTTCCTCCCTTACATTTAATATTATTTTATTTGTAGTAGTAACAGCAACAGAGTATAATATGACCCAAAAGCCATTGAAAAGTGCCACATTATCAAAAGGTAATTAAGTAAATTTCATATCCTCTGGTGGCCTGTTATACTGCCTTTGGCAAAAGAAATACATATCTTTATGATTGCTTCATGATAATTTTTGATAAGAGGCTAGAATGTAATCATGAATTTATTTGATTTCAACTATAGAAATAGCATGAATTTCATCACCTATTTACCTATTTAATTTGGATGAAATGCTGATATGATAGAGAATTATTCTGATATTACCAAATCTCTTTTCTGAAGTTGGATCTCTGTGCTTTCATTGATCTACTGAATAACAAAATAAAAATAAAAACACTAAAGATAATGATATTAATTCAACTTTGATCTGATATCCCGCTTAAACTCAAGGAGTATGTGTGATACATGCTTATTTCCCATTTCTGCTCTTTAAAGACACTGTAAATCAATGAGGTCATTTATCCTATGAAACGAATCATGAACTCACTCTCTAGACAGAGAACATAACTCAGCTATTTATAGGAATTCAGGTTCAAACATAGGGTATATAATATATGGTATATATCTTTTCTCAGTACTTCTAATGTTAATTCATGAACAGTGTGCTTCAGTGCAAAATCACAACCATTTTAACATCAAAACTAAAATGTCAATAAAATGTATGGATGCAAACATTTTGTCTTATTTTCTGAAATGCTTCTACTTTAATGGGATTTGTACTTTTATGGGATTTCTCGGTATAATAAAAGGAGCTACAAAACTTACTGGTTTTTTTTTTCTTTTTTAATTCTTTTCCCCCCAATTCTTTCTTAATTCTTTTTAAAACATTTTCTTTCTCAAACTTTTATATCCAAGTATGATGATGTTTTATAAATACTCTCTTTTAAATATTTACGATATTTACTGAGAGTCTTAACAATTACTATTCAGTTTTCTCTTATACTTCAAATAAAAAATAAAGTAGGACATTGACTTAAATTCAATATAGTAAAAAAAAATAGGAAGAGTTATTAATTTAGGAGACAGCAAGTAACACAATGATATAGTTCATTATTTAAAACCTCTTTCTTTAACATCAAATTAAATGATAGTTTTACAAGCTAGTCAGCTGTGACTTATTATGAAGCCTAGAAGGTTACCCAAGTTAAGATCAAGAGAGACTAAGATCCAAAGACATTGGAAATGTCAAGACAATATTGTAGTCTATTCCTCTCCTTTATCCCTGACCACCGCAAAGTGTTGTTTTGTTTCCACTTGGGGTTTCAGCTTTGCTGCTGACTTCAAAATTGTTATCTGAAGTAATTTTAGAATAAATTAATGCCTATCAATTCATGAGTATTTGCAGAATACCCACCATGTACAGTAATACACTGTTTTGGATTATGGTGATTTTTTTTTCCACAATGATGTCCTTAAAGATAACTAGTGTTGGAGCACGGTGGTGCACGCCTAAAATCCCAGCACTTGGGAGGCTGAGGCGGGAGGATCATGAGTTCAAAGCCAGCCTCAGCAATGGTGAGGCACTTAGCAACTCAGTGAGACCCTGTCTCTAAATAATAATTTTAAAAGGGGGGGGGGGGCTGGGGATGCAGCCCAGTGGTCGAGTGCCCCTGAATTTCAATCCCCAGTACCAAAAAACAAAGATAACTGGTGTCATCTGGGTATAGAATTCTGATGATTTGTGTGCATTAATTCTTCCAATCTAAATTAGCTAATAATCTGTTTCAGTGATGTTCAAGTTATAGATTTCCACATTAAGAATCATATTCTGTATTTATTGTGGTTATCAAAAGGACTTAGCTCGTCTTAGGTGATAATCACTAGGAGAATTTGATGATCAAGCATTGTGCTACAAAATGTTAAGTGTTCTTCCCTGAAATGTAGAACCCACTTCCCTGTCAAGTCTCAAAGAGAGATAGTTAAATGTTTTGTATCTAAAACTTTCTTTGCCTGGTGTAGGATTTCCTCAACCCCTTTTACATAGCATTTTCTACCTTTATGTTTAGGTGAATAAGGCACTGTTCTAAAAGGCTGAAAGTTGAAGAGGAGTGAAGTAATTTTGAATGATGAAACCACTTTCAAACTATGACCATTGTCATATTTGCTTAAATAGTTGACAAGTCCTCATTTTTGTTAATAGAAAAGTTCTTTCCTACCATCAAAATGAGAATCTGCAAGCATTTTCCCATGTTGTCTCAACAACCCTGTGAAGGAGATGCTATATCCACATTTATTAATGGTATAGATTGAGTTTCTTCCTGCTCATCATGAAAGAGTGAAATTAGGATTCAACACAAGGGCTTTCAATATGTAGGTGTACTCTTTTCAGTACCCTGTAGGTCCTAGTAGCCTCTCCATGAGAAAATATTTGAAAGTGTCTACCCTAGATAGCCTTATCACACTGTCACTTTTCCAAGAAGGAAAAGCCTTCCTTGTGGACATTTGGTATTCTAGCTCTGCTGCATTCTAATTGGATAACCTTAAACAATCAAGTTGCCTAACCAACTTGAGTCTTAGTTTTCTAATTTGTGATGTGGAAATAGCGATTTTTATAAATTTTCTGAGAAAATTAGCTGATGAGTTCCCAGTACAGTAGATCTTGCTAGTATGGCCACCATTTCATAAAAATCTCCCCTTCTCTGATACCTACCCATGAAATGCAGGTGTGGATGCCCACAGACCAATAGCTAACCTATGTCATTCTGCTTCTCTAACCTTGATTGATCCACAGGTACAGATCTGGCTCTAACTGGAGATCCCATGAAAAATCATTTTTAACTACTTTATACTACAGAGACAAAAAGGAACCCCTAGTTCTGAGATCAGAGATCCCCCATCCCCTGCTTTTCCTGAGTCTTGGATGCCAGGAGATACCCAAATATTCTTCCACTATGCTCATAACACTTTTTCCCTTAAGCTAGCCAAGAGCCAGTTTCTGTTATGTGCAACCAGAAAAACATTAACGAACACAATCCAGCACAAAGCCCAGCACATAATCCCTGGATACTCAGCACTTGTTAGTTCTTCATTTCCTCCATCATACTAATCCACGTCCAAATGGGAACACTCTTTGATTTATTTTAAGGAATGTTAAAAATATAACTGAACCAATGCCTCTATTGTCTAATAAAGCCAAGTAAATCACAGATACCCAAAACTAAGGACAAGCAGTGCCCTATTTAGAGTTTTTCTGTCACTCAAAATCTGCAGTAGTGGTTTAACTTAGCTTGGCTAAATGCTGACTCATGTTCCAAATCAAAGGCGGCTCACTCAGTGATTGCTTTGAAATCAAAAGCAGAACATTGTCCCCATGATTGGTGTTATTCTGCACTGAGTCAGGTATCTGTAATTATAGCGTCTTTTTATTTTAACTTGACAGTTAAACTGAATGGAATTAGACAATGCAATCTATGTTTTAAACAACAATAAAAACAAAAGCATTATCCACTGGAAAAACAGATAGACTTTGCATAATAAATTCTGATTTAAGAAAAAACATATGTAAAAACCTGGAAAACATTTATAAACTCCTAGAGAAGAAGGAGACTTGGATCAAGGCAACACAGCCTTTAGTGTTCTGTTTACATACCAGTAAACAGCTCTACTGTGTCTCCTAAGACTCCACTAACAAGAAGCAGAAAGCCAGCGTGCTCTGAATCTGCAATGGAGGCTCTTACTCCTAAGGCATCCCCACTAGCATCTTAGCAAGTGGGTAGAAGCAGTATGTAAGAGCCCACAGCTGTGACTACCAGACTTATTTTTTAGGCCAGACAAAACTAAAACTGTGTTTAGATTAAAAATAAACATTTTTCATACACTCCCTCCCCATAATGCTGAGGCTATTTGGTCATCAGTTATTGGTATATATAGAGAGGAAAAAGAGCTGGTAAAATTTTCTTTGCTTTCATCTGGTTTTCTGCTTTCTTTCCCCTAAAGCATCCACTTTCAACAAGTTGACCCCCTTAAATCGCCCACCCACCAACATTACATACTGAACTTTGCCTATGTAGTACTGACATAATTAAATAATAAATTGTGTTGATAGTTATAATTAATAATTCATGTTCTTGTTTATGTTTTCTTCTTCCTGAAGAGAGAGCCTACATACATTTTGTTTGTTATATCCTGAAGGCATTTCACAGTGTCTCCCTGTAATAAGGATTTAGTATAATGGACTTTATCAATAATTGAATCAATAGATAAAATAATCACTGTACCTGCAGTGTAATTAATTACCTAATATACAATTGATAGATTCTGACTACTAACACAAAGGATTTAGTTAAAATTGCTATATTTCTAAATGCAGTTCTAGTATAAATGTAAATAACCCTCATAAAACAGTAGCTAGCCTTCTGTAAATCATCAAAATTTCTGAAAACTCTAAAATCAACTTTGCATTTCCATATACTGCTGGAATGACAAAATAGTAGTGATAGAAATGAGCTACTCAAATTTATAAGATCCTGTAAGAATTTAAATGGGAATGAACACATGAGAAATTACATGTGAAATCATTTCTTATGGTGCTGAGAAGTGCCTGGTTATAAGTAAGAACAGCCTCCCTTTGAGAGGGGTGTACAGCAGTATTAGACTCACTGGTCATTAGGTTTTCAACTATAGCAAGGATTGAGCAAAAAAGTTTGAAAGAGGGGTTGAATGCATAGGGTTTTATTCAAGAGTAGGAGATGCAGAAAACCTTATAATAGTAGGAGTTGTGGATGAAAAAAAGATGGTAGATAGGGAATATTATGGTTTGGATTTCAGATGCCCCACCACCACAACCAAGGCTCATGAGTTGAAGCTGTGGTCTTCACCTGAGGATACTACTGGAAGATGGTGGAGCCTTTAGGATGTTTGGCTTGGGGTAAGGAAGTTAGGTCATTGGGGGTGGTGTGCCCTTTAATGAGGTATTGGGACTCCAGCCCCTTTCTTTCTCATTCTTTGCTTCCTGGACAGCATGAAGTGAATGACTTTGCTCCACCAGGTGCTCCCCACCATGTTGTTCTGCCTCACCACAAGCCCAAGAGAAAAGCAACCATGTACTGAAACCATGACCCAAATCAATGTTTCCTCCTATTAAGTTGTTAATTCCAGGTATTTTGTCATAGAAATGGAAAACTGACTCAAACAGGGACTATCCAGAGCAAATTATGTGAGAGTCCTGATGATAACAAAAGCCAAGACTATCTGATAGTCTTTTTAGACCCATCTCTGATTTCAAATTATGATTTAAAGAAATGACCTTGTTTTGAGAAATACACAGAGATCAAGAACGAACTCTTTCAAAAGGTAGGAAAATTTGACTCAGTTCTGGCAAACATTCAGTTCTCGGAAGTCTGGAAGCTGACTTACAAAAAAAAAAAAAACGAAGCCACAGAATGTACAAATTGCTGACTTCAACACAGCTCAGATACTGAAACAGATTATAGAAAATTCCTTGTGGCAAGATATGTATGTAATGAATTTTGGGTTTTTACCCCTTTTATTGAGGTACTCTTTTCTGAAACTGCTAGCACCCACAAGATACCACTGTGCACTACATTTTAAGAGATGTATTTTTCTGGTTATATTTTTTTAGTCTTTTGCCTGTTTTCCATCACTGCCAAAAATCTAAAAGTTTAATTTAAACTCTATATAAATTTTAAACAGTGATTTAATTAATAAATTTATAGTTACTGTCTTAATAAGTTAGACTTTAAAATTCGTTATAATTTTATAGGCAAACAAATAATGTTTTCAGATAACTATAAAGAAGCAACAACATTTTATGTTTCTTATAATTTCCTTTTCTATCATAATATTGAAAGATTTTTACATTCTTTATCAAATTAAAACTGGCATGTTATTTGTAGTTATAGAAAAGTAGGCAAACTGGTAGTAGAAACAAAATCTGAAGTTTTAGAAAACTGGTCTGTGTGATTCTCAGCAACCCAGATAAATAAATAGCCACAGTTATTGAAGAGTTAGGATTTGTTCACTTTTAAATGAATGAATTTTTTTGAAGGTGCCACAGTGATTCTAACTAATATAAACCCTTTGTTATGATGTCAGTTCCCCACATGCACAGTACTTGTGTTCAGAAATGTGTTTTATGTCTCTTTAGAATTGTAGATGTGTATTTTCAATTATGCATAATAATCAGCTAACAAAGAAGCCTAAAAGTTCTATACATAATGCGCTGTTATGTAGGCTCTAAAACCTCAAACGTAACAGGACTGGTACCCTCATTAATTTTTTATCTCCCCTCTTCATGTGATCTCAACTGGCTCCATGGCTTTAAATACTCTCCATGTACTGAATGAAGACCACCAAATTTGTATCTCTAGCCTAGTTCTTTTTTCTTAAGTCCAGAACTCTGTTTAGCTGCCTACTTAATATTTCCTCTTAGATGTGGTGCTTAAGATACAAAAAACAGTACTCTTCATCCCCACTCCACCTCTGTCACCAAATATCTCTTCTCATCTACCTTTTCTAATATTTTTTATCTCAATGAACATCAAAATTATTTCTCCCTGTTTCTCTTTCTTCCTCCACTCCCTAGTTCAAACTCAGTTCTGTCAGCTTTAGTCCAAAATGTCTCCTTACTCCACCTACCCTTTTCCATTCATTCTCACCATCACCTCCCTCACAAGTCTTTATGATCTTTTGCCTAGACTTTGGAAATAACCACCTCCGCACTTGCGTCCATATTTGCACCCATATAATTCTCCACATAATAGCTAACAATCTCCTAAAACCTAAATGTATTAATTTAACTTATGTCTCTCTGAAAAATGCATTCATTATTTCCTTTTGGATTCTAGGAACATAGACCACATAGTAGGAATAGACTCAAGTCATTGGTGGTAGTTTAGGTCACTGAGGTAGGGATACTAACAAGTCTGCAGATGTTAAAAGTACATCTGAGTTGATAAAGGGAGAAGGCCAACATATAAAGTGTAAATAAAATGGAGGTGGGTTGTAAGGAATGGGAAATAACAAAATTCAACAGATCTCAAATAGGAGCAGCAGGATAGAAAAGGGCTTTTTCATTCGCTAAAAGCCCCTGACTTAGGTGACAATTCTAGCCTGTCCTATTTTGCATAGCTATTTTAATTTTTATATATTTAGCTGACTAATAGAAATGCTTGAGAGGTGGAATGCGTCAGCTAACCCTTGGGAAATAAAGCTTTCACAAACTGAGGTCACTGTCAAGTGGCCATTCCATGCTTCCCTCTGGCATAAATCTGATGCTCTCACCAGTAGAACATGGAACCACAGAGTTGAAGCCATTTTATTCCTATGATATCATTTAAGGAAGTCAAAACAAGGGTGGGATAAAGATATGAATTGATCTTCAATCTTACATTTTGTACTATAAGTATTTTTGCTTACTTCTTTAAAGAATAAAGATATCCTGCCTGTTGGGATGCTCAATGAGAAAGAAAATTTATAGTTGCACATATTCACTATCAATTATTTGTCAGTGTTTCTTAATATATTACTTCTGGGATGATGGCAAGTCCAACTTGATAGCCCTTAGCTATTGAACACTTGGAAAGTGGCCATTTACTACCATATATTCACATATTACTAGTGGCAACTATATTGGAGAATGTCAGTCTAAAGATTTCCTTGCCTGGAGAGAAGCAGTGACCAGGTGATTTCCTGTAATCTTTAAAATTCTCAAATTTGTTCTACCCTGTCAAGACTAGTTTAGGAAACAGGCATGTCATGAGTTCAAGAGCAGGCAAGCAATTTAAGGAAAGGCACCTCACCAGCAGAACGTTGAGAAACCAGTGCTGCTGACACATCACTTAATTTTATCATGTGCAAGAATAAAAGACCATATTGAAAAGACTCTTCTTGTGTTTGGCTCTTGGGGTTAGGAACATTTCTAGTTCAGTACTAGCAAGAAAGGATTTCTCTGATCATCAAAAATTGATCTCTTCAAGTTTGAGGAAATACTATGAATTCAGCCTTGATTTGCTTTTCAAAGATTCCTGGAGAATCATGATGATCTTCAAACTCAGTTCTGTCCACTTAAGTGTAGCAGAAATTTAATAACCCCATATAAGGATTTGGACTTGCAAAGTGCATTTTGGGTGATCAGAAAATAATGTGTAGGAGTATTTGAAATTATTTTACTCTCTAATAATTTAATTTGTTGAGAAGTAACTTTTCATTACAACAAGAGTAATAGAGCATCTGATATTACAACTAGTTAATGCTTTTAACAGTTCTATGAGGTAAGTATCTCTTTTTAAAGAAGAGAAAACTAAGGCTTAGAAGTTAAATTACTCACCAGTGATCAGTGCTGGTAAGGTATGAGGCTGGTTTCCAGCCCAAGCCGGCCTAATGCCAAAACCCATGCTTTTCAGATGGCAAATGTTGCTTTTCACTAGTCACATTCACCTGTTTCCTTTAATGTAGCCACCCATTCTGTTTGGATTTACTTTTGTAATACTATCCTCCACCAAAGGATGCCAGTAATCCTTCTCAGCACAAGCACAGCCTTTTGGCAACCAGATTATGCTGAGTGGTTTATCACTAAAGTCTCTACTAAGTCCCCTGGTTTATGGAGTGTCAGGGTTTATGCTGATAGGGCAACATTGTGGGAAAATCATTCCTTTTATAAGCCAAACTCCATTTAATTAATATTGTTTACCTGGTGGGAAAAGATTTATGTTCTGAAGCTTAAGCAAATCAATACTTTGACTTAAGCAAATCAATAATTTGACTTGACATTATCATTAGCTAAATGAAGAGAAGGACTGGCTAGAATGTAAAGTCAAGAAACCAGCTACTACTGTATTAACTAATAGAGTGTAACGATAAAGAGTCTTCCAGAATTCTAATCTCCCAGCTCTAATCAGTTCCTAAGGGAAATCATCAGTCCAAAATCAATAATTTGATGGCACAATGAACAGTATAGCCTTATATTTTCAGAGAAGAAAACAGGAAGGACTGAATAAAGTAACTTCATTCTGTTCTAATTCTTAGTCATGACACAACACAACACTATGCTAAAAAAAAAAAAATGAACTTCTTTCTTCAGATTTTACCTCATTACTTCATATCAATACAGCCAATCAGTGATATCATCAGAAGTCACATTACATATTAAGTAACTTGGAAATAATGAGTACTGTTCCCATTGCAAAACAAGAGATTTGTGTTCTTGTCTTTCATAATTTATTACAGTTTCTGCCAGACTGTCTGTGTTCAAGTCTGCCATTTACCAGCTTAACAGATAAACTCCCCATTAACTCAGTTTCCTCAGTTTAGAAAGAAGACACTAGAATTTACTTCCTAAGGTTGTTTGAATGTTAATACATATGAAGAACAATTAAAGTTGTGTTGGGCCTGTAGTTAAAAGTGTTCTGTATTCATGAAGAAGAAAGAAAAAAGTTGCTATTTACATCATCTTTACTTTTAAATTTGTCATCCTCATTTTTGTAACATTTTCAATATGCATGAAATGCTATTTTTTTGGCTTTTTTATTAAATTTATTTATTATTCTAAGATGTTACAAATGACAGCAGAATGCATTACATTTCATATTACACATATAGAGCACATTTTTACAAATCTCTGGTTGTATGCAAAGTATATTCTTGCTTCAGTTGTTCTGGTTGATAGTTTTCTTTTCTGTTAAACCAGTTTACTTGTACATTTATGATCTGTCATCTTCCAGCCAGATGTCCCATTAGCTTCTAAGTAATAAGCTTAAGATTGTTAAATATTTTCAGAGAGGGTGCATAATAATAGTGCTTTATTGCGTGAACTTTTATTTTTTCCATCTGGTGGCAGCAAATATTTTGAGAATTCTCAGATGTTCTTTCCTTCAATAGTTATCTAAAAATTGTTGTCCTGTGAATATCTGGCTCTCCATACCCTTCTGTGTTTCACTGTTGTCATTATCTCAGGCAGCTGATCACAGGTAGGTTTACCTTCAATAGACTTAATCCCTTAACCTCTACCTCTTGGTTCTTTTCCTCCTCCAGTCTGCTGAATTCCTGTCTGTTGTGAAGAGTGGTGACAAAAACTAATCTGAACTAGACCACAGTCAAATGAAGTCAGATTGAGGATTTGGCCTTGTATCAAATCTAAAGCAGAGGGGGAGGGTAGAAACTGGCTGTCTTGTAAATAGCAAGCCACCCAGGGTGTAAGCCCTGAAAACATGTAAATAGCACTACGTCCCATATGCTTTATTTCTCAGTTTTGTCATGCTACCTTTGCCAGCTAGTTTAACTGAGTCTGATTTGCTATGTTATTTTATTGAACATTTTTTGACAATTTGAGTACAGTTCTGAATGTAATATTAAATCCTCTTCTGGCTCAGCAGATTGCAAAATTGCACGTTCTGTCTACACATCAAATCCTAGGTCTGGAGGGGAATTGCAGACTTTACCTAGTACAGCACATCCCAAAAGTACTACATTTGAGCTTTCCACAGCAGATAGGATTTCAAACTATCCTACATGACATCCAAACAAGATTAATTATATGATTAAAGACTATTTTACATAAAGGTTAAAATTAAGCTTGGCTTATATTTTTTATAAGTTCATACAATGTTTGCTTCTTGTGCAAGGATTTCTAGCAAATTAATCACATCTCTATAACTGAAGAGGAAACTAGATATGGTAAATTATGTTAACAAGTTAGTTATAAATTCTTTGAGTCAGCTTTATGTGTCAGGTTTGAGATTGGTCATATTTTTAATCCATCCAGGATCCAGTGTTGAAAAAGTCCAAGAGAAAAATTGTGCTAAAGAACCCTCAGAGAGTCGACTCAATCCATGTATATTTTTAGATGACCAGAAACTACACTGGGTGATTCTTTAAGCTTTGGCCTATTGTGAATTTAAGTTATTCTTACATTATAGTATTTTTTAAAGAATTCCACAAGAAAAAAAATGTATATGGTCAAAGGAAGGAAAAACTGCTTTTAATCAAACTCCCAATAATTGAATACTGTGTATTGACAGAATGAAGGCTTGCCTCAGAACAAAACATTTGAATCAGCTTTCCATAGAGCCTGCCATCATCACAGTTTTATCATTTGAATTCTGTATTCAGCTATAATTGATAAAGAAAAAATAGATACTTTAAGATATTAGATACATAGCATTTGAAAGTTATCTTAAATAAATTCATGCTGATTTTAAAGTTAACTTTAGTTAGGCTTAAAAATGATTCAAATCACAGAAATTCCCTTTATAATCAGTGTCTTAGATCTGTTCATTACATTTATGATTAAATGGTTTCTCTATCAATTTATTTTTTTATGATTTATCCCTCTTAAAAGAAGTTGATTATACTGTTATGAATTTCCTTGGAAACCATTTGAAATAGTGCAGTAGAGATTCCCTATTCTCATTCCTTCCCATTCTTCTCTGCTTTTAGGACATGGAATGGATTCTGTTTTCTTGTGCCATGGCAATTAATGCTGCTAGTACTCATGGGATATAAACAGAAGTGATGTAGATCATGCCCATGCCAAAACATTTAATCACTGTTGCAAGACCTTCCAGCCCAAAGCTATCTTCTCTGAGTGAAAGTGGAAGAGACTTTGTGTTGAGATTCTGGAGACACAAGATCAAAACAGCATCATTAAATTGCCACATATAGGATAGTTGATTTGAAGGGTCTCCTATATGAGTGGTTTTAACTTAGTGAAAAATAGTCCATTTTTAATGTTAAATCTCTGTGATTCTGAAGTTTTCTATTACTGTGGCATAATCTAAATAGGATAAAGCAAAACTCAGGAGGAAATCAGGCTTCTTTATGTTACCACTTCCTTCAGAAACTCACTGAAACCTACCTAAATCTTGTTCTGAAGAAGATCACATCAATTTCAACAACACTGAGTATTTGATGTCTACAGTTTGCAGGCACTATACAAGACACCAGAGATATGAAGATGATGAAGATATGTCCCTTTACCTTCTGTTGCTAGAAAATAATCCCTAAAGTTAATGTTGAATTATTCTCTGTTGGAAAATTTACTGAAAAATTTTCTCTTAGCAAAAAATTTCTTAATTTGCAAATGATATACATGCACACACATGTATGCACACACACATATACTATGTATGTTATACATTGTTAGGCACTCCATCTGTGTAAATGTTATAAATGTGTGAATATATGTATTTGAAGAAGTAGGGGAAAGGACTGGGGATATAACTCAGTTGGTAGAGTGCTTGCCTTGCATACACAAGGCCCTGGGTTTAATCCCAAAGGAGAAGGAGAGGAGGAGGAAAAAAGATATAAGGCAATCTATTTGTGTCTCATTAAATTCTAAAGTCCAGATAATATATTTGTACTTAATATAATTGTAGTCCACCTGACACCATCTAGCACAAGATAAAAAGTTGTTCCCAGACAATAGCAAAAATTCATTTGCAGCCAGTTTATAACAAATCATTTTCTTTGAAGAATGGTTTAGGTTTGTCTAAAATGAATTGATACAATTGAAAAATGTTTTTGCTATTACATTGTATTTATTTAGTAGTAGTGCTTTTTGTTAAATCAAATACACATTTTATCACATTACTGTTGATTCCAGATAACTGCTTTTCAACCACCTGTGCTGTTTCATGGTTGCACCTTAGCTACTGGCCTAAGTATGCTACTGGACATTGACAAGTACATCCTTCATACTTCATATGGGTGAAAACATTAATTCATGGAAAAGGAATTTATGGAATCTGGGTTTAGCTTTTCTTCATTTAGTTGAATAACCAGTTTTTAAAATTATCATTACTTACAGAGGTAATTATTAATGTTTCTATTTTACTGTTCTTGATTAAGTTTTGTTTGTTCATTTGTTTTTAATACATATAATGCCATTCATCAAACCAGTATTTCCCTGGAGCGGCTGATGGTGTTTTGTTATGCTTTAGGCAAATAAGACTAATTAACTTCCTGAAGATACACATACCAAGTGAACACACTCAAGACTATGCTCCCCATATAGGATTACATTTTTAACATAAAAAATCTTTTTCTAATATTCCTTTTGATGAAATATTTCTTTTAGAATCACAAGGATTCAAAACACCAGATTAATTTTGGAATTGCCTAAGTAATCTCCAACAAAGTGTTTGGAAGTGTTGACTATGGATCACACTTGTGTCAGAATTATTAGACTGGTGGTTTAAAGTAGAAATTCCTGTTCTCTTACCTTAACTTCCAGATCAAAAACTTTTGAAGAAGACTTCAGAATACTCCAGTTTTAACTTACTTTATAGATGATTCTAATACACAGTGAAGTTTGGGAAAGAACTTCAGCTCGATCATAAGTATAAACATTATTCCCAGTGAGGTAATCTCTCTAAGCCATCACAGAAGTGACTCTTGACTTTTCTCAAAAGAATACTTCAACAAGCCCTTCTTAATTTGACCACTTTACCTACATTAAGAAACTGGACAGTATATAAGGTTAGGTAACAGTGGAAGCCAAGAAGATGCAATGGTATCAGAAAAGTGTCAATGAAAGGAAAACTTTTTTTCTTATTTGAAGTGTAACTTGAAGAAGCACTGAACATAAATATATAAACAAGTTCATTTTAAAATGTTAGGTAGTAGGAGTAGAGAGTAGAATAGTAGTTTCCAGAGGTTGTGAGGAAGAGGTGGGAAAAGGTGAGATATTGGTCAAAGGGTATAAAATTTCAGTTACTAGGAATAGGCTTCAGTGACTTGTTGCACAGAATGGGACTATAATAAATAATAATTCATTATATATTTCAAATTACTAAAAGAGTTTTGTTAATTAGCTTGACTTACTGATTCCATGATGTAAATAGATATCAGAACCTTATATTATACCATATAAATATAAAATACATACAATTATCATTTTTTTCAATTCAAAATAAATTTTTTAAAATAAAGATGCTTAAAAGTGTTGAAGAAAAAATCACTCAAAATACTTATTTTCTAGTTAAAAACTAAAATATGATGCTCAATGCTGGCTATAGGAAACATAAAGAAAAAATATAAATTAAGGTTTGTACTTAGGAATAAGTTAAACATCAAAAGGAAAGTGAAGCAGGTGCCTGGTGGAGAGATCAGGCAGGGGTTGTCAGTCACTGTGTAGAAGGGAGAGAAGCCAAGACCAGTAAAGGGGTGTGGAGGGGAACAGCATTTGAAAATAGAAAATAACCTTTGCACACATTCTTTTAACCCAAGGTTAAGTAATAGAATCCTGTTTTGATGTTTAAAACTTTGAGTCACAGAAAAGTTCCATGAATTGCCAAAGGTCAATCGGTTAGTCAATGGTAGAACCAACCATACGCTGGTGATTCCAAATCCAATGTTTTTTCCACCCAATTATATTGCATTTTCTTTTGTTTTAAGCCTTCCAACTAGTTTTCAGTGCATCTGAGGATTCATATCTACCCAAGTCAATTTGAATTAACATAGCAGGACCTTGGGTAACCACATTAGTATTTTTGTGCCTCTCTTTCCATGTTGTTTTCCTTCAGAATAATTACAAACTGCTGTGTGTCTTAATTATAGTGACTTTTAGGATGCTCCAGATTTCTTTTTATATTTTATTCCTCTACCTTTTCAGCACCAGCATTGTAAACTCTTAAGCCCAGAGGGGCGTTTCTTAGGAAGAAACTCTCACCAGCTCATCCTCCCTGAATGGCATGATAGGGGAATCACAGGAATAGGATCTACTGAATAAAGGTGCAAAAAATGCTTTCAGATAGCTCTTCTTGGTTGAAGGCATTATTAAATGATATTCCTTTCCAAGCCATTTGGAGAAAATTTACAGGCACAAACCAATGTGGGTAACATAAAAAATTCATAATTCCGATTTCCATGTGTCATCTGTGTGTTGCACAACTCTGTAGATTATTCATAGAAACCAGTTAGAAAGGGAAGCAGCTTTGCAATATGTCCCTTACATGGCTGATGATCACTATATGTTTATAAAAATTATGCAGATATAATAGGAAGATTCTTCTATGATATACAGAGAAAACAGATAATTGTATTACTAAGACAATTGTGCCTTTTCCATAAGTAACACAAGGGTCAGATTTTTCTTCCCAGTAGGAGTCACCTCCCTGTGGTAGTTTTAGGAAGAGACACTTTTTTTTTTAAGTTGTAGGTGGACACAATACCTTTATTTTTTTGAATGTGGTGCTGAGGATCGAACCCAGAGCCTCACACGTGAGATGAGTGCTCTACCACTGAGCCATAGCTCCAGCCCCAGAAAGAGACACTTAAGTTCCTAGTCATTTCTGAGTCCTCCCTGGTTGCCACTCACCTGAGATATACAGTCCCCTTGGCTCTTCTTGGTGTAGCACTTCCATCTCTTTGAAGGTTTACTTAGAACAGGGAAATGGTGGCTGAACATGGAATGGGCCTCACTTTCATTGATAACTGTTATTACCTTCTTTACTGCCATCTCACAAAGTAATAAACATGTAGCCAGCTAGTTTTAAACACTAGGAGAAACAAAAATTATGATACATTTTGGGGGAAATTGACTCTTCATTTAATATTTCCATAGTAACAATAAATAAATAAATCCCCAAAGTTACATTTTTCCAAGCAGTGTCCTATAGCTATCCCAGTTCCTAACTTTGTTTCTTGCCCCACGTTCTCCTTTTCTCTTCAAGATACCATGTCCCTCATTATTCCTGTACCCTTTATTCCAAAACCAGCTCCATTGGGAATTCCAGTCTTTGTCCACAAGGGCAATCATTTCTGGACTCATCCTCCCAGCATGACATTTTCCAAAGTCTAAGCTTATTACTGGGACTATTAAGAATAACAAAGTACTAAGCTATAAACCTTAAAATGCTGCTCCCTTTGCCTCAGAAAGTCCCGAGAACAGCTTTAAATTTATTTCCTGAATTGACCTAAGTAAGTTTTCAGACTGACATCATTATTTTCACCAGTCTCTGTGGGTGGACAAACTTCCTAACTAAGCTGTTTTTCCTCCAGGTTCTCTGAAGTCTCTGGAGAGAGAAAGGTGAATTGTAGGTAGGTCATGCTTATACAGCCATGAGTACAGACATGATTTGTTCTAGTTCATAGACTGTGAATTGTTAGCATCTTAATCCTTAGTAATATGAGCATTTCATGATGTTATAAAATCATTCTTCTTTGCTTTTGTTTTTTCGTGAGGGATAGGTAAAATCAGAAGGTTATGTTGGAATTTGGGCAGATTTTGAAAGTCACCATCATTTAGAAATGATCGTTCAGGAGGAGCAATTCTTCCCCACTTCTCATGTAGCCTTCCAAAAGGAGGGAACTCGGTGCAGCTTCTGGATTCTCTCTGCACTTTTACCCATTCTTCCTCAGTGCAGCTAGACTAACTTTCAGATTGCCCATTTTAAGATGAATACAATTGAGATTAGTTACTATCCTTTGTCCTATGGTCATGGACTATCAATGGTGGTGCCTCATTCTCCACTACCTACTGGAGGCAGGCTCCTCCCCACTGTGGGAGATTTCCCTGGCCCAGTACCACCACCACCTGGTTCAGCAGGAAGAGACTCAGTTGCCTCTCACACTGACCTGTCTTCCAACCTAATCTTTAGTAATTGAGCCTTATTTCTGCTACACCTATGTCTTATTTTTTAAAATGCTTCTTGCTCTAACAGGGAAATGAGATACTTTTGTTAGGCCCCTGACACTCATAGACTCCAACAGCTATGAACATTTAAGAGGCATCTAATAAATAGAGAGGACACTAAACTACACAGTAAGAATCAAAAAATACAAGAAGTATTGTTTTGTAGTTAGTAACTTATTTTAGTTTAAAGAAGAATGAAATGGGTATATCTTCTTAAAGAAACTTGTAATATCACATGAAAGGATAGATAACTGTAACAGAGAGGCTGTGAGTCCCAGTGAGTGGTAGAGACACAAAAACTAAGGAACATTAAAGGAGAAAGATATGGACTGATAAGCCTAATGTGGAGGTAAGATTTCAGCTGAGCTTCAAGAAAAGGGTGGTACGTGCATTCCAAAAGTGCAGTGTTCTATTAATGGAAAAATAAGCACATCAAGTTGATTCTATTGCAAATAAGTATTTATAATTACATCCTGTAAGTAACTGAAAGCTCTGTCATTACACTAAAAAATGCAAAACCTGCTGCCCCAGCCTAGTCCATGGCAGCCCTGCAGCATCAGCATCTCCTGCCTCCCTCATTGCACAGACAGCACAACTGGTCATGATGCTCACAATGGACTAAGAAATTTTGGCACTAAATGAGCATATATAAGGAAGAAAAGCAAAAGAAAATGAAAGTTGTTGCCAAAACTCAGGCCTCTCCACAGTAACCACCATCAGTGCACTAAACAAAGATAGAACTGACTACAAGAACTTAAAGCCGGTAGAGGAAGCTGGCTTTGCCTGCACCATAGCAGACGTGGGACCTTGGTCCGACCTGAGAGGTAAGTCGGCTGTATGGCAGAATTGTGGACACAAGCCCACACTTGATTCAGGTAAAGTCTCAAAGAGAGCCCTTCCACTCTGACATGAGAGATGAAGGCCCTTACATTAGTAGAGAGAATGGGGCAAAACATGCAGCAGGAGGAAGGAAGAGAACCAAAGTCTCAGGGTGGAAAGCAAGGGAGGTGTTTAGGGAAGATGTGGTAGGAATGTTGAGTTTGGGTGTCCATAACCAAGGATGCCCTGGAGGTTGATCTTTTAATGCCATTACCTCACGTTAATAAATAATGGCAGCCTCACTTTCTGTCCTCCGGCATTGTAACACCACTGCCTTTCAGCAGCCTCAGCTACGTTACTAGTCTGCTTTTATGCAGTTTTTCTAGGAGTAAAGTGTCTGTGCTGAGCCACACTCTGGTCCAGCCCTCCTTGTGACCAATATTGGGCATTCACACTGCTGTTGGCAAGAGCTGAGTGTGGTCGTACATCAGAGACAAATTAATACTAACACCAACCTTACATCTGGGAGACAGGGTAACCATTTACAGGCTCCAGAGCACTTTCACATGCCTTCCCATTTAATTCTCAGATCACATCTGGTGCTACTCATACACATCTGGATGTCCAACTGTTGGTGGACCTCATCTGGTATAGTCTGTTAGGGACATACATCTGGCACTTCCCCACCTCCACCCCCTGCACCTTCCTCCCTTCAGAGAGCTTGGGACATTGAGTCAAGGAACCTGGCTTCTAAGCAGAACTCTTCCCCCTACCTGACTGAGTTCATGGGCAAGGTTTCTTCACTTCCCTGGGTAGAGTTGTATATTATATGATTGCTGAAGCTCTTCTATGCTCCAAGACACTGTAATTCTGTGACAATCTGAAAAAGGCAGATATTGATACCTGATGGAGATCTGTTATTCAGAGAATTTAATGATTCCTCTCCCAAGGCTACCCAGATGGTGAGCAATAACATCTCTGGATGTTTCATTTAGTGCTTTTCCCACCATGCCACACATGTGTTTGAGCACACATAGATTAATCTTGACTTGCTTAGCTCTGGCTCAGATAACCAGATGCAGATAAAGGAATCCACACTTTCAGCTAAAATGTACTAATTAGATAGTATGTGGCTAAATTAGATTTCAAATATTGACAGCCTACAGACAGGATTTGTCTTGAAGGCCTTTTTTTATTTGGCCCCTGGAGTGTTTATTAGAAAAAGAAGTTGATGTGTTGGTATATTTTAAATTTGGGATATTTTACATTAAAAGTCCAAATTTTCAAATTCTCTTTAAAACCAGATCTTACAACATGACTGTAATTGGCTGAAATGGATTATCCTTATATTATTCTTTGTTAGTGTTTTTCAACCTCTTTATTATTAACATAACTGGTGCTGGATAATTCCTTGTTATGAGGAGGTCATCCTGCATATTTGAGGGTATTTCATAGCATCTTTGGCCTATACTCATCAGATGCCAGAAGCACCTTCCCTGTGTTTTGACAATCAGTTGTGGCATTGCCAAATCCCTCCTGGAGGGGTCCAAAATCACCTTGGGTTAAGAACCATAGTGGTAAGCATTTGAATAATATTCTCTGGAAAACAGAGTTTTAGAGCTGGAAAGGATATAGTCCAGCCCTCTCATTTTACAAAGGAGGAAATCGAAGGTAAACCAGAGAAGTTAAGTAACTTGACCAAGGTGACACAACTAGGACAAATAGTACCAGGCCTGGGACTGGAACACAGGTCCTCTGAAGCCTTGCACAGTGCATTTTTCACCCCAGTCCACTGCCTCCAAGGCCAGTCCCTGCCCACTCTAACTACTGATCCCGAAGGTCTGACCTCTACTCCCCTTTCATGCTAGTGAGGTGAGTCATCCCCAGTAGTTCTGAGTCAAACAACAGCTTTTCCCTGAAAGGCAACATCTGAGTGCCTGCAGCTCATTCTATTCCTCTCAAATAGGAAGGGGTGTTTCCTAACACCCCTTGTTCTCTGTACGTCTTTAATGTAGAATATTCCTCATTCCCAGTGGATTTAGATAACCAGCCTCCAGCACTCTTGAATCAACATTTTTTCTAAAGCCACATACAAAATGTACATCCAGAAACAAATGTTTATTTGACGTCACTTGTCACTCTGCAAATGCCCCAGGAATGTGGTCATTATATAGCAGTTGGATGATATTACTTATACACTAAGAACTTGTTTCATCCTTTTTGGTAAGTACAGTTTTAGGAATGTATAAATGAGTTTGTGTAAGAGATGTTCTCTTTTTATAGTAATATATTCTTCTGATGTTGGAAAGGACTTTATCAGATTGGCTAGACCAATGGCCTCCAGTCCATAGGTTTGAGTTTAGAGTCTGCCTTTATCTAATCATAAGGCCTAAGCAGGATCATAGCTTTCTCAACTACAAAATGCTGTGTTTGCATAGCCACTAAGATACCTTGAAGCTTTCTTATTGATTGTTCATATTCCTGTTTCAGCTATTAGTCTAAGAGTTCTTTGGATCTTTCTTTCATTATTTAGTCATCTTCTAATTGGTCTATTGTGTTTTTGACAAAACAAAACAAAAAGAGAAAAAAAAAAAGAAGAACCCCAGAAACACCTATTATATTATCATGTTTACACAGATGCAGGGGAACCAGACTATAAGTTAATTGGAAATTTTTCTAGTCATCAGTAAAATATCTTAGAAAGTAGTTTAGTCAGATGGTAGAACATTTTTCCCTTTGCTGTGAGTGTGGCTTTCTTGGATGTCCTGCTGTGTGTTAGAATCTTTTGAGAATTTAAGTTACTGGGCTTGCCCTTCCCGCACCTTCTACCAACTTCATTCATTCCCTTGACGTAGTAGGACTTTTCATGTACTGTGGTAAAGGATCTATGGAGCACTTTGTATTACCACTTGCTATTGTAAAATCTTGCTGCCATATATGTGTTCTTATTTTTCTGGCTTCTCTTCTAGAATACATCACTTCAGGCATAGTGTCTGTTAGTCAGCCTTCTGTCACTGTGACATTTACCTGAGAAAATCAACTTAAAGGAGGAAAGATTTATTTTGGCTCTTGTTTTAGAAGTTTCAGTCCACATTTGCTTGGCCCCTTTCTTTGAGCTTGTGGTGATGCAGAATATCATGTATTACGGTGGGTAAGGAGTGCATTGTTCAGAAGAGCTGCTCACCTCTGGATGGCCTGCAAGCATAGAAAGAGAAGGAAAGAGAGAGGAAGAGGCCAGGGATAAGATATGACCTTCCAGGCATGCCCCCAGTGACTTACTTTCTCTATTTAGACCCCACCTCCTACAGTTTCCACCACATGCCAATGGTCCTTTCAATCATGAACCTTTAATGGATTAATCCATTGACAAGATCAGAGCCTTCATGATCCAATCACTTCCCTGAATCTCCACATTTGAACATTGCCATACTGGGGACCAAATCTTCACCTTTGGAGGACGTTCCAAATTCAAATTATAACAGTGTCCTACCATCTCAGCTTCTAATCATCTCTTCCATTGAACCTGGAGGGTAGGGGGAAAATTCCAGCATGAAAGGCAGGTGGGTATAAACAATAATAGCATAGCAGTATATATACACATTATGTGTCATATTCATTTGCATCATGTTTATGTTATAAGGTGTGCTCAGACAAGTGAAGGAGAACAACTACAACAGAAACTCAGATGTGTGAATTTAGAGAAATTAATTGGGTAATGAGGTCTGCAACTTAGACTACCTAAGACACCAGATCCTGAAACAGAGCTGTAAGAACTTTCCACTAGACAGTTTGATCATGATTGGTTGAGGCACCAGGCAATGCTAGACTCACAGATAAAATCTTCAGTGCCCAGAACTGAGCAGGGCCAGGAGGCCAACACAGTGCAATTCACTTTATCTCCAAACCTCGGTCATTCATCTGATGCTCATTGTAAATCTCTGCGTAGAGGTACACATGCCTTTTTCTTTTCTCTCATTATCAAATTGATGGATTTAAATTTTTACTTCTTAAAAACATACTAAGTAATACCAATTAAACATTGACTTTATGTCAAACATTCTGCCTATATTAGCAGAAGATCAGAAGGAAACTTAAGAGTAATCGCCAGCTGTTCTGTAAGTACACATTCTCCCATTCTTTGTTAGCAAAGTAAGTCCTGAGTTCAGCCAGGCCCAAGGCATCTCAGCTAAAGATTCCACCTTTCATCTTGCCTTGCAGATTGATGTGGCCACGTGACCAAGAGCTAGTTGGTGGTGTGTGAACAGGAAAAGTGCAAACAACTTGTGATTCCTGTCCTTAAAAAGAGAAGGATTGAGCCTTCTCTTTCCCCTTCTTTCCCACTCTGACTGTAATTGAAGGCAAGATTTGGGAATCAACAGCTTAGCTATGAGATGTAAGCTGAGTGTAGAAGACATATAACAGCATGGGAGGAGCCTTGTCCAGAAACTGTGGAGCTGCCCTCTCTGCTCTAGACCAATTGTGTTCAATTTGTACTATGAGAAATAAATTCCTGCTTCTTTTCAGCCACAATCATTTTAACTTTTGTTACAATAGCCAGACCTGCTTCTTAACTATTACTAGGATTTACTTTTATATTTTGTGCAAATGAGCATCTGACTATTGAAAGAGATAATATAAATAAAACTGCTTCTGGTCCAGTCCCTCCTATATCTCAAACATGATCTTTTTTTTTTTTTTTTCTTTTAGAGTTCCTCCCTAATATGGATATGCCTGTGAAATCATACAGCTCTTTCCCCATTCCACAAGAATGCCAAGCGCTAATGCCATGTGCATTCTGGAACATCTGCCTCGTGGGGTTTTCTTGGTTGTGAGCACATGTCAGGGTGGGCAAGGGTGCACTCTTGGTGAACCTCCATTTGCCAAGACTCTACCCACATCAGAAGCTGAATCAGTTCTGAGATTAAGGTAAACCATGTGGTAGGTCAAAAAATCATAAAAATTATCATCTTTACTTAATTTTATTACTGGTATTTAAGAGCTTATGTTTGGAATTTTATATATTTAAAACAAAGATGTTTAAAAGCAAAGAATATGTTCCAAGGTATTTTGTTTGTTCAGATAAAAATTTTAAATATTAAATATTGGATTTTGAGAGTGATCATGGCATCTAAGGTTAAATTTCTTTTCAGGGATACTGAGAAACTACTTATAACATGCCTAAAGAGATAGGGCAACCAGAATTTCCCTGAGTCATCCCAAACAAGCTCTCCTACATCTTCACACATAAGAGGGCCATCACTTCACGATGCTTTCTGTATTTCTAATGTCATTTGGAAATTTCTAGATTTAAGAACTACTCAGGCAAGGCAGCTTTGTTATATCAGTGAGCCAAAACTTAATGCCAGTCATCTCTGAAGCAGTTTCCAAGTTAGTCGGGATCATATGAGTAAATAGGAGGAGAAGTAGAAAGAGAAGATTGTTTCCCTTCTGCATATGTGTTATACTAACTGTAGAGTATAAGAAAGATATCATGTTTTATGTATACATGTGAAAGCCCTTGTATCACCACAATGTTCAGAACTTTATATATTACCTTTGTCTTTTCCACAATATGTTTCTTTGCAGAGTTAGCTATCAATTGTCAAATGCCATTTAACTAGAGCATCTGAGATGTCATTCACTAGCCTTTTTAAAGTTTATTATTCTTACCTGTGTTGACTAACTTCTAGGCATCTCACCCTTGTTATACAACTTCTTTTATCAAGGTTAAGTGAACTATAAATCTTAAGTTTTATCCGTTTTCTCTTTTTACAACTCAGAGAAATATATCCTTATATTTTTTATGGTGGCATCAGGATGGCAAGGGGGAAAGAAGAGTTTAGTGGTTAAAAGTGATGTTTATCATCTGTCAGGGTAGGGTGGTTGTGGAAAACCATCTGCCATGGAAGAACTGTGGAAGCAGGGCAAGATGTGTTGACATTCTTGAAGCATTACTGGTGTGCCACAGCCTAGAGATATAAACTTTTGATGAAGAATCTTCCTCTGTCTCAGGAAGCTGATAATCTATGGAATCGTTATGTAATGAGTGATTTCAAAACTGTGCTGGGTGTTATCATGGAGATAAATAACCCCAGAGTGTGAGAGGAACAGATAGTCAAGATACCCAGTTTAGACTTGGGAGAACCAGGAAAGGCTCTCTGGAAGTGAAGGTGGTGTTTAAGTGAAATCTCAGGAGAGGCTGCACATGCAAAGAAAGTAGAGAATAGCTTTGCAAGATTCCAGAGATGAGAGTAAGTTTGGGACCACTAAGTTGTTCCATAGAGTGGAGTACCTAAGTAATGAAATCCAAACCTGGGCTAAAAGCAGGAACCAAATTAAGTATCCATGAGATTGAATATATCAAGTAGCTCAGGGTAAGAAGTTCAAAGTTCAGATTGAGGATGATTTACCTATACCGATCCTCAAATTTGAGGGTTAAAGAGAAGAAGGAAAGGAAGTAAAAAATGTTAAAGTGTTCACTGTGTGCCAGACACTGTGCATTACCTAAATGAATCCACCAATCCTGTAAAGGGTATAATGACCACAATTTCACAGCTGAGGAACATGAGTGGATCTGGGATTCAAGTTCAAGTCTAACTCCAGAGCCTGTGTTCTCTCCATCCTTGTAATGACTCCAGAGCAAGAGATCAGCCAAGAGAGGGCAGGATTTAATGAACTGAATAGAAGCTGCAGAAAGTCAGTCTTGAGCTTTCTGTAACCCATAGGAGGCTGGGTAACACCTGGAACAAGGCCTTTAGGGAGTGGACTATGTTTAGGAAGACATTTAGACATAGTGCCAAGGTTGTAGGGCATGAGGTCCCAAGGCCAAAGCCCAGAAGAAGACAAAAGCAAAAGCAAATTTCTGTGTAGAAGAAGTTAACTGAAATTTGGGATAGAAATATGAAAAAGCAAAAGAGGAGAGGAGTTCAGAGAGTGTGCCAAGGGCCATGTGGGAGGCTGAAGCTGCAGAGAAAAGTGGCCAGAGAGAGAGAGAGAGGTTCCTGGTGATGGGGGTGGTTGAATGATTTTGCAAAATAGGAATGTCTAATATGTAATCATAGGTTGTTTCATTATTGCACTATAAACTTCAGCAGTTGCTTTAATTCTCCTATAAAAGTATGTCCTACATACTCAAAAGAGCCTTGAGTTTGAGACAGGCTCAAGTTGAATGTCCAAACAGGAAGAGAAAGAATGTTCAGTATGGAGTCACAGGGCACACAAAGGGAGAAGAGGTACAGTGAAGACAGGGGCCCATAAATGGAGTGATCAGGCCTTAGCAAGAGGTAACAGAAAAGCTCTAAACAACCTGACCAGATGTCCTCTGAACACAAAATCTGAAAGAGTTTTTAAATGACTTATCACATAAAGAATGAAAACTCAAAACAATTTCATCTAAATCTTAACATGGCAAATTGACCTTCGCTGACATCTTGCTTATGAAAAAAAAGTTATTTCAGATAAAGCTGCTCAAGGATTAGATGCAGGACTTTGGTCAGCAGATAATTTTCTCTCCTGGTTGTGGTGAGGCAAAGAACACAAAAACCAGGCAAAGAGATGGTGGAGAGAATTAAGTTGCCACAAAAAGACATACTACAGAACCTGTCATACTCCCTCCCAACCCTGAAAGTCCAGACTCAAAATTGAGGAAAGAAAGTTGGGGGACCCCTAAATGAATGACATATCCAGGAAAACATGATCTGGATTTGGGAGTGTACAACCAACAGAAGTCAGAGTGAAGAGTAAGTAAGAAATCCAGCCAAACAGGTTTAAAAGCAAAACTGAACCATTAGCATCCAAAGGAAGGATAAAGTTGCCTTATCTTTCAGACAAGTTTCAGGTTCAATTCAAACTTTCTCATGTACTTCCTGTTACCCCATAATCAGTTGCTTGGTTTATGCAGCCTAGGATTTGCTTTCATAGCATGTGGACAAATGTACCTGTCTGTATGGGTGTACTTTGAAAAGAGATTGAACTGTTCAGGATTATCTTGTCTTGAGATTTATGTCTGGGCCTAGTCATCCTTTGTCCCAGCTCATTAGTGATGTTCACAGGACTAGAAGCGCCTTGGGGGAATGAAAGTCCATCTGCTTCAAGAGAAAAGGAAACAAGTTGGGTGTGGTTGCTCTCACCTTTAATCCCAGGAGCTTGGGAGACTGAGGCAGTAGGATCTTTTTAAGTTCAAAGCCAGCCTCACCAACTTAGCAAGGCCTCAAACAACTTAGCAAGACCCATCTCAAAATAAAAAAAATAAACAATTGCTGGCGATGTGACTCAGTGGTTGAGGGCCCCTAGGGTTCAATCCCTGGTATCAAAAAAAGGAGGAGAAAAAAGAAAAGAAAAGAAAAGAAACAAACAAAGGTAAGGAGTGAAAAACCAAGAAGCAGAAATTTAGTTAGAATGTCAGCACCAACAAGCTTGTCTCTCTCCGTGTACTGGCCAGAAAAACAAACAGTAATAGTAATAAACCAGATACTGCTCCAACACTACTAGAGTTGTAGATGTGTTTAAGAATGTCCCCCAAATCGTGTTGTAATCATGTGGCAATGATGGTGTGGGACTTTAAAGAGGTGGGGTCTACTGAGAGATCTTTAGGTCAATTGTGGTTCTGTCTTTAGAAGGGATTATGGGACCACAGACTTTCTGGCTTCCTATTCTAATATATAATCTTTACTTCTCCCACATGTTTTTATCACAGCCATCACCATGAAATGACACAGCCCAGGGTAGGGGGGAATTGTCAGAGCCTATACCATGGTTGTTTTGACTTTTAGCATCCTGACTGAGCTAAATAAACCTCACTTTTTAATATACTTCGTGCCTCAGTATTTCATTATAGTAATGAAAAGCTGACTACTACAAATCCTAGACTGTTTATAAGGACAAAACACAATAATTGCTAAAAACACAAGTCTAAAATACTGTATTAAAAATTTTCCTGAATTTTCTCCAAAAATGTGCCCCAAATAGTGTGTATGTGTGTGGGTGTATATGTATGTATGTATGTGTGTGTATGTGTGTGTGTGTGTGTGTGTGTACTTTTCTCATACATGTGTTTTTATCATATATGTTTCTCATATGTATATCTATATTTCATATATGTATGAAAAATACCCAAGTAAATATAATATCCTGCCAATGCTCAAATTTTATGTGTCAGCCAGGGGTGAACATAGCTTGGGTGCATATTATTCTATTCATAGGTAAACCATAAATTTACAGAAAGCAGACATTATTGGTTTGACTTTTGGCACACATATATGTCCCCACCTACCTGTGGTGGGGAAAGAGTGAGAATAGTCAGGAGTTACCAAGGAGAGGGAGGAGGAAAGGACCTAAAGCAACCACAGACTAGATCACCAGTTGTGGAAAATTGACTGTAGACCACAAATGGTTTCTGATATTTGAATTAATAATAAAATTTTCCATTTGCAACCAGTCTAGGAAGGCGTTTTTGATGACTCTCTCAAATCATCCCCAGTGTTAGAGTCCTGCACTGAGAAGAACTGACACATCTTTGGGGTCAAACTCATCTATATTAGGTTTGAAAAACTAAAAGTTCAATTCTTGCTCCAGCATGTCCCATCTTTGTGAAAACTAGATGCAAATTTACAACCCCACATTATAATTCCAGAAAACTGGATCATATTAAAGCTACCTGTTGTCTTTAAAAATGATTTTCTCCCAAGAAAGTAATTTTGAATGAATAAAAAAATGTTAAAAGTGTATGATCATCCATCCTTTTATTCAACAAACATTTTTGAGTCACCCCAGAAGCCAGGCATTGTGCAGGTATTGCAGACACAAAAATAAAGGCACTATCCATGCCACAGAATAGAGTCTAGTGAACAAGATGTTTATACAAACAAATTAAAAATAAAGTACAGGTGTGAACCATGTGCATGCATCTGCTCTGGTGTTGGGACAGGTCTCATGGCAAAGGAGGAGTCTAGCTGAGAGGCTGCTAGTGGGTGGTGTTTAATCAGATGAGAAACTGGAGGTTGGCATTTCAAAAGGAGGGCATAATATGTTGCAAAGGAACTAAAAGAGGAGAGATTATGACGGTTGCTTAGGACACAAGTGATGTTAGGGTCAAGGTAGTATGCTGCAAGCTCTAGCTCTGCAAGAATTTTCCTGGAAAAGGAGCAAATGCATGGTGATGAGGTTCAAGAGCATTCCTTCATTTGAAGCTCAAGATAGTAATTCAGAACAAAAGGAAATAAAAGTGTTTGGATGGTTTCTTTGTGAAATCTCAATACAGGTGTCAAGGCAGTTAATGTTTCTAGGACAGTTAAGGGTACTTTCTGGGCTTGTGACCTGCAGTCATGCAGGACCCATGCTAAGAAGCCTCTGCATTTGAATGAGTGCTCTGCCCTCTTGAAAATCTTTAGCAAAGTTTAAACAGAGGGCCATGCATTTTCATCTTACACTAGATCCTGAAAATAATGTAGCTGATGTTAAGAATAGGACATTTTCAGAGGATTTGAAATAATTTAATCATTGTTTTATTTAAAGTGGAATAGGGAGAAGTGGTGGGTGCAGTTGGACAGATCAGCAATGGCATATATTGAAAGGCCTAGAAATCTTGCTAAGAATTTTTAATTTACCTCTAGGAGAAAGATAGTCATCAAAGAACTTGAGCAATAAAGTAGCACAAAGAGATGTGACATTTAGATCACTCTGGTTTAATGTAGGCTAGAGAGTAGAAGTATAACAAAGCTTTTCCCATTTAAAATGAATGCCTTCTCATTGTTCGAATTTCATTTATTGGGTGTGAAGTTTTGATTTATGTTAAGACACAATGATCTTTTAGAAGAATAACTAACCATGAATAATTTACAGTTTAGGATAAATTAAGAACAAGATCTATAAACTCTTTTTTTTTAATTTTTTTATTATTTATTTACTTATTCATCATGCACAAGTATAGTATCTTTTGAGAACTGGATGGAAAGAGTAGAAAAACAGGAGGCAAAAGTTTCCATGTGCAGGTGGGGACGCCACAGGGAAGTTGGACTTAGGGGAAACTTAGTCTTCCTTCATTTTGCACTGGTCCCGCCTGATCCACACATAAAAACTTTTTCCAAAGATTGCATTTTGGCATAACTGTCTACCCCTGCCCATTTGTTTAATTGCAGTGGTTCTCAAAGTGTGGAACCCCCAAAGCATCATCCACATCACCTGGAACTTATTAGAAATGCATTCTCTGCTCCACTTCAGTGGAAACTAAAAGAGGAGAGAATATGATGGTGGCTTAGGACACAAGTGGTGCTAGGGTCAAGGTAGTATGCTGCCTTGAATCAGAAACTCTGGGGCTGGGGCCCGACAATTTGTTGTTACAAGCCCTCTGGTTCATTTTCAGATGGCCAAGAATTGCTTCCTCATTGTAAATTATGCCCCTAGAACTCAGATATTACAAGAAAAAGATGAAAATGTCCATTTGGTTACTAGAATGAATAACCAAAGGTTACTTTAATGTCAAGAAAAAGTTTAGTCTTATTCCAAACATGCTGTTCACTCAGCAAATGGTCTGGGGCTTTCATGATGGCAAGATCTTCATATGTGATAATGCCATAGCTCCAGAATGACTTTAAAAGGGCATATGTTATTGCACAGGTTATGAATCATAGCTTCTGCAGTTAACAGTGGTATTTAGCAAAACAAAATAAAGATGATTCTTTTTTTCCTAGACAAGCATGGTTATTATATGGGAAGGATGTTTTATTTGTACCATCATCTTCCAAAGGATCATCTCTGTTGATAGTGCTGGAATTTTTTTATTTCTTTGTGCCTACTTAGCACCAATAATATTGCAGCTCTGATAATACATGTCCAAAAGTTGTATCTGTTTACACAGTCTATAATATTTCTGAAATGCAGTCTGAGTTGCTGCTAAACTAGCATTTCTTAGATTCTTTCCATTGTCTTCCTTGAGTAATCCAATATACATGGAAGGATGAAAGAGTAAACACTTTCATGGTCATCCAAATGTTTCTAATGAAATTTTAAACAGTTTGACAATATGGTCTTGTCAAAAATGATATAAAATAAATGTGTCTTTAGCAAACAATTGTCTATTAAATATTCTAATTCTGTCTTGTATTCTCACAGTGGATCATTTTCTGAATCTTTCAGCAGAATTCTTTCAAATTAAAGCTCAATGATCTTCTTTATATTCTAACCAAAGTTTGAAATACATGAACCTGTCTCTACTTACTTGAACAATGGCCTCTATTATAGTGTCTTTTTCTTTAAATCCAAATATTATACTCAGCATTTTAAGAATTCCCTATTCCAAATACAGGCAATTAAATTGACTATAAGTTACTCAGAGCCTTAGGAAATGAAATGAAATGAGAATTTATACTTTGAAATGAGTTCAAAAATGTGTACCATTTGTCAATGCTAGTCTCTGTCAAATAGTCCTCATTATCTTCTGGTTCTGCTGCTAACAGATGAAATAATCTGACACAGACTTTTCTAGCAAAGGTATTTCCTTTCAAGGAGAAGCCAAGCCTCTCAGCAACTGGAAATCAAATTCTTGACATAATGATGGGACAGAGAACACAATAATTCTTCCTGGTGCCACCATAAGCTGGATGAGATTTGAAATCATTGGCCAGGATAAACAAGAATAGACATGGGCATTTCAATTGTTTTTTCCAACATCAAGGACAACTAAGTTAAGATATCATGAGGGTAGGAACAAGAATAAGAACACTGACTCTGGACCCTCTGGAAACCTAGAAATACTGGCTGGGGACAGGGCTCGGGTGCAAACTTCTCCTCACTGGCTTGGCCTGCCTTTGACATCATGAGTCTGGGTTGAGATCAGAACAAAAGTGGTCACCATCTTGTCCTTTTCAGTTAGTGTTCATCCCAACTACTTCCTGCAGGTCCTGACAATCCAGGCCCCTAACCCACTCTTTGATTCTGCAATTCTGATCTCTCTCAGAAACTTTGATGAAACAAAAAAGGAAACAGGTACATATTAACCCAATTTACAAGAAGGGATGAGAGAATGAAGGTCTCTCTTCTCAACCAGTTCTGGGATATATGATTAAATGCACTTCTAATTTGTAGACTTTCAGATAGTATAGAGACAATGTTGGGAGCAAGGGCTCTTAGTGCAGACAGGCTGGGATCACAACCTCTTTATTTTTCTCCCTCCCATCCCACCCCTTCCACATATTAACCTTCTTGACTGAGGGACAAGGAGTGTCAACTGATATTGCTGTCTTTCTGTTCCATCATATTCTTGTCTAATATCTGAACTTCACCCCCGTTCAAAGACTGTCATGGGAGCAACGAGGAATTGCCTACTGAACACCTGTTCAAATGTCCTAGAGGAACTAAAATTATACACAGGCAAAGTGCACTCCCTACACTCTTCCCCCATTCCTCATTCTGGAGGACCTCTGTTAGTTTGGGTATCATCACTAGCTGGTAATAGAGAAATATAGAGATATTTGATGCTCTGGGGGGCAATTCAGATATCATGAGGGCAGGAGCATTTCCAAGAAACACAAATGGGAGGAGGAGTTTTTTGTTGTTGTTGTTTTTGGTGGTGCTGGGGATTGAACCCAGGTCCTTGTGCATGTGAGGCAGGCACTCTACCAACTGAGCTATATCCCCAACCCCAAGAGGAAATATTTTGAAAGACAGGTTAATGCGCAGTCTGGAACATGCAAAAAGGAAAGTGACTGAAGTGCAGACTTCATGTGGGCAGGGTCAAGTGTGAACCCAGAGACTAGAGCAAAGGATGGAGGATGGTTAAGGGAGGTGGAGGGAGCAAAGGGAGCTCCAGACTTTCATCTTGCCAATAACTGGCAAGTGCGCGGGTGGAGGGAAAATCTGTGCTTCTTTCCTTGGCAGGACACCCCTTCAACCCTCTAGATGTGAGAAATATTCCTGTTTCCCTTTTCCCTTAGCTTCCAGTGAGAATGTTTTCATTCTAAAACACGCTAATGCAGGGATTATTTCAGAGACAGAACAAAGTTGTGCCAGACATGGGTCAAGAATCGTTATGATTCTCTTTCACAAAGAACACAGTCCAATCAGGAACCAAAAGAGTAATTTGAATTGGTTTATATCTTTACTCAGCCTTCTCAGGAAAGAGAGAAAGGTGGAGACTGAGTTAGAGGTAATACATTTTTGTGACATAGAAAAGCAGAGAAACATGGTACAAATCCATTCTCCCCTATCTTCACCACTTTTTAAGTCCATCATTCTGTTATCTTCTAAAATTTCCTCCACTTTAACCTCCCAACCTGTGATGATTGTATGTGTGGTGTCCCCCAAGAGCTCATGTGTGAGATAATGTGAGAGGGTTCAGAGGGGAAATGATTGGTTTATAACAGCCTTTACCCAATTAGTGAATTAATCCCTGATAGGATTAACTGAGTGGTAATTAGAGGTTAGTGGGGTATGGCTGGAGGAGGTGGGGCATTGGGGTATGGCTTTGGAGTATATACTTGTATCTGGAGGGTGGAGTCTCTCTTTGTCTCTGCTTTCTGATCATCATGTAAGCTGCTTCCCTCTGCCACACTCTTCCACCATGGTGTTCTGCCTCACCTCCAACCCCAAGGAATGTAGTTGGCCTTCTGTGGACTAAGACCTCTGAAACTACAAGCCTCCAAATAAACTGTTCCTCTTCTATAATTGTGCTGGTTGGGTCTTTTAGTCATAGTGGTGAAATAGCTGACTAAAACAAAACCAGAGTTCCCAGTTTCTTCCCAATGTAAATCATGTAGCTTCTTCTACTTCTCCAGGTCACCCCCAGCTATGAACTTACACCACACTTCACAGTAAGGTCCATGTGAATGTGTGAATCTGTGTGTAGGGTGGCATTTTGATTTACTTCTTGTGTTCCCCACCAGAGTATAAATTCTACCATGAGAGTAAGGACTATTTTCCCTTTTCCCTGGAGCAATACTTGGCACGTAGTGAGTACTCATTGGCTATTTAATTAATGGATGACTTATATATTATGCATTCCTGTTCTCCAAGGCTAAATACATTTAATTTTAGCCACACTTACCAACCTTATACTGGGAATTATGCTACATATTTAAAGGCACAGTTCTGTGTACTCAGAGAAATGTGTGTTTTCTTTTGTCTCCATTGAATTATTTTGTTCTGTGTCTTGTAGTGAGACACATATCTTTGCAAATTTATTGTGAGCAGTTACATACCTGAGAGACCACCTAAGACCTGACATATAGAACTTCTTTTAGTTTCACACAGCAAAAACAAAGTGTCATTATCAGTTGTTTCACTGATTTTACTAGAAATAACCTAAGGGTGATGACTTGAGTCTTCCAAACTAATATTCAACCTTAAAACTTTTTCCTTCAGAGAAAAAAACTTTTCTTTTCCTTCAAAGAAAAAAATTTCAGGTGACTTTGCATCAGTACTAGTGGGTCTCTGCTTTATATAGCATAAAGGAATAGAAGAGTGAACTAACACATGAAGAGTTTTATCATCTGGGCTAAGTAAAGGAGAGGAAAATGTACTAGGAAATCTCATGGTCAAATTGAACTCAAGGTGGGCATGCATCTGGGCACCCCTTTCTTCCAAGGAAAGCATTTCTTTTAAATGCACCTCACCAACAGAAAAATTCAATGTTTTCCAGTTTAGCAATTTCCCCCTGCCTGAAGCTAGAAAAGTCTAAGAAAAGAGTGTCTTCCCTAAATCAACAAACTATCTTCTTCTAGCTCCTCTGCCCTCAGAGAAAATAAGACAACCTCAGAGATTTGAGTTTCCATAGCCTCAGCAGTTGTAGACCATAAACTGAAGAGCGACAGACTTTTCACCAATGGAAATGATCTGGTGATAAGTGCTTCATGGCCTCCCTGGAAATTTGTTTTTGGAAACTAAAAATCAATGGGAAATCCTTAACTTGGGAAGACTGAGGTTTCGCAGCTTAGATAGCAGAGCTGGCAATATGCTAACAAAGATGACTGGAAAAAAAAAATCATACAGTCAAGGAGCACATTTGTTAGGATTGCATTAGGAATGTTCTAACAGCTGAAGTGTAGCATGGCTCTAGCCAAGTTCCTTGCAATTGTGAATACTCTCAGGACCCTTTCCAGAGAATTCTCAGAGCATTCTCTGTCAGACAATCCTGATCATTCCATCAGAAAGTGAGGTGGCCTGGAGGCTTTGAAAAAGGTCAGAGAGTACCAGTACATGCATGTGACTCAGTTTACCTCCACAGGAAGACTCCTGAGAACTCTTCTCTTTAAACCCCTCTCAACTGTCTCCTTGCTCTCTGACCAACTCAAAGAATTAGTAGGAGGAAAATAGCATCTTCCTGAAAAGCAGCTGAAGATTTTTGTCCTCTACCCCTAAGTAGACTGGTTAAAGGGGGGGTTAAATTGTTAGTGTCTTTGGGTAGCAGACTCATGTTCTGGAGCGTGCATGTCTCAGGCTGATGAACTAGAAGATTCTCTTCAGTAAGATAACAGCAAATCTACTTGAAACTTAGCTTTACTGTCAAAGTAATACTGCCAGAACTAGTTACTAAGAGCAAAAAGGTAAAATGCATGAGCCACAGAATCAGATATCTGCTTTTATTTCCTGACTCAAATGTTTACTGGCATCTGTTTTCTGGGTAAGTTGCTTAACCTCTGCTATTTCAGTTTGCTCCAGTGTAAAATGGGGATAACAACAACAGCAAACAGTGTAGTGTTGACTAGGAGCCAAGCTTTTTTCTAGACTTTTGCTTTCATTCACTAATTTAATGCTTTCAACAACCCTATAAGATGGGTTCCTTTGTTATATGAATCCTTAGTCTTTTCCTCTATACTCTCTTGAATATCTGAAAACACTCAATACACATGTAGGGTGACAATGTGCTTGATGGGCATTATTTCAGTTAATCCTAGCAGAAACCTTTGAGGAAGGTGCTCTTATTTTACACATTTATACTTGAAGAAACTGAGCCACAGAGAGTAGCTAACTACTCAAAGACAGTGAAGAGAGCTATTGAAAAGAATAGGCACCCAGATTCTAAATGTCATATTCTTAAATACAAAGCCTCACAGCAGAGTTTCCCCCTTTGTTAAAAGGGGATAAAACCAACTCAAATCACATTTGTTTGTGAATAGGAAGCATTTAAAAAGGGTGGCTGAAGAGCTGCCTTCACTGCTTGCATCAAAATAAACATATCTGATAGACACAATCATAATCTCTGGCTTTAATTTTGTTGTTGTTGGTTTATTCCCCTTGGTACAGGATTTTATGATGAAGTTTCCATGAGAAAAGGGATCCTGTGGTCATGTAAAATAATCAACAAAAAGAATGTAGGAAAGGGTACTGGTAAGCCATATGAGGAAATTGCTAACAAGATGTTTGTGTCTACACTGACATGAAATTCCCAAAATGTACTATTTCACAATCTACAAGATGGCAGAAAGTTGCCCCTAGAGGGCGCCAAAGTGATCATTGCACTTTTTTTTTTTTTTTTTAAATTAATCTCTATATCTGGAGTCCTTACTCCCTGCATCTCTGAAGGTTTCTGGATGGTCCTTTAAAAGCCCCTTGGGGCCTTCCTCTGGTTTGGAGAGTGGGCCAGGGTCACCCAGAAAGCTAAATGCAGCCGCTGGGTGATAAAAGCCCTGTGGTAAACTGATTTCCAGCTAACCACAGGGCGGCAGAGAGCATCTAATGCAACCACAAAGTGCTTTGCTGGCACAGAATTTTCCCAGCCCTTGGAACAAGATACCAGGAGATGTTGTTTAGTCTCCATCTTGGAAATCTTTCTCTTAGCAAGAGGAAAATTCTGATATCCATCAGTCTAAAATCACTTGGGCACAACCTTATGTGGAGGCAAGAGGCTGAGTGTGTTGTCTGTGGAATCTTCACCACAGCAAAACCTATGATCAGAGAGGAGATGCTTAACCAGTTAATTACAAAACGGACCTGCAGAAAATATGCTAGTGGAGATGGAAGAACCGTAGCAAAATATCAGAGCTCTTTGTAATGTGACAGATTTATTTCTCCAAAAAACGTTACAAGACATTAAATTTTAACACAGAATTATAAGTTCTTGGTGATCTTTCAGAGTCCACAAGTATGCAGGCAACCTCCAGCATGCTGTCAGCTTGACATGACTCCTTCTAACAAATGCCCTCCATCAAGGTCACTCTGTGGAGTTTCCACAGAACCTCTGGCTTCTTGCAAAAAGACAGAAGAAATTCTTTTCTGAAGAAATTGAGATTGATGTATTAAGACCTTGAGTTTTTTCTTTAAAATATTGCCACTGCTTATTCTGCAGCACTGCCTTTGAGCTAGAAATTGATGTACTTAATGGCTGGTATTGGCTGATGGGGCTAAATTACACTAAAGAATGGCTTTCATCATATTGCTCAATTTAGGGATTTCTTTCATTTCAAAGGCAAGGTTAATTACCTTTAGAAAATGTTAAGCAATTATCCACTAATAATAACAGGGAAGATGCTCCTGGAGCAGTCAGTGCAAGGCAGGGTGAGGAGTTGGGCAGAGGAGAGGATTTTAGATTTGAATTAATGCTAAAAAAAATGAAAACTATGTTAAGCTTTAAAATACTTTAAAATACTTTAATGAGGAGAGAAAAGTCTGTTGCTTTAACCCTTCAGTGGGCTTGGCTATCAGTCCATTCATTTTTTGAGCACTTGGCACAAACCCTTTTTGATGTATCTTCCATATGATTTCTGCCATGTCTTCCTCCTCTAACTACTTATAATCTGGGGTAGAAGTGGCCTAACTCTCTGGTAATCACTGAAACCAAACAAAGATGCACACTCTGCATGAAAGATGAAGAAGAATCTAGCCTGGGGCTTCTAAATTGTATCCAGGGATTCTCTATATTGCTTGATATTCAAATAGTCACAGTTTGCCATTTTCCTGCTGGAGTATGAGAACTGAGTATTGTCATCCAAGTCATCCAAAATGCCATGTCCTTCCCTGGGGATCTCTCTCTCTCTCTCTCTCTCTCTCTCTCTCTCCCTCCCTCCCTCCCTCCCTCTCTCTGCTGTGATAACTTCCCACCAGCATACCAAATTTCAAGCCACTGAAGAATGATAAACTTCTGAATAGAATTATCCCTTTTTATCATCAAGATCCTATGGCAGATGGATATAAGAAGATGAACAATCAACATGCTCTGTTCTTTGATTCCTTCAATACAAGAAGTAAGAATGCAGTTGGTGTGGTATAGGCTTGTTAATGACTGCTAGAATTTCCTTTCTGCCACTGATAAACACAGTATTCCTCTGTGTCTGGGAAGAAAGTGGATCAGTAGCTACCCAGGGATGCTTTGAGGAGGAGCCCAGCCTGGTGTCTGAGGGTGGCCCTCAAAATGCTCCTGTTTTCCAGTGGAGCTAGGGTGAGTCTCATGCTTAAATCATGTAGCAATGTACCTCAGCACAGGTGGCAACCCCTCTAAAAGCAATGTTGGCAGGAGGCTCACTGCTCAAACAAAATCCAATGGCCATATGGATGCATCTCAATTCATTTTTCCCCAGAAAATAAAACAATACCCTGATTTCATGGGCTAACAATTAAAGATCTTAAAATCCCAAATTGTATCTCTTGGAAATCTCAGTATTAATCTTACATGTTATTAGACCTAAACAAGAGAATTCACAGGTAATTAAACTTTAACTCAAAGCACAGAGTTTTGAGGAAACTACTATGGAGAAAACTACTTATTTGCTGTTATGGACATTGAGATATGCAGATCCCATTTCTGATAGAGGGCAGTCATTATCAGAAAGTAACATCTACTTTGTATGGCTTAGTTAAGGCCTTTTGAACATTGGAAGTAAAGGAAAATCAAACTGTATCAGGCAAAAGATCGACCAGCTAACACAGAAGGAAATATAAACATATAGTAATATCTACAAGCACATAAATATATAAGCCCAAATAAAGAAAATACATCCTTGAGAGAAAGAGAAATTAGTTATGGTCACTTTACAAAAACCACACAATCCTTACAAACATGTTTTCCTTTTTTTCTGTGAATTTCCAAGAATATTTTGTCATTCAGCAAGGCAAAGCTCAGTTTCTAACCAGTATGTGTGTGTGTGTGTGTGTGTGTGTGTGTGTGTGTGTGTGTGTTTAATGTTTCTAGCTTTTTTACAACTTTGGTTCTATCTCTCCCTGTTTTTTCCCAGTTACAAAATGTCACTGAAATGTTAAATGTAACAGTGGAAAGGAACAGTTAGAAACTTGTAGTCTTACCATTTCATTTTATAAATAGGGAAACAAAGTCTTAGAGAAGTGAAGTCACTTTCCTAAGGTGACACAGCTATTTAATGGTAAAACTGGGGTGAAAATTCAGACTTCTGACTCCTAGTCCAACAGAGCTGGGTTCCAAATGTTACACATGACATGACATCTTCCTCAGAGTACCACAGCCCCCAAAGAAAAGGGACAACACAGGAAAACAGAAAGATTTCAGATCTTTGAGGACAGCCTTCTTTGTTTTCTCTAAATATTGACTCTCTGGGACAAAGTTCCATTGTTCTGACCCAAGAAATGGCTATGATGCTTCAGATATCAAGGTAGGAGTTTTCTTATATTCATATGAGATGCCATGGAAGTAATTAGAATTAAACAGGATGTCAGTTTATAGTAATCCTTAAGTAAAATCATTTTTAAAGAGAAAAATTCTTTAAGTACTACAACACAGACATACCCTGTATTTATAAATTAATGTGGGTCTGATGGCAATATATGTATTTATCCATTCATTTATTTTCTTATTGATGCATTCATCAAATAATTATTGAGTGTCTAATACAGTTAGGTTAGGCAGTCTAGTCCAATCTAGTCAGGTTATGCAATGATAAGCCAGAATAGAAATAGCCTGGGCCCACCCAGAACTTATAATTTAGTGGACATTGAACAAGTAACTTACAATAAATTATGGGGTAACACACCATAGAGCTTCACCAGGAACCAAATCCCTAGACTTATGTTCTAGCACAGTGTTCCTTGGTGAGGGTACTTCTGGAAGTGGTGGAGTATTTTTGGTTGCTGCAAGGCTGGAGGGATGCTATTGACATCTAGGTATCAGGAAGCAGGGTTGCTAGACATCTTGTACTGTGCAATCTAACCTGAGATACAGAGAATTGCCCAGCATCTCTCATAACTTGACATTCACAAAGGTGGAAAACCTGTTAATGATTACCCCAGACTAGACACTACTCTGTTTGCAGATCTGTATGAAGTATCTTTTGCACAGCTTTGACATATACTGAATGTTCAAGGAGAACAGCTCATGTAGAGGACTGTATTTTGTTTTCTTCTAAACTTAAAAGCTCAGTTCATAATTCCATTAAATTATGTGGCAATATTGCCAATAAAACACAACTCTTTGAGGCTACATTTAGAGCTCTCTCAGCCAAGATAATTGAGCATATAGATGCATTGAAATACATTTTGAAATGTAAATTACTTTCCTTTTATTACTTTAATATTATGCACAATATGTTTATTTTTTTCAATCCATGAAAAGGGTAGATTATTTTATCCATGAAACATCATTTCTGGTTTAATTTTTTAAGTAGAGTAAACAAAATAAACAGCAGACAGAGAACTGTACTGTTTCTCCTCTCTGGTGTTTAAAAAGGCCTTTGGTGGTATCATTCAACTGACAATCTTCATGGCTCTGCCTGCTAAAGGGTATTGTTTAGGTAGAGTGAGATGCTTCCAAATCTCCTTTTTGGTTTTAATGACTCTGGATTGAGAAGATGACAGATTAAAAAGAAAACCAGAAACTTGCAGGGCTATAGACAGTGTGACTGTTCACTAGTATGTCATCTTCAAACTGCACAATCCTGAAAGCATGTATCAATCTAGATTTTGGATAAATGGAAGACGGTACTCAAAGAAGATTTTACAAAAAAGATATGCTGGAATCACAAGGAAGAATCCCAAGGTGGCAGAGTGCAGGGAGACTCAAGAGGGTGGGCAGGGAATCCCACAGTACTAACAGGCTTTTCTTTAGCTCTACCTGCTACTCTATTCTTCTGGCTGAGGCAATGTAGGAGGCAGTCTGATAGATGATGTATATAGGTACTGGATTGTGGACCGAACAATGCTCCCAGGGCTTTAATGTCTCTCAGAAACTCTTTGGACATTCAACTCTCTCAAGTAACTTGATGTTCACTGGCATTTTCCTGATAACCTTTTATTTCCCAACCTTTTGAGAAACAAGGGGGTAGTGATGTGGGGCAGCTGGCAGACACTGTCTTCCCATTGGATGGAGACAGGTAGCAAGCCTTTACTGACTTCATTTTGTTTATATTTTTCTCTGCATATTCAGCTGTTTGATAGGTTAGAGTTTGATAAACAAGGATAGATGAGGATCCAGGGAAAGCCAGCCTTATTCAAACATGAGAAAACTTTTTCTGAAATCTTCAACTGTTCTTCAATGCAGGGCAGATGTGGTCCTTGACAAGTAGCCTCCATGTAAACTACCTGAGCTCCTGATGATTTCCAAAGCCATGTTGCTTCCTTAAAAGAAGTTTGATTACAAGAACTTGTCTTGAAAGAGGGTATTTTTATTTTTAAAACAAAACGAATAACAACTTTTGAAACCTTAGCTTTCCAGAACTGAAGATCCTTCTGGTCACAGAACTGGAATTTGTGATTGGAGCATCCCTCAAATAATGTTAGTGGGACTACTATTGCTGTTGCTGTAGCAGGAAATCTGTAGCATGATTGTGTGCATCAGTCGGGACTTTTGACTTTTTGGGGGTGGCCCCGTGTGTGAGGTCAGCTCTCTGGTAGCTGGGATGAGATGACCAACTTGTTTTGCCAAGGTCTCCAAATTGTCTCAAATGCCAACTAATTTTAGTCAAAATGGACTCAATCCAAATTTGAACTGGGGACTGAGAAGAGCAAGGCTCCATATCCTATTACAAGAGCTATCAAGATTCTCCATAATACTGTATATTAAATCCTTATAATAAGCTGCTTTGTGAGTCTTGGTGCGGGTTCAGTGTTTTCATTGCAGTGATTACCCGATGGTCTGTTGGCCAGCTGAAGCTGGAGTGCTCTTTCCCTTGATACGTTTCCATAACATCTCTCATCGGCCCAGTGAAACTTGTTGTTAAGGGCAGAGCTAATCTATTGCAGCCTGCCTTGTTGCATCATGCCAAGAAACTTGGTGTGTTTCTTTCAGTTATTTTCATGAGCACATTTCACTTCTTTGGGAGAGTTTTAGCTCCATCAAGTTAGTGAACAATGCACTTACAAAGCACTGCTCTTGAAAACAGCCTCCCCAATCCATATTTAAAGCAGGGACCCATTGCCTAGATTGACAACAAAATGGAAGTTTTATATTACACACTGCATTTTAATATGTGTATACATGAATATTTAAATATCTGTGTTGTTCCAAAAGGAATTTTCCAGAACGTTTTTAAGAAATAGTTGGATTTTCATATCCTTGAATGACATTGTTTCCTAATTTCCATTACTTTTACTGACCACTGCTCCTACTACTTGCTTATAGTTTGTAACTGTGCTGGGCACTGGCAATGGGGAGAAAATGAAGGCGATTCTGACTCAGTAAGGGAGATAAATAAATTAGATTTCTATGTGCTATTTATATGGGACCAAAAACTAAGCACTACCAATCAATTTTAAGAGAGCCCAGTTGATTTTGATCTAACTGCTAGGGCAGGGAAGAAAACAAATGTCATCAGCAGAGCTGCTGAGCTGGATAAGACGTAGTGAAGCCATGTCACCTGGCAGGAAAGATGTGGACTCTGGGAAGACACGTCTGCCTGTCCTCCCGCTCCATCTTCCCTATCTTCTACCCAGCTTTCCCCTCATGCTTGTGTTTTCTCTAGCAGTTCATCTGTGATGCTTTCACCATTGTGATTCGTCCCTGGCTCTCTTGTGACTCCCTGGCACCAACTGCCTTTGGCATCTTCTCTCTTGGACCCTGTCTCAAGAACAACATTCGCTCCCCTGGCTTAGCATTTTCTTCTCTGTGAATGTCTCAGCTCCACCCCAGGCTGCCCTCCACCTGATCCCTTACATCTGGACTCCAGGAGTAGGTGCCAGTTTAGTTCCAGCCACACCCTCACTCAGTTCTCAACAGGGCCAAGGGTTTTTTGCTTTGTTTCATTTTGTTTTGCTTCCTTTTGTTTATTCCTTCTTCAGGCCCCACCCGCACCCTCTTCCTGCCATTTTGAAAGAAAATCCAGTGTTCAAGTACTCAATAAAACAAACTGACAGATAAATTAAAAAGCCAAAAACTGGGTCAAAAATTGAAACAAAACTAAACTTAAACCTAACAAAGCTTTTGCTTTTCTTTTTTTATAGAACTTGTACTTTTTCTCCAGCCCTCAAAGTTAAGGGATATCAGTGCAGTAGATACACAAGAAGCACAAAGCCAAAGAAGGGTTGCTGAGGGGTTTTCCCAATCATAATCCTTACACCTAGAAGAGGCCTTCATTAGCTAGGGACCTGTAACTTATGACTTAGGACACTTTATACCAGTACTATCAATGGAAATACAATGTTAGTCACATATATAACTTTGCCTTCTAATAATTGCATTTAAAAAAGTAACAGTAAAAAGAAAGTGAAATTATTTTAAAGGATGCATTTTATTTAACCCAAAACATCCTCATTGCAAAATACTACATAATGTAAAAAAGACATTTTACATTATTTTCCTACTTAATCTTATAAATATCAATCAGATGCTAAATTTTCAGCCAAGTGTAATATAGTGTTACTAAATGAATGATGCATTATGATGGAATAAGATGTCCTGGCCCTTGGTTTCTCCATAAAAAAAAACCACAGATTTAACAGTATATGGACCAAAATATTTTTATGAGAGATCCAGAAAAATTAGAGTACTTCATATGAACACAAATCTAAGAATAGTCACATTGAAACAGTTAAGAAGAACAATTTCACTTCCCCTCCCACAAGCTCGTCCAGTTCAGCACCAAAAGAGAGATTACCTGAGGCTACAACCTCTCCCTCAGGGGAGGAAAAGTGAAGCATGATTCAATGTCCCCAGCCTTAGCCTCCTGTGGTGCTGCCCAAAGGACTGGTTTCTATCTCTGTTCACATGGACACTGATGGAATCAGCATACTTCAGATGCCTAGGAAGCTTCTCCCTCAAAAGGGACGAAAAAGAGTAAAAACATGCCTGAAAGGTCTCATCCATTCATTTTGTTAAGCAAGGGACCACCTTTTGACTCATCTCATCTGGAGCACTGATAGAACCAGCATAGTTTCAACACCTGAGGGCAGTTTAAAACAAAAGAAACAAGCATCTTGCTGTCACTTGCACAACATACAAGATTGGGAAAAGGTGCACAACTCATGGAGAAAACCAGGGGCCAGGACTTCTTATTCCATCATAATACTGGTTTCCCAAGAAGAGAAGGAAAAGAATAAATGTGCCTGCAATGTTCCAGTCAGTTATCCAGTAGCCAGGCACCACAGGGTACAAGAAACCAGGGTACAAAGAAATAATGGAAGAACTAAAGCTATCTAATTAGGAATTGTGCACACAAGTCCAGTGAAGACATAGCCACTGAAAATTTCTGAGAGTCTCTTGGATTCTTCAGCCAGGCTGATGGATGAATGACTTTTCCCATTGAATCCAGTCCATCAAGATTAGGAGAAGGAGCTATTTCTTCACATGAACAAGGTATCAACATAAAGCTACAAGGAACATGAAGACTGAGGGAATTATGACCCACTCAGGAGAAAGTAAATAAATATATAGAGCGAGTGGGTCATATTTCCCTCATTTAAAATATTTGTCTTAAAGATACTTGATGACAAAAGAACTCAGACCTTAAATAAAGTCAGGAACTAGATATATGAATAAAATGAAAATTTAAACGAAGGGAAACCAATAAATTCTGGATAAATTCTAGAGCTAAGAAATGCAATAACTGAACTGAAAAATTCACTAGAAGAGTTCAACAGTATACTCAATCAAGTAGAAAAAAGGATCACTGAAATCACAGACAGGTCATTTAAAATTATCCAGTCATATGATCAAAAAGAAAAAGGAATAAACAAGAGTGAAGAATGAATGAACTTATGGGACATCATCAAATGAAACAATATACATATTACAGAAATCTCAGAAGGAGAAGGGAAAAGGAAAGGAGCAGAAAGCTTATTTAAAGAAATAATAGCTGAAATTTCCCAAAGTTGGGGAGATAATTTGACATCTAGATTTCAAGAAGCCCAACAGATATAGAATGATGAATCCAAACAGGTCTATGTCAGGATACACTATACTTAAAACTGTCAAAAGACAAAGAAAAATTTGAAAGCAGCAAGAGAAAAGTAACTCATGTATAAGGGAGACCCTAAGATTTGATAATCTTTGATTTCTTAGAAGAAATTTTGCCCACCAGAAGGAAAAAAGAGAATATATTCAAAATGCTAAAAGAAAACAAAAACTTCCAATCAAGTGTATTATACTAAGCAAAGCAATCCTTCCAAAATGAAAGAGAAATAGAGACTAACCTAGACAAATAATATTTGAGGAGTTTATTATCACTAGATCTACTTCATAAGAAATGCTAGTTAAAAGGAGCCAATAAAACTTAAAAAATAAATTAAGCTTCAAATAAAAAAGAATAATAAAAAAAGAAATGCTAAATGGAGGTCTTTAATTTGAAATGAAAGGACACTAATCAGTAACATAACTGCATATAAAAGAATAAAACTTGCTGACAATGTATTGATAAATACAGAATACTATACTGTAGTGCTCATGTGTAAACCACTTTTAATTCTAATATAAAAGTTAAAAGTCAAGGGTCTGGGGTTGTGGCTCAGCAGTAGAGCACTTGCCTAGCACATTCGCAACCCGGGTTCGATCCTCAGCACCACGTAAAAATAAAAACGCATTGTGGACAACTAAAGCAAATAAATATTTTTTAAAAAGTTAAAAGTCAAAAGTATTAAAAATAACTATAATTACAAAAATATAGTAATAATACACCCAAGGCCTTGTCATTGCTAGGCACTCTACTACTGAGCTACATTCCCAACCCTTTTTATTTTGTTTTGGGACAGAGGCTTGCTAAGTTGACCACAGTCCAGATTAGTAGGGAAACTTGTTCACTGGCAGGACCAGTGAGGAGGAGAGGTCCCTTCACTCCTCATAGACCTGCACACAGAAAATGCAAGTGGCTTCTAAGCCCAGAACACAAAGCAACAGAAAAAAAAATACATATTGACGATAAAAAGTTGGCCTCAAACTTGCAAGCTTTCAGTCTCTTGTCTCCTGAGTAACCTGGAATTACAGGAGTGTACCAATCATATCGAGCTTAAACTCATATCTTCTTAAGGTGAACTTTCTTCAAAGAAAAAAAGGAACTAAAATACAACACATGACTTTTGCTAATACGATTTTTCTTTATCTACTGCTATTTTGGAGTTTTGTAAATTTGCCAACTAATGTGCACCAGGATTCTATTCATAATGAATAAAGCACCAGGATTCATAAACCTCACTCAGAGCAGTAATTCATACTTTTGTTCTCCTTTTATGATGAATTAACATTTTCTTGGGGGGGGGCTACTGGGGATTAAACTTAGGGTGACACGACCACTGAGCCACAACCCCAGCCCTATTTTGTATTTTATTTAGAGACAGGGTGTCACTGAGTTGCTTAGTGCCTTACTTTTGTTAAGGCTGGCTTTGAACTTGAGATCCTCCTGCTTCAGCCTCCAGAGCTGCTGGGATTACAGGTGTGAGGCACCTCACCCAGCATGGATTAACTTTTAACATAAGATCTCATCCATTTCCAGTTCTCAACTATTATTCTTTCATCACTTAATTATTGACAACATACTACATGCCCTTCTTTGCTCCTCAAACTTGCATATCACCACAGAAATTTTACAGTTAACATTTTTCAAACTAATTGCTTTAATTTCCTTGACATTTTCACCCACAATCTCTATTTGGATAACCCAAAGCACAGTCTGAGACAAAGACTTGGGTACAGGTGTCTGATTTGTGGGATTATCCCAAGAAGCAGGAAGGTGCAGTTGAGATAAGTTAAGAAAGAGGGAAGGCCAATATAGGGTGTGCTGTCGATCTAATCATAACCATGTAGAATGTGCCTCAGAGTTGACCCTCTGGATGGCAGGAGGCTGAGACAATTATCTACTAGCTATCATTTCTTCTTGGTTGATGTTATCTCCCAACCCCAAAGTCATAGATTTTACCATATTTTTGGCCTACTAATATGGTAGGGCTTTCTAACACTCCAGAACAGAAAAGTAGTAGAACACAGCAGGTACTTAGAGTAGGATGCTGAAAGCACGCACATGAATTGTTTACTGAAGCTGCAGTGGAAATCATGTGTGGGTGGGGAGGGTTTAAGGGGATATGGAACCAGGTACTACCCACCCACCCAGCTGTACAAGGTCATAAACTGTTCTCTCATTTTCCCTTTGATTACTATCCTCTTCTCTCCTCCTCTTCTTAGTTTCCAAATATGGACTGAGCTCACCTGATGTTCTCAAATTTATTACTTTATTTCCATATCAGCTGCCCTATTTCATCATCTCAGTTTCTTTCTGCTCCATCTTTTTGTCCATCGCTTTACCAAAGGCATTTTTGTGAAGTACTAATGGGTCATTTCAGAAGCTCCCCATTGTTACTATCCAAGATTAAAACAAACTGTGATGGCTTTTCTAAACTGGAAACCATTTCCTGGAAGTGTCATGGTGAAAGATTTATAAGGCCATGCTAGAGGTCACTGAGAAAAAATGAGATGGCTAATCAATGTTCCTAGGAGTGAGGAAAGGGAGGTGAGTGCATGTGCTAGGGATGAGTCAACCATAGTTACACGATTCCTCCAGTTTTTGTACATAGTGTTCCATGACAGTAAGCATCTGAGTCCAGTTCAACCTTATCTGCTTCTCCCATCTCAGCTCCTGCCCCTCTTCTCCTTACTCCCTTCTCTCTAGTCATATGGAACTTTGTGTCATTTTCTGAATTGGACTTGCTCTTTCATATCCCCATGACTTTGCACTTGCTGTTTCTTCTGCTTTTATAATGTCCCACCTGCCTTTTCTAAGCTCTATCAGCCCTAAAGGGCCAAATCAAAATACTCTGATTGAGAAGCCATCTGTGATCCCATTGAGAAATATAAATTTCTATCAGCCTAGATATTTCTAGTTTGTTTACTGCTTTCTATTTAATTTTTATTAGAATGTAGTTTTTTGGCTAATATATTTTTTAATTTTTATAATTTTTAATATTTACAATTCATAGTGCCTGTATATAGCATCTTCTTACATACAACTGTTTGTATACAAAGTATATTCATACAATTCAGGTCTTCAATCATGCACTTAGGAAAATGTTATCTGTCTCATTCAACCACCTTTTCTTTTCTTTTCTCCTCCTCCCTCCCCCTATCCTCCCTCCCTTACCCTCGCTTCCATTTAACCATTCTAGTGTTCCTCTAAACCTCCTATGTACCCCCGTCCAACAATACTGTGAACTAGCCTCCTTATATCAGAGAAAACATTTGGTACTTGGATTTTTGAGACTGACTAACTTCACTTAGCATTATGTCTTCCAACTTCATTTACCTGCAAATGCTATTATTTTATTTTCTTTTATTGCTGAGTAAAATTCCATTGTGCATATATACCACATTTTCTTAATCCACTCATGTACTGAGGGACATCTAGGTTGGTTCCACAACCTAGCTATTGTGAATTGCGCAGCTACAAACATTGAGATAGCAGTGTCACTGTAATATGCTGTTTTTAAGTCCTTTGGGAATAGACCCAGGAGTGGGATGGCTGGGTCATAGGGTGGTTCCATTCCCAGTTTTCCAAGAAATCTCCATACTGCTTTCCATAACGGTTGCACCATTTGCAGTCCCACCAGCAATGTATGAGTGTGCCTTTTCCCCCACATCCTCTCCAACATTTATTGTTGCTGTGTTCTTGATAGATGCCATTCTGACTGGAGTGAAATGAAATCTTAGAGTAGTTTTTATTTGCATTTCTCTAATTGCCAGCGATGTTGAACATTTTTTCATGTATTTGTTGATTAATCGTGTGTCTTCTTTTGAGAGTTGTCTTCTCAATTCCTTAGCCCATTTATTGATTGGGTTATTTGTTTTTTTTGGTGTAAAGTTTTTTGAGTTCTTTATATATTCTAGAAATTAGTGCTCTATCTGATGTGCATGTATTAAATATTTGTTCCCAATTAGTTGGCTCTCTATTCACCTCACTGATTGTTTCTTTTGCTGAGAAGAAGCTTTTTAGTTTAAACCTATCCCATTCATTAATTCTTGGTAGTAATTCTTGCGCTACAGGATTCTTATTAAGGAACTTGGGGCCTAATCTGACATGTTGGAAATTGGAGCTTACTTTTTCTTCTATTAGGTGTATTGTCTCTGGTCTAATTCCTAGGTCCTTGATCCACTTTGAATTGAGTTTTGTGCATGGTGAGAGATAAGGGTTTAATTTCAATTTGTTGCATATGGATTTCCAGTTTTCCCAGCACCATTTGTTGAAGAGGCTATCCTTTCTCCACTGTACATTTGTGGCGCCTTTGTCTAACATAAGATAGCTGAAATTATATGTATTAGTCTCTGTGTCCTCAATTCTGTACCATTGGTCTACCAGTCTGTTTTGGTGCCAATACCATGCTGTTTTTGTTACTATTGCTCTATAGTATAATTTAAAGTCTGGTATGGTGGTGCCCCCTGCTTCACTTTTCTTGCTCAGGATTGCTTTGGCTATTCTGGGTCTCTTATTTTTCCAAATGAATTTCATGACTGCTTTTTCTATTTCTTTGAAAAATGACATTGGAATTTTGATTGGAATTGCATTAAATCTGTATAATGCTTTTGGTAGTATGGACATTTTGACAATATTAATACTACCTATCCAAGAGCAAAGTAGGTCTTTCCATCTTCTGAGTTCTTCTATAATTTCTTTCTTTAGTGTTCTATAATTTTCATTATAGAGGTCTTTCACCTCTTTTGTTAGGTTGATTCCCAGGTATTTTATTTTATTTTTTGATACTATTGTAAATGGTGTAGTTTTCATCATTTCCCTTTCAGAGGCTTTGTCACTGATGTACAAAAATGCCTTTGACTTATGGGTATTGATTTTGTATCCTGCAACTTTGCCAAATTCATTTACTAGTTTTAAAAGTTTTCTGGTAGAGTTTTTTGGGTCTTCTAGGAAGATTATGATGTCATCAGCAAATAGTGCTAATTTGAGCTCTTCTTTTCCTATCTGGATCCCTTTAATTTCTTTCGTCTGTCTAATTGCTCTGGCCAGAGTTTCCAGTACTATGTTAAATAGCAGTGGTGAAAGGGGGCATCCCTGTCTTGTTCCAGTTTTTAGAGGGAATGCTTTCAATTTTTCTTCATTTAAGATAATGTTAGCTCTGGGCCTTGCATAAATAGCTTTTATAACGTTGAGATATGTTCCTGATATTCCTAGTTTTTCCAGTGTTTTGAACATAAAGGGGTGTTGTATTTTGTCAAATGCTTTTTCTGCGTCTATTGAGATAATCATATGATTTTTATCTTTAAGTCTATTGATGTGATGTATTGTGTTTATTGATTTCCGAATGTTGAACCAGCCTTGCATCCCTGGAATAAAACCCACTTGATTGTGGTGCACTATTTTTTTAATATGTTTTTGTATCCGATTTGCCAGGATTTTATTGAGGATTTTTGCATCTATGTTCATTAAAGATATGGGCCTGAAGTTTTCTTTTTCAGATGTGTCTTTGCCTGGCTTTGGAATTAATGTGATATTGGCCTCATAGAAAGAGTCTGGAAGAGCTCCCTCTTTTTCTATTTCTTGAAATAGTTTGAAGAGCATTGGTATTAGTTCTTCTTTAAAAGTCTTATAGAACTCAGCTGTAAACCCATCAGGTCCTGGACTTTTCCTTGTTGGTAGCTTTTTGATGACGTCTTCTATTTCTTCGCTTGTAATCGATCTGTGTAAGTTGTGTATAGCCTCCAGTTCCAGTTTAGGCAATTCATACGACTCTAGAAATCTGTCAATGTTTTTAATATTTTCTGTTTTATTAGAATACAAGTTTTCAAAGTAAATTCTAATTATCTTCTGTATATCTGAGGTGTTTGTTTTGATATTCCCTTTTTCATCATGAATGTTAGTAATTTGAGTTTTTTCTCTTCTTCTTTTTGTTAGCATCACTAAGGGTCTGTCAATTTTGTTTATTTTTTCAAAGAACCAACTTTTAGTTTTGTCAATTCTTTGAATGGTTTCCTCAGTCTCAATTTCATTAATTTCTGTTCTGATTTTAATTATTTCCTGTCTTCTACTGCTCTTGGTGTTGGTCTGTTCTTCTTTTTCTAGTGCTTTGAGGTGTGATGTTAAGTCATTTATTTGTTGGGTTTTTTTCCTTTTAAGGAATGAACTCAGTGCAATGAATTTTCCTCTTACTACTGCCTTCATAGTGTCCCAGAGATTTCTATACGATGTATCTGTGTTCTCATTTACCTCTAGGAATTTTTTAATCTCCTCTTTGATGTCTTCTTTGAGCCCTTGTTCATTCAGTAGCATGTTGTCTAGCTTCCAGTTGTTGGAGTACTTTTTCTTAATCCTTGTTTTGTCATTGATTTCCAATTTCATCCCTTTATGGTCTGATACAATGCAGGGTAGTATCTCTATTTTTTTATATTTGCTGAGAGTTTCCTTATGACATAATATATGGTCTATTTTGGAGAAGGAGCCATGTGCTGCTGAGAAAAAAATGTATTCATTTACTGAGGGATGAAATATTCTATATATGTCCATTAGGTCTAAATTATTAATTGTTTTAAGGAGGCTTAATGTTTCTTTGTTTAGCTTTTGTTTGGATGATCTATCCATTGGTGAGAGAGGTGTATTGAAGTCCCCTAGAATAACTGTGTTGTGGTCTATTTTACTCTTGAACTTGAGTAGAGTTTGTTTGATGAATGTAGGTGCTCCATTATTTGGGGCATATAGATTTATGATTGTTATATCCTGTTGATGAATGGTTCCCTTAAGTAGTAAGAAATATCCATCTTTGTGCCTCTTGATTAGTTTTGGTTTGAAGTCTACCTTATTTGATATGAGAATGGAAACCCCTGCTTGTTTCCACAGGCCATGTGAGTGATAAGACTTTTCCCAGCCTTTCACTTTCAGTCTGTTGATGTCTTTTTCTATGAGGTATGTTTCTTGGAGACATCAAATTTTTGGGTTGTTTCTTTTAATCCATTCTGATAATCTGTGTCTTTTGATTGGCAAGTTTAGGCCATTAACATTCAGGGTTATTATTGAGATGTGATTTTTATTCCCATCCATTTTTATTTGTATTATGGTCTTTAGCTTGATTTGGTTTCTCTTCTGGTTGGTATTTCCCTTAGTTTAACATCTCCCTTTGTTGGTTTTCATTGTTATCTTTCTCTTCTTCTTCATGAACAATGTTGCCCAGGATGCTCAGAAGTGCTGGCTTTCGAGATGCAAAATCTTTTAACTTTTGCTTGTCGTGGAAGGTTTTTATTTCATCTTTGAATCTAAAGCTCAATTTTGCTGGATATAAGATTCTTGGTTGACATCCCTTTTCTTTCAGAGCTTGAAATATGCTATTCCAGGATCTTCTTGCTTTTAAGGTCTGGGTTGAAAAATCTGAACATAGTCTGATTGGTTTCCCCTATATGTAATCAGCTTCCTTTCTCTTGTGGCTCTTTGTATTCTCTCCTTGCTCAGTATATTAGGCATTTTCATTATAATGTGTCTTGGTGTGGATCTGTTGTGATTTTGTTTGTTTGGTGTTTGGTAAGCGTCTTGAACTTGGTTTTCCCATTCATTCCTCAAGTTTGGAAAATTTTCTGTAATTATTTCATTAAATAAATTACTCATTCCTTTGGCTTGAAACGCTGCCCCTTCCTCTATGCCAATCACTGTTAAGTTTGGTCTTTTTATGTTGTCCCATAATTCTTGGATGTTATGTTCTTGATTACCAACGAGTTTTGCTGTATAATCTAAATTCTTCTCTAGGATATATATTTCGTCTTCATTGTCTGAGGTTCTTTCTTCCAAGTGGTCTACTCTGTTGGAGATGCTTTCAATTGAACTTTTATTTTGGTTTATTGCTTCTTTCATTTCTGGAATTTCTGTTTGGTTTCTCTTTGGAGCCTCTATTTCCCTATTGAAGTAATCTTTTACTTCCTGTATTTGTTTTTGGAGTTCTTTGTCAAAATGATCTTTTGCCACCTGTATTGCTCCCTCATCTCATATTTGAGTTCATTCTTAAGTTCCATAAGCATTTGGAATATGTAATTTCTAAATTCCATCTCTGGCATTTGACCAACTGTGCTTGCCATGAAATCTACTGATGAGGTATCTTGATTTGTTTGTGTTACTTTCTTCCCTTGTTTTTTATGTTGCTTTTGTGTCTTTTCTTCCTGCACTGTGGGACCTTGACTATTTTGATTTTACCTTAAAGCCTTATGTTGTTCCTGTAGTACAATGCTATCAGATCCCCTTATAATTCCTTTACACTTTAAAATCTAACACTTTCTATTCAGAAAATCCAAGTTTGAACACAATGTACAGATTTGGTTAACCCAGATATTGTTTCCAATTTACTTGTTTTTGCTTCTTTATAGTATGCACTGGCAGGGTGTAAATAGGAAAGATGAAGGAAGAAGAAAAGATGCAAAATGAGAAGGAAGAAAAGAAGGAAAGAAAAGAATAGCAGAAGCAAACAAACAAACACACTGACAATCAATGCAAAAAACAAAGCAAAACAAAACAAAGCCAAAAGAAAAAAAAAAAAAAAAAAAAAACAGAAAACCAACAAAACAAGCAAACCATCCAAAAAAAAAAAAAAAAAGGTCGAACCCCAAGTCTCAAACAAAACGTCTAGACAGTGATCCTGCCAGTGGAATTAAGGCTGCACCTTTGGCCAGTGGCAGAATGGCCCAGCGGAAGAGTGGCTCAGGGAGGTTGTGTGTCAGCAGATGAATGGCACCGGGAGAGGGACCCTCCAAAAGGCACCCTTTCCCCATGCCCACCCACAGTTGTAGCTTCTTGGGGCCACTGCGCTGGCCTCAGACACGCCCTCCCCTGCTGGTTACCTGAGCCTCACCCAGGTGTGCGCTGTTTTCTGAGCGTTGGCGGCTCCCTGGATGTCTGCAGCTGTCCTTCCTTTCTGCCTTTTTCCCTTTGTGTGGGTCAGCCACTGTATACCTCTAAGATGGCGGTGCTCTCCTCCTGCTCAACAGCAGCTCCAAGACCCTTGTGTCACTCTAGAACGTGCAGGATCAGCTTGGCAAGCTGTGCGAAAGAGCTCTACGTGGACACTGCCCGCTGAACACCGCCTGCGCCTCTAGGCTCCTTTCTATCCCTCCTCGCTGATCGGTTTCCAAGCCGCTGTGTGGAACGTCCCCTTGCCGAGATGATATCGGGCAGCTGCACCTGCAGCGCAGACGGCGGTGCTTTGGACTGTGGACCACTCTGACACTGCTCCTGCCTGCCATGGTCCGGAGAACGTTGTATTTCACTGTCCAGAGGTGCACGAATGTCGGCTCCCTTTCAGTTGCAAGAGAATTGCTATTAACGCGCTCAGACTTCCCACTAAGCGTCTTTTAGTCTCTGTGTCCAGAGAGCACCTCCCTCCTGTCGGCCATGTTCCTCTGCTTCCTTATTTGTTTCTAATAATATATATATATATATATTTTAAAATATTCATTTATTTACTTTAGTTGTACACAATGCAATGAATTTATGTTTACATGGTGCTGAGGATCGAACCTGGGCCGCACACGTGCGAGGTGAGCGCTCTGCCGCTGAGCCACAATCCCAGCCCCTCTAATAATATTTTTAAAGGAGTATCTTTCCCATGGTCCAAAATCAAACTAAGGAACAAGTGCTAGTTTTATTAATCCAGGTGAGTACATGTAATCCCCAATGCAGAGTTCTCTGAAGTGTAATAGTTTCAATGTGAGGTCTCCTGTATCCTCCTGGAATATCTGGATCCATAGTCCAGATCAGTAGGGAAACTTGTTCACTGGCAGGACCAGTGAGGAGGAGAGGTCCCTTCACTCCTCACAGACTTGCACACAGAAAATGCAAGTGGCTTCTAAGCCCAGAACACAAAGCAGCAGGAAAAAAAAAAAAAAAACATATTGACTATAAAAAGAATGAACTAACATTTCAGCAAACAACACAATAGTGGATTAAATGAAGCAGGTAAAACTAAAATCAGATCTTGGGTAAGTAGAAGATATAGTGACAAATTTGAGACTTTGCTAAGAAAATATAAACTAAGGGGTAATAAGAGAAGAGATAAGGATATAGCAAATACACTCACCAACCAACCAAAAAAAGGAAGAAACCAACAAACCCAACCCCAAACCTTATATTAGCAATATCTGCACCCATCAAAGTGGAATTTAGTGTTGGGCTGTTGTTATTCAGCTATCTAAACAAATGAATTATAGCTATCTGAAGCAATAAGGATAGAACCTTATTAATGCTTAGTGCATTAAATAAGTTACATAACAAATGAACAACATGTTTTGATTTATGTATAATTTAAAAATACACAGAAAGCAACAGTATAGCTGTTCTGTGTATACAAGCAATTTGTTTAAAGACTTGAAGGATAATACATTAATTTATAATAGCAATAAACACTCCCAGAAGTTCAGAATATTGGGCTGGAATGTAGTTTGGTGATAGAGCACTTGCCTAGTATGCATGAGTTCTTGGGTTTAATCATGAGATCAGAGGCAGGGAAAGGTAAAAGGTGGGTAATATTTCAAAAAAATGGGTTCTGAGTAAAGAGGACTTCTATTTTATCTCTGTTTTTTTATTCCTTTTTTCTTTTAAAAAGAAGACAATGTTGTCATATGATACTCATGATTTCCATTATCATATGTTCATGGAGAAAAAAAATTGAAAGCAAATCATGCAAAACACGAATAGCGTTCAATTGTCAATAGTGGGAGTGAGGATTTCTGCCCTACAAATCTTTGTACTTCTCTGTGTTTTTTAAGTTTCCAGAAATAAAAAAAAAAGAGGAAAGGGAGGAAAGAATAAAAGGAGCAGGAGAAAATAAGAGAAGTAGATGACCTGTCCAGCAATATTTCATGATTACAAAATAGGTGAAGCACAGTAACCTGAGCCTAGAAAGTCAAGAAGACCTTGGAAGATGCACAATTGGTCAGAGACACCAACTTTTCCAACCTTCTACATCATGGCTTGTCTAAAGCAACCAGTGCTTACTGTGCTTAGTAAAAGCCCAAAATTTGGTTGTTTAAATATTTTTAATGTTCTCCCTTCAAAGCCATGTGCTTAATTAAAAGAATCTTCAATGTTTCAAGTTTCCAATATGCTGCTGTTTTCATATTTCAAAGAACCAGGGGAATAATATTTCATAAGCCCATTAAAAATGTTAAAAGTCCTTTTCCATTTAATTACATTACACAAAGTCATGGCTCCTAGCTTATGGCTGCTGCATAAGAACAAGGGAGTTTTGGAAAAGTCCAGAGTGGCCTAGTAAAGCAAGCACTGCTACGTTTTATTGCTTCATGTAACTTTACTTACAAGATATATTGCAATAAACCCTGCATAAGTTTTTCATGACTGTGTGAATAAGTAAAACTGAGAAAGTGGTTATAGCTGTTCCCATTTTAAATATTAGAAGCACACTGCTGTGTTCTAACTCATGAGTGAAATATTCTGTTGCCATTGAAGTCATTAACCAACTCTACTTAGGGAAAAGCATTACCCAGAGATTTCACCAAAGACTTTTAGATGATTATTGTCCAACAATGCAAGAACTTTCCACATTTTCCTTTTTATATGCAGTCACAAAGCTATTGTATTCTATTGGACAAACTATTTGAGTCAATCAACCAAGTATTGAGCAGCTGCTGATATTAGGGCTCCTTGTTGGTCAAGGCCCCTTCAAACCTGGACATGTATATATCGTGCTCATTGTTAGACATACTTTCCAGGCTCCAGAAGACTTATATCTGGTCCTGGAGATGATGAGCTGAAGAGCTTGAGAAGGGTTGAATAATTCACCTTTGGGGAAAGATGGAGTTGTGAGAAACTTCTGTTCTTCAACTTGACTTAATACTGTTGAACATGGAATTGCATATTACTTTTTTGGTGGTATCATTTATTTTGAATTATAAATTAGAACGCATTCTCCCTTTCTGTGCCCATATTTCTTCATCGTACTGTCAGGTCCATTGCTCCCCCATCTCCCCATTGACTATCACCTTCCCTAAAATCCTTCATCCACCATCCTAAATATCTAGGCATAAAGTCACCATTTGGAAAACAGCAAACAAAATCTCCTTTTTTAATTTCAATAGACATTATTCAAAGTATAGATAATTATGGGGTTGTTGGCAGAGTTGGGTCTTTTGTTTGTGTGTTTATCTCTAAGGAACAGATTTGAAAATATCCAGGTACTATGAAGAATCAGATAGGGGTCAGGAACCATGGTACATGAGAACCTGAGAGGAGAACCTCAAATGCATGCTCCATTGTCATTTCCACTGGAGGTTAAATTAGTGTCTATTTGTTCTTGGTGGTAATGATGACCCACCAATTATCCATTCCTCAATCATCTACATCCAGATAGTCTATCTGACCCCTTTGGATTCTTGGTCCAATTACCAAGGACAATTGCAGGCACCTGGAAGAGACGGGGTTGCTTGAATATTCAACAGGATGTGATAGCATGAGGGGTAGCTCTTGCCCCTGATGAAATTAAGTGTAGACAGAGGCTTCAGATAGCTCTTCTCTGATGTTCATATAGATGGAGGCAGGAGAGTGGAAAAGTCTGCTGTCCTCATCATGAACAGTGTAATTTTTACTAAAAGCCTATAGAAGAGAGAATGCTGAATATTAGTGACAAATCTCCCCATACTCTCCAACAAACCCATTTTATATCTCTCTATATAATCTAGGTATGATATATGTATTTACCCAAATCATAAAAATACTTATACAAGTTTGGTTATTTCTAAGACTAGTCTGCTAAAATTGAGTGTCAAATGGTGTGAATATTTAAAAGTGCCTTAGATATTATACCTAATCACTTCCAAAAAACTTGTGCCAACTTCCACTTACACCAGTAGTATATAATCTTTCTTCCTCCAGGAAAGGCTTTTTTAAAATTTTTTTTAGATGTTGGTGGACCTTTATTTTATTTATTTATTTTTCTGTGGTGCTGAGGATCAAACCCAGTGCCTCACACATGCTAGGTGAGCGCTCTACCACTTAGCCACAACCCCAGCCCCCAGGAAAGGCTATTTTTATTGTCAGTTCTTTTCAGAGGCTGTGTAAGGAGAGCAAAAGAATACTGGATTCTGTTCTACCCCTGCTTTTTAGTTGTTAAGCGTCACTGGGAGAGCCCCCTCATCTTCCCAGGCCTCAATTTCCTCACCTGAAAATAAAATAAAATTAGATCATTGGCTTTTGAAGCAGAGTCTTTAGATCAGCAGCACCACCTAGAACTTAATAGACATGCACATTTTAGGCTCCCACCCAGAGCTACTGAATCAGAAGCTCTGAAACTGGGACCCATCCATCTGTGTTTGAACCCTCTAGTGACTCAGGCAGCTAAAAATCCAGGAAGTGCTATATTGAACTGTCTATAAGTTCTGCTTGAGCTCTAACAGACTTGATATGTTATTTTGAAGCAGAAAAGTAGAGGGATTTTTCATTGAGGGTTTGTTGGCAAGGCTCTGTCATGTATGAAACTTGAACCCGACATACATATTGTTGCATCTGGGTTCTCCAATATTTTAAACAGCATTTCCAGGTATGTCTGATTTTACTGTAGAAAGACAAGATTATCAACCATAAGCACTGGTGATGAGAAGCAATGTGGAGTGGATGGTAAGATATTGTTGTGACATCAGATAAACCTGTGTTTGAATCATGTCTCTGAAGGTTTACTAGCTGAGTAGTTTTGAGCTCAGTGTCCTATTCTGAAAAATGGAGATGGAGTATGTACTTCATAAAATTGTTGTAAGCATTAAATAAGATACTACATGTAAACTAAAACCAGTATCTGGCACATAGTAAATGTTTAATGAATGTAAGCTACTACCTGTTATTAATAGTTACCAAAGCTCAGCTTTGCTCGTTTGCATAAAAGAAGATATAATAAGTGTGTTACAACATAAGCCCAATATAAAATAAATAACCCTAAAAACTGGGGAAACTATTACCTAGTGAATTAACATAATCACAAGTAGAGGGAGCAAAGAAAAATAGGTGATTTGTAGACAGCAGGAAGCCACATTTGGAGAAAATTTGCTACATGGATGTGAAGCAGGTTATTCTTTTTTAGTAAAGATATCTTGCAGCCTTGCATAACCCTCCTTTGCTAAAACTACTGTGGAATACAAAAGATCAAGAATTTTCTCCCCCAAAGCAAGACTCTCGAACTTTATTCATTCTCTTTGGCAAATTTGCTTCCCACTCCTATTTTTGGAGGGAATCTAACATAGTAGGATAGCAGCTATTCATGGTGGCCTCATTATCAGGGACCTCCAGGGTCACAGTGTTGGTGCTGGAGCACAGCTTACTGTCCAAGCACTAATGCATTTCCAACATAAGTGCCAACATCGAAGTCATTTCAGGTCCAACCTAGCTTCCCTCCCTCTTATCAATCCCAGTTCCAGTTGTTAGAAATTGGGGTTTTAATCTTCTACATCATGTGACATCTCTTTTCACTTGTGTATGCAACTTGACATTAACGATTTCTTTGAATATATATCCCTATGCTACTTTAATTTTCAAGGTAGAGATATGACAATTTTATGCATTTTTTTTTTCAATTTACTGAGCTGATTATCCTGAAGATTGAGATTTGGTAAGGCATGTGTATTTTCCAAGAAATGCTGGAAAGAAATTTCTTACTGGAAACAGTAATTGCTATAATTTGCAATCCCATTATAGAAAAAGGCATTTGTTTATGCAATCAAAGATACAAAATTACTGTATTTTATAAAACAATTTTGTCCATCTTTGTTGTTATATAAACCTGTGTAACTCAAGGATTAAGAAGAAATCTGTGAGAATACTAAGCAGGAAACTATTACTTCTGCACTAGGGAGAGAGCAGAGGGAATTACTCTTGTATTTTGAATTAAGGATGCCAGACTTAACTGACCAAAAATGTGAAGCAATAAACAAATGTACAATCTAAAAAAAAAAAAAACCCTGTGTAAGTGACACCCCCTTGCCCCCATCTTTAAAAACCTAGTTTCTCAAGGGTTTTGTTGTTGTTGTTGTTTTGTTTTTTGAAACTGGGAATTAAACCCAGGGTGCTGTACCATGCACCCATCATGCTAGTATTAGGATCATAAAAAAGAATAAGATCCAGTTTTTCTTTTGATCAGATACATAAACAAATGATAAAACCATTTGCTATCATAGAGATATGTACACAGAGAATTAGGGTGGGAGAGTTTTAATAGACTTCCCAGAGCATGGTATTACAGATGAGTAGTGTGCGTGTGTGGAAAAAAATTTAAAAAGACATTCTAGTTTTAAAGGCTAACATATATAAAGGTATTTTCCTTTCAAAAGACTTGAAAGTTGCTAGGATGAACAAAGGTTTGATGTGTTTGTAAGTTAGTACAAAGTTCAATGAGCCAGACAGAAGTGAGCCTCGAACAAAGGTGCAATTGTTAAGGTGAGGATGGAGAGTGTGTTATCCAAGAAAGATGGCGATAGAGCCACACAAGCCCTGTGTGCCATGCTGAGTTTAGACAATCTGTGAGCAATGGAAAATTATTGGAGGTTACTGGAATTATTAAATTGGTCATGCCTCATTACATTGCCTTATCCAGCAATTTGATAGAAGAAGCTTCTGAAGCTGTACTCTGTGATTCTTGGTTCTGTTAGTTAGAAAACTGTCAATTCAAGAAATTTATTCCTAAACCAATTCTCCTGGAGAAACCAACTTAACTACTACAGTTTCAGTTTTGCGTGACAGATATTTATTTAAGATTTTCTATGTGCCATGCATCATTATAGGTGTTGCCTGTGCAAAGATGGATAAGGCAGAGTCTCTACCCTGGAAAGGAGCAAGAGACATCTGAGCAGATAAAATCAGAAAACATGTGCAAAACACCATGGGCTCACCTTGGGGCTTTCGCTAGTGCCATGAATGAATTCTTAGGTTTTGTCATACTTGGCTCTTTACTGTGGGTCATTAATAAGTCCAGGTCAGAGTTCTAAATGTTAATAAGGTTTGCTCAGAGCAGATGAGGGCACAGATGTGGCAGTATTCACTCTCTCATCCTGCTTCCTAGTGAAACATATTTTTAAAAAAATAGACCATCCTCATCTGAAAACTTTGCAAAAGGATAGATAGTTTCAATATCAACAGTTGAGTTGTGAATTTTTGTGGAGATGTTTTAGATATTAGAGTAATTGGAAGACATTTTAAAAAGCCAACTGTTGAACTGTCTTATTTACTAATGAGATTACCATACCTGAACACTTTCAAAAGTGTGTTTCAGGTTAGACATAACCCTTCTTTATTTACACTTGAATGATTCTTTCTAGTCACCAACCCACTGGTAAATGCAATACCACTTCTATGCAGTCAGTATAACCCTCATTTTGTAAAATGAAGAAACACAGAGAGGGTAAGAAAATTACCCAAGGCCACACAGTGAGACAGTGTTTGAGGAAGAGTAAAATTTGAAGTTCCTGACTTCCAATCTTAGCTGTAGTTCATTAGGTCATGCAACTTCCTTTTGTAAATAGTTATTAACACTCTAAAGGTTATTTTTTTTTTCTTGTTTTAACAAACATGTGGTCACTGTTTTTAATTCTAAGGCCTTGGAAACTCTGGGAATGAATTAGTTTCCTTGCAAATGCTTTTTAAAAAACATCTATCCTGTTCAGTTTATTATTATAGCACTGTTCATTAATGCTGAGTTGATGACATTGTATGTTGTTTGTTTTTCAGGAAACATTGATTCATTTGATTTTTAATATGTAGAGAATGAGATTGCTTTGCTATTTTGTGTAATTAAAATTTGGCTATGTTGGATAGCACAGTGCTAGAAATTATTCTATTTGTAATTTTGCTGCATAATATTTAGTTATTTATTTATGACTTCATTAAAAATATTGTGACTTCAAGGCATGGGAATCTTATAGGATAATATCTTACCTTCTGTTATATTCTTTTCATTTGTGTGTATTGGAACAACAATAACAAAAAGTTGAAAAGACAATGAAAAGGTAGTTGAAGAAATCCAAGTTAAATTAGAGGACCCTGGGCCATGGCACAACAGCTTCTAAGCATCATGCACCTACTTTGGGGGTAGTGATTGCCTATCTGGTTGTTTTGTTATTGATATCGGATCAATCAGCTAATACTGGCCTGTAATACATCGCGACTCGTAGGATTCTTTCCTTTCCTTCTCCCTGGTGGCTGCTCTTTCCCTCTTCTCCCCATCTCTGTTCTCTGACCCTTTTCTTCCACATCCCCCTTTCTCTTCCACTTTTGAGCTTCTCCCATGGGGAAGGCACTCCACCAGGCATTGGGAGATGAGGACTGGGGATAAATATGTGATCATCCAGTATAGTTTTCAAAAAGTCTTCCAAAGAAAATGAAAAGTTCACCAACCTTATTATTGAATTAGTCCTATTTTTCAGTGAAAGATGAAAATGGTGAAAAGAGAGGAAATAATTGTACTGAAAATTGTACTGTTTAATATCTCAGAGAGGCAACTTTGCTTAATGATTAATTTGGACCCTTGAGCCTAACTACATAAGTTTGATTCCTGGGTTTGTCCTTTTGAGTTATTTCAACTCTCAGATTCATTCATCTGTAACACAGGAATATTAATAATACTTGTCATTGGGTTGCTGAGAGGATTAAAGTTTATAGAAAAGTGACTTGTATAGAGATGGTATCACCTAAGTATCTATTATTGTGGTTATTTATTGATAAAAGTCCTAAGTCATTTGAAAAAGTAATATTTATGCACGTAAAAATAAATATTTTTATTCTGAGCAGCTAAGGACACGTTTGAGAATCACTCATTAATCAAAATATCAGAAATAAGTTATACTAGAAACATTTTTTAAAAATATTTTTTAGTTATAGGTGGACACAATATCTTCATTTTATTTTTATGTGGTGCTGAGGATCGAACCCAGTGAGGAGAGTGCTCTACCTCTGAGCCACAACCCCAGCCCTAGAAACATTTTTAAGATAAGTTTTAGTGCGTGCACACAAAAATCTAGCCTTAGACACATTAGTTGTTCTGAAAAAGGACTTCAGTGGCTCCAAGAGAACATAAGCCTAAGGAAAGGACAGAAGCAGAAGCTGACAGAGGTGTCCAGGTCATGGGACCCTTGAGTTCAGAGTACAGAAAGAGACTAGTGATAGGTTTAGCAGACTGAGGCCAGCCTGAGTCCCCTGTCTCCTCATGATTCTGAGCACCTGGAATAGGAGGTACTGAAGGAGATACTCCAGAGACTTAAACCATGGTTGAACTGTCATCTTGACATGCAAACAGTATATCTGGTACTTTTAGAGGTCTGTTTTATTTTGTTTTAATTATATAAATATTTTCCTATAATACTGAATTGTAAGCAGAGACTTAGAGGTCACCCCTTCATCTCCTTGCCCTCCTTCCAACTACTAAGTGTCAAGAAAGTTGAACATTCCCACTGGATATGCTAAGAATGCAAGGCCACTGGCCACTCTTTGCCTGGTCCACTTCTCATATATCTCATAGTCTAGTGTTGTGGTTGCATTTCCAGTGAGTGTAGTTTTGGAATTGTATTTGCTGTCAGAACATTAAGAGGTAAGAAAGTGCCTCCCCTTCAACAGAGTACACTAAATCACCACACCCTATAAAAAGAGTAAATACCCAAGTTCAATATTCCTCTACTGTAATACAATAAAATGCATGTGCAGAAGTCTATCTAGTCCCACCTGTGTCACCCATGGGACTTTGGTACATAGTGAATCAATGCAAACCAATAAGAGGTTTATGCTGCTTACTGTGCAGTGAGTAATAAAGTCTTTTGTCTCTGACCCATGAGTTTCATGTCTTCTGCTAGCTTTCATGAAACATTAATGAGCTGAGTTGTTAGCTTGCTGGTAGGGTAAAATGTCAGGCCCCAAGACCATGACAGAAAGTACTTCTGAAACTTAATGGCTGGGATGTCTTTAATGTTATTGTTATGTAGTTACATGAGTTATCTGCTGATACTCATGACACACAATCTCTTTCTTCTTTTAAGAAGCATTCACTGTGCCTAGAGAGATGAAATGAAAGCTAATTCAAAACTAAAGTGTATATGACAGGTTAGTCATCTTTCTGGATGCTTCATATTTCAATTCTCTACTCGTCCAAGTCCAGTACTTCTATTCTCCATTCTTGGTTGCTGTTTCTCCATAATCATTGAATTTTCTGGCATCAGTCAAAAAATAGTCGAATGCAATTACCTCACACTTGAGAAGGTCTTAATATTGGACCCAAATAGACCACTTGTCATCACCACCATGGGGTGGCCTTACCAATGGGATGGGACTATTTGAAGTTCACTAGCTAGGCTTAGTTTCCTTTTGACTATACTTGGATAGTCACTACAATCACTTATCTTGCTGATTTTTTTTTCCCTTTGTTTGACTTTTTTCCTCTCCTTCCTGAGAGACACTCCTTTTAAAATAGTAATTCATTTAATGGGATTATATGCATATTACTAAACAGGTATTTTTTTTTTGTTCAAATCTCTTATGAATTGATTTTCCAGTTTTAACACTAAAAGAGAAACGTTTTTGGTTAAATTATAAAGGGAATATATGCTCACAGAAAAAAAAAAGGCGTGTGTGTGTGGGGGGCGGGTATGATAAATGAATAAAAGTATTCATGTTTTCTTACCCCTCCACTATATCTCATTCCTTTCACCCAAATATAACAATGGTTTCCCATGTAGTTTTCTTTCTTTACTTCTTTCTTTCTTTTTAATTTTTTTTTTTAGTTATCAATGGATCTTTTTTGTTCTATCTATCTATCTATCTATCTATCTATCTATCTACCATGCTGAGGAATGGAACCAAGGCCTCACACATGCCAGGCAAGCACTCTACCATTCAGCTACAACTCCCGCCCTCCCATGTAGTTTTCTAGGCAATTTTTATTTAAATAGAAGTAAATACTGATTTTCTTTGCCTACCTTAAAAATTTTAACATAAGTGGGAGTAGTCTATACATACTTTCTGCAAATTGCTGTCTTCCTTTTAACAATATCTTTTGGCCATCTTTCCAAATTAACTCAATTATATCAATTTCAGTATTTTCCCCTTATTATTCCAACATTTGGATATATATCAGATTAAATACTTAAATAAAAATGTGAACATCTGTCTGTGGGAGTGTGTGTGTATGGTATGTGTATATTTTAGTGTAACCATGTGAGCCGAATTGCTGGGTCAAAGAATATATGCCTCTTAGATTTTGATTAGTATTATCAGATTGTGTGAAGGGGTAATTTTATTTCTTTCCTCTCCAGGTTCAGGGATGAGAAACTCTTCAGCAAAATCCTTAAGAAATGACAACATATTACAAAAGACTAACTTTGACGGTTTGGATTTGGATTCCATCAGAGAAAGGCCACTAGGATAGTGAAAGCTTTCATAATAGAAAACTTAGAACATGAAAAAAGAAAAGGGATTGAGCCTAATGACAAGAAGAATTGGAACAGCAAGGGCAGAGAAAAGGAAGGGAACTGAAGTCTAGCTTTTAGAAAGTTGACACCTATAAAGGAAGTGAGCTCTAGAATAAGAGCAAAGAGAGAAATGAGATTCAACTCTAATTTCATTTGTTTTAAGAAAAAAAAAACGCATTTTATGTTATGTAGGCAGATCAAATCAATTAAAAATTAGAAAATAAATTTAATTTTTCTACATAGATAATAATAGGATCAATGTGTACAGGAGGCTGATTTCACTTCAGTTGGAGGAAGAAATTCTGACAAAGACTGTCCACACAGGGAGTGGGCTGCCTTGAACCCACTGGGTGGTCCAACATAGGCTAAGTAAGTGCCCAACCTCAGCCAAGGCCCTTCCTGCATGGGCAGGAAGAGGCTCTGTTAAATGACCTCTAAGACTCTGTTATAATATTGTTCCTTAAACTAACATTTTCTGTTTACTTTGTACCAGGTACTTTACCAGAGTGCTTAATGTGGGTTATCTCATTTAACCTCACCAAGACTCTGAGGAAAAGAAATATTATTATATACAGTATTTCCACTCAACAATGAAATCACAGTTGAGAGTTTTGTTTTGCTTTGTTTTTGAACCTGACCTTCTCCTCACCCCAGTTGCTTCCAGTTTAGATCTTGTGGTCTTAAACATGGTGACTCACAGACTCGAGTCAGTTGCAACACTCTTCAACTGGAAAGATGTAATATAGGGAGAAAATTTCCCCGATGATATAGTTTGTAAAAATGTTCTGAGGGGAAGAGGAAGGCATTCTTTATTTGAAATACACTGATTGATATTTGCTATTGCTGGATGCTGTGCAGGGTCTGGGAAAGACCATGTGATGAGGACTGGTTCCCTAACCTTGGGGATTTCAGATTAGTAGGAGAAGCTGACAGTTGAGTAGAAATCACAAAGAAGCAAGGGCTTGATTAGGAGTTAACCCAAATAGTAAGCATCCCTCTAAGCTTTGGGGACTCAGGGAGGACATTCTAGAATAGCAGGGCTCTAAAGCTGAAGGAGTGTGAGGATTACTATGGTGGGGTATGAGATGGGCATTCAAAGGAAAATGGAAGGGCTGAAGCTACATTCTTGGTCAATAGCCAGTGGTTTAGTTTGGCTAGAGAGAAGCTTGGGAGTGGCCTGAGAAGCCTGGTCTGGGCTGGGAAAGCAGGCAGGACCTTTTATGGCCTAGCTAATGAGTTTGGATCTCTTCCTGAGGGCAATGCTTGCTTAAATTTATATAATAACTTTTTATTATATATTTTTAAAATAAAATTGCAGTTACAGTCCTCTATTTCCAACAATAACCCCCTTTATATTGGAATTAACTTTAAATTGGCTGTGTTTTATCTAAAAGCTGAGAGTCCAGCTCTTTCCACATTTAGCTTAGATAAGATGAATAATTGGAGCTCATGTGGACATTGACCTGCTGTCTCCAGATTACTTCACCCAGCAGGATAACAAAAATCAAACAGAAGCCTTCGCCCCATCAACCATCATGGAAAAGGGTGGGCAGGGTATGCAGCAGAAAAGGTCTGTTGGGAAGGAACATTTCCTTGCATTGGTGCTTAGGATTGGTCTCACAGGTAGCTCCTTGGGGCCAGCAGACAGCTGGTTTGGGGGAGGTGGGAAGCCAAGGAAGCATGAAGAATCACCCAGATGGACAGTCATGGGGAAATTTTTTTTAAATTATTTATTTACTTATTCATAATGCACAAGTATAGCATCTTTTTACATACAACTGCATGTATACAAAGTATATAAGTACCATTCAGATCTTTAATCATGCATTTAGGATAGTGATAAACATCTCATTCAACCACCATTTTTTCCCTTCCCCCCCCTTTGCTCCCTCCCTTGCCCTCCCTATCCTTTGACCATTCTAGTGTTCCTCTAATCCTATGTACCCCCATCCAATCACACTGTGAACTAACCTCCTTATATCAGAGAAAACATTCGGTATTTGGATTTTTGAGATTGACTAATTTCACTTAGCATTATATTCTCCAACTTCATCCATTTACCTGCAAATGCCATTATTTTATTCTCTCTTATTGCTGAGTAAAATTCCATTTTGTATATATACCACATTTTCTTTATCCACTCATCTACTGAGGGACATCTAGGTTGGTTCCACATCCTAGCTATTGTGAGTTGTGCTGCTATAAACATTGAAGTGGCTGTGTCACTGTAATATGCTGTTTTTAAGTCTTTTGGGAACAGACCCAGGAGTGGGATGGCTGGGTCATAGGGTGGTTCCATTCCCATTTTCCCTAGAAATCTCCATACAGCTTTCCATAGCGGTTGCACCATTTTGCAGTCCCACCAGCAATGTATGAGTGTGCCTTTTTCCCCACATCCTCTCCAACATTTATTGTTGTTTGTGTTCTTGATAGCTGCCATTCTGACTGGGGTGAAATGAAATCTTAGAGTAGTTTTTATTTGCATTTCTCTAATTGCCAGAGAGGCTGAGCATTTTTTCATGTATTTGTTGATTGATTGTATATCTTCTGAGAAGTGTCTTTTCAGTTCCTTAGCCCATTTATTGATTGGGTTATTTGCTTTTTTTGGTGTTAAGGTTTTGAGTTCTTTATATATTCTAGAAATTAGTGCTCTATCTGATGTGCATGTATTAAATATTTGTTCCCACTTAGTTGGCTCTCTATTCACCTCATTGATTGTTTCTTTTGCTGAGAAGATGCTCTTTAGCTTAAATCTATCCCATTCATTAATTCTTGGTAATAGTTCTTGTGCTACAGGATTCTTATTAAGGAACTTGGGGCCTAATCTGACATGTTGGAAATTGGAGCTTACTTTTTCAATTAGGTGTATTGTCTCTGATCTAATTCCTAGGTCCTTGATCCACTTTGAATTGAGTTTTGTGCATGGTGAGAGATAAGGGTTTAATTTCAATTTGTTGCATATGGATTTCCAGTTTTCCCAGCACCATTTGTTGAAGAGGCTATCCTTTCTCCACTGTATATTTTTTGCACCTTTGTCTAATATAAGATAGCTGAAATTATATGTATTAGTCTCTGTGTCCTCAATTCTGTATCATTGGTCCACCCATCTGTTTTGGTGCCAATACCATGCTGTTTTTGTTACTATTGCTCTATAGTATAATTTAAAGTCCGGTATGGTGATGCCACCTGCTTCACTTTTCTTGCTCAGGATTTTTTTGGCTATTCTGGGTCTCTTATTTTTCCAAATGAATTTCATGACTGCTTTTTCTATTTCTTTGAAAAATGACATTGGAATTTTGATTGGAATTGCATTAAATCTGTATAATGCCTTTGGTAGTGTGGGCATTTTGACAATATTGACTCTACCTATCCAAGAGCAAGGTAGGTCTTTCCATCTTCTGAGTTCTTCTATGATTTCTTTCTTTAGTGTTCTATAATTTTCTTTATACAGGTCTTTCACCTCTTTTGTTAAGTTGATTCCCAGGTATTTTTTTAAATACTATTGTAAATGGGGTCGTTTTCATCATTTCCCTTTCAGAGGCTTTGTCACTGATGTACAAAAATGCCTTTGACTTATGGGTATTGATTTCGTATCCTGCTACTTTGCCAAATTCATTTACTAGTTGAAAAAGTTTCCTGATAGAGTTTTTTGGGTCTTCTAGGAAGATTATGATGTCATCAGCAAATAGTGCTAATTTGAGCTCTTCTTTTCCTATCTGGATCCCTTTAATTTCTTTCATCTGTCTAATTGCTCTGGCCAGAGTTTCCAGTACTATGTTAAATAGCAGTGGTGAAAGGGGGCATCCCTGTCTTGTTCCAGTTTTTAGAGGGAATGCTTTCAATTTTTCTCCATTTAAGATAATGTTAGCTCTGGGCCTTGCATAAATAGCTTTTATAATGTTGAGATATGTTCCTGATATTCCTAGTTTTTCTAGTGTTTTGAACATAAAGGGGTGTTGTATTTTGTCAAATGCTTTTTCTGCATCTATTGAGACAATCATGGTTTTTATCTTTGTCTATTGATGTGATGTATTATGTTTATTGATTTCCGAATATTGAATCAGCCTTGCATCCCTGTAATAAAACCCACTTGATCGTGGTGCACTATCTTTTTGATATGTTTTTGTATCCGATTTGCCAGAATTTTGTTGAGGATTTTTGCATCTATGTTCATTAAAGATATGGGCCTGAAGTTTTCTTTTTTGGATGCGTCTTTGCCTGGCTTTGAAATTAATGTAATATTGGCCTCAAGAAAGAGTCTGGAAGAGCTCCCTCTATTTCTTGAACTAGTTTGAAGAGCATTGGTATTAGTTCTTCTTTGAAAGCCTTGTAGAACTCAGCTGTAAACCCATCAGGTCCTGGGCTTTTCCTTGTTGGTAGCTTTTTGATGACATCTTCTATTTCTTCGCTTGTAATCGCTCTGTTTAAATTGTGTATAGACTCCAGATCCAGTTTAGGCAAATCATATGACTCTAGAAATCTGTCAATGCATTCAGTATTTTCTATTTTATTAGAGTACAAGTTTTCAAAGTAATTTCTAATTATATTCTGTATATCTGAGGTGTTTGTTGTGATATTCCCTTTTTCATCATGAATGTTAGTAATTTGAGTTTTGTCTCTTCTTCTTTTCATTAGCATCGCTAAGGGTCTGTCAATTTTGTTTATTTTTTCAAAGAACCAACTTTTAGTTTTGTCAATTCTTTGAATTGTTTCCTTAGTCTCAATTTCATTAATTTCTGCTCTGATTTTAATTATTTCCTGTCTTCTGCTCCTCTTGGTGTTGATCTGTTCTTCTTTTTCTAGTGCTTTGAGCTGTGATGTTAAATCATTTATTTGTTGGGTTTTTTTTTTCCTTTTAAGGAATGAACTCAGTGCAATGAATTTTCCTCTTACTACTGCCTTCATAGTGTCCCAGATATTTCTATACGATGTATCTGTGTTCTCATTTACCTCTAGGAATTTTTAAATCTCCTCTTTGATGTCTTCTTTGAGCCCTTGTTCATTCAGTAGCATGTTGTTTAGCTTCCAGTTGATGGAGTAGTTTTTCTTATTCCTTGTTTTGTCGTTGATTTCCAATTTCATCCCTTTGTGGTCCGATAGCATGCAGGGTAGTATCTCTATTTTTTTTTTATATTTGCTGAGAGTTGCCTTGTGACATAATATATCGTCTATTTTGGAGAAGCAGCCATGTGCTGCTGAGAAAAAAGTGTATTCTTTTACTGCGGGATGAAATATTCTATATATGTCCGTTAGGTCTAAGTTTTTAATTGTTTTGAGGAGGCCTAAGGTTTCTTTGTTTAGCTTTTGTTTGGATGATCTATCCATTGGTGAGAGAGGTGTGTTGAAATCCCCTAGAATAACTGTGTTGTGGTCAATTTTACTCTTGAACTTGAGTAGAGTTTGTTTGATGAATGTAGGTGCTCCATTATTTGGGGCATATAGATTTATGATTGTTATATCCTGTTGATGAATGGTTCCCTTAAGTAGTAAGAAGTATCCATCTTTGTCCCTTTTGATTAGCTTTGGCTTGAAGTCTACCTTATTTGAAATGAGAATGGAAACCCTTGCTTGCTTCCACAGGCCATGTGAGTGATAAGACTTTTCCCAGCCTTTCACCTTCAGTCTATTGATGTCTTTTTCTATGAGGTGTGTTTCTTGGAGACAGCAAATTGTTGGGTCATTTTTTTTAATCCATTCGGATAATCTGTGTCTTTTGAATGGTGAGTTTAGGCCGTTAACATTCAGGGTTATTATTGAGATGTGATTTTTATTCCCATCCATTTTTATTTGTATTATGATCTTTAGCTTGATTTGGTTTCTCTTCTGGTTGGTATTTCCCTTAGTTTAATATCTCCCTTTGTTGATTTTCGTTGTTATTTTTCTCTTCTTCTTCATGAACAATTTTGCCCAGGATGTTCAGAAGTGCTGGCTTTCGAGCTGCGAAATCTTTTAACTTTTGCTTGTCGTGGAAGGTTTTTATTTCATCTTTGAATCTAAAGCTCAATTTTGCTGGATATAAGATTCTTGGTTGACATCCCTTTTCTTTCAGAACTTGAAATATGCTATTCCAGGATCTTCTTGCTTTTACGGTCTGGGTAGAAAAGTCTGAACATGGTCTGATTGGTTTCCCCCTATATGTAATCTGCTTCCTTTCTCTTGTGGCTTTTAATATTCTCTCCTTGCTCAGTGTATTAGGCATTTTCATTATAATGTGTCTTGGTGTGGACCTGTTGCGATTTTGTATGTTTGGTGTTTGGTAAGCCTCTTCAACTTGGTTTTCCCATTCATTCTTCAAGTTTGGATAATTTTCTGTAATTATTTCATTAAATAAATTACTCATTCCTTTGGCTTGAAACTCTGCCCCCTCCTCTACCCCAATCACTCTTAAGTTTGGTCTTTTTATGTTGTCCCATTATTCTTGAATGTTCTGTTCTTGGTTTCTTACCATTTTGCTGTGTATTCTAGATTTTTCTCTAGGGTATATATTTTGTCTTCATTGTCTGAGGTTCTTTTTTCCAAGTGATCTACTCTGTTGGTGATACTTTTGATTGAGCTTTTATTTTGGTTTATTTCTTCTTTCATTTCCGGAATTTCTGTTTGGTTTCTCTTTAGAGCCTCTATCTCCCTATTGAAGTAATCTTTTACTTCCTGTATTTGTTTATGGAGTTCTTTGTCAAAATGATCTTTCGCCATCTGTTCTTGCTCCCTCATCTCATATTTGATTTCATTTTTTTAAGTTCCACAAGCATTTGGCAAATGTAATTTCTAAATTCCATCTCTGGCATTTCACCAACTGCACATTCCATGGAATCTACTGAAGAGGTATATTGATTTGTTTGTGTCACTTTCCTCCCTTGTTTCTTCATCTTGCTCGTGCGTCTATTCTTCCTGCACTATGGGACCTTGACTATTTTGATTTTACCTTAGAACCTTACATTGCTCCTGTAGTACAATGCTATCAGATCCCCTTATATTTCCTTTACACTTTAAAATCAGACACTTTATATTCAGAGAATCCCAGTTTGATCACAATTTACAGATTTAGTTAATCCAGATATTGTTTCCAATTTAGTCTGTACGCTTCTAATGGGGTTTTATAGATTCAAATAATGGACACAGATGTGATATGTTTAGTAAGAGGGAAGTGAGTGTATTGACTTGTTCTTTTTTAGAAAGTATGAAAAGAGAGTTCTATGGAAGTGGTTTAGTATCAGCAGATGAGAGAGGAAGGAGTGAATGATTAGGTGGAAAGAGCAATTTATATATAAACCTAATATATGCAGCGGTTGAGAAAAGAAATAAAGAAAGATGGAAAAGGAGAAAAAGAAAAAAAGTGACCAAGGAGTAGAAATTAGTGTGAGAGAGAGTGAGTCTAGAAAATAGAGTTTACACTATATATAACACCACTTTGCTATATATTTCAATTGTACTTGTTCAAAAAATCCCAATTTTTGCGTATAACTTGTTTTTGCCTTTGTTGATTATGCAATGGCAGGGTGTAAATAGGGAAGATGAAGGAAGGAGCAAAAATACTAAAGTGAGAAGGAAGAAAAGAAAGAAAGCAAAGAGGAGCAGAAGCAAGCAAACACAACACACTGTCAATCAAAACAAAACAAAACAACAAAAAAACCAAAAACTAACAAACAACCCCCCCAAGAAATAACAATACAAACAAACAAACAAACAAACAAAAACGTTGAAACCAGGAATAAGTCTCAAGCCAAATGGACCCTTGGAAGCCCTTCTTATTTCCCTTCCCGATTAAGCCAATTGACCCAGATCATGTCCAGTCAGCAATCCTGTTAGTGGAATCAAGGTTGCACCTTTGGCCCTTTGCAGAATGGCACAGTGTAAGAGTGGAGGGGGCTTATCCTCAGGATGGGCCTTGCATTCAGCAGCAGGGAGCTGCCACTCTGGGCCCTGTAGGCCAGACAAACTGGCGGCTGGATCTCTCCTTCCAGCTGGCAGGCGGATGCCTACCTCTTGCTCTGGTTGCAGCTGGGTGGGTTGCACTCCTCCCGGGGAGTGGAGGAGGTCCTTCCCCAGGTCTGGCCCTGCGTGCAGCAGCAGGGAGTTGCCACTCTGGACCCTGCAGGCCAGGCAAACTGGCGGCTGGATCTCTCCTCGGGAAATTTTTTATCAGCACCATTATTCCCTGTACCTAGGACAGTGGCACAGACCCTGGCTTCTCTCAGGCTGCCTAAGGCTACACTCCAGGACTGGGAGCCCTCTCATCTGTCAGTTACTCTATAAGAATGAAATAATGCACTTAGTCATGGGATGTAGGGATTTCATTCTTTTTATGGCTAAATAGTATTCCATTATGCATACATACCACATTTTCTTTATCCATTCATCAGTGGATGGACACTTAACTTGTTTCCATTTTTTACTATTGTGAATATTACTGCAATGAGAGATATGCTTGTAGGCCTAGGACTATGAGCCTAGTAAAAACACTCCAAGGAGAAATATGGGGTGTGTGGGGCAGGATTGAACTTAAAACAAGTGAGAAAATAATATATGTATACACACACACACACACACACACACACACACCCCACGTGCATGTGCACGTGCCTTAAAAAAAACTGAGGACAGTAAAATACCATAAGATACTATGTCCTTGAAACGCCACTTTCTGTTTCCAAGAACCTAGCCAAGTTAAGGGAAGAATAAGAACAGGCCCAGACTAGAATGTCCAGATAAATACCGTTTTAAAAGGCATGTATGTTGCAAATAGGGGCAGACTACTGTTGTCTGTAGGAGCTACTTTCTTGCATGCATGCCAGGACAGCTGCTCCTTGGAATGCTGGTTATACAAGGAAGAAAAGCAAACTAAGCAAACCAGTCATGTCACTGCTTCCACAGCCTAAGTTAAAAAAAAAAAAGAAAGAAAGAAAAAAAAAAAAAAAAACACCTTTCCTGTGATACTGGCACAGAATTGAGGGCACCATGGAAAGGATAAGTGCTACTCATCCAGTAGCCTGCCACCAGCCAAGGTTTCATGAGGAACTGAGGTGCTATTTGGTGAAGCTCTACGAGGGACAGATCTGTCCAGTCTGTCATCACTAGACCTTCCCTGTAAGGATTTTTCAATAAACTTTATATCTAGGACCCTGTCTGCAGGTTTTTTCTGTGATCTCTCAACAACCTATTCCACTACCCAAACACTACCTATTCTACTACCCATACATAAAACAATATGTATGTATGTATGTACAACAACATGTATGTATGTATGTATGTAGATGTAGATTTGCTTAGAAACAGGCATCATAAAAAGAGGTAAATAGTAGGAAGCAAGAGGCCAGCAGGTGGGAAAGATTACAGTGATCAGGGCTGGGCACAAAAAACTAAAGGATTTTGTGAAGTGATCTGAGATGTGAACCTTGGCTAATGAATTTCTGTTTGTGCCATTGATACCTAACGAAAGAGAGACTCGTCATAGGGTTCTAAGCCTAGGATTGAGGTGATTCAGTCAGTGGGTCATGTAGGTGTGAACAGGGTAGTTCAGCTTGGAGTAAGATGTGGCTTTTTAGGAAATCGGAAGGACTGAATTATTTTCCCAAAGTAGCCACTGTTGGAAAAGAAAACAGGTTTGGCTCAAGTTAGACTTATAGCAAAGTGTTATATTAGTATTTATTTTCTATATTTAAATGCTCCCTACCTTGGTACATTACATTGTGTATATCCAGAATAGCTAGTTCTAGAAAATCTATGGGGAGGGAGGATGCAGAGGAGAAGGGAATAACCTAGCTTGGGTTTCAAATTTCCATGCTAGAGAGAAGAACTGACTTTACTCTTGTGAGCAGGGTGGATTATTAGTTTCTTAGAGCTGCCATAACAAGTACCACAAAGCGGGGTCACTTAAAACCAACCAAAATTAATTCTCTCATAGTTCGGGAGGCTAAAAGTCAGGTGTTGGCAGGGTTGGTTCTGTCTGAAGGCTTTGATGGAGTGCTCTTTCAGTCTCTGGGGACAACTGTTGACCTTAGTGTTCCTGACTTGGAGATACATTATGATTGCATGGTCGGTCTCCCTCTTCACAGGGGGTGTGCCTGCTGCCTTTGTCTTCACAGGGAAGTCTTCCCACATGGACGCCAGTCACATTGGATTTGGGGCTGCTCCATTATAGACTTAATCAATTCCATCTGTAATACCTTTATTTCCAAATATGACCACATTCTGAGGTACTGCAGGGGCTTCAACATATCTTTTGGGGAATACAATTCTACCAAACACAAGGTCACTGGTGAACCCAGGAGCCTCTGGGAAGTTGTGTCACAACTCACAGTTAAGAAAACTCACATTTCTGTTTAACCTGTCTCAATTTTAATGTAAAGACTGAAATTATTCTAGCCTCCACTGAGCTTCTGATAATCCATTTTGCCTACCACCATTTATACTTGAAAACTGACTGCAAACCTTGGAGTTCTTTGCCTTATGTATTATGACAAGAGGAAACAAGAAAATAATCATAGAAAGAAAGGGGGGAAATGGGTGGAAAATAAGAAAGATGGGAACTTCCAAAACACTTTCTTGATTTCACAGATATTGTATCAGCTTAAAGTTTAATTTGCTAGTTAGATTTACAAAGATATAGAGGCACATCTAGAACATGGAAAAGGGAAAAACTCTTTATTAAAAACCACTGCAAACATTTAAAAAACATACTGTTGTAACATAAAATTCAAAGTAAGATTAGATTTTTCAGTTTGTTAAAACTCAGGAGTTAAAGTATCATTATTACCACTTTACCTGTTGATTCTTAGCAAATAATACCATTGTCTCTCTAAGAGAAACCTGATTTTCCATTTTCTTATTCACTGTCCACGGTAGGCATTAAGTTCTTCCTGCAGGCCCATGTGTACAATATGTACTACATTGTTGCCCTCATGGGTTTAGTATAAATGTAACATCATGTTGTGCAAGAAGAATTCCACTATGATTTAATAGCTAACATTCTCAGAGGGAGCCATTATTTAAAACAGCGTAAGAATTCAAGAACCATTTGGCTGATGAGATCTGAGCCAATTGGGATCAACTACTCTGTCATCATTCGTGCAGCGGAACATAAATATGGGTCAGATGAAAGGAAATGTGCAGGTCAAATGCAACAAATTGTTCCAAACTGTCATAACTGAAAGATAATGCTTTGCTTGAGTAGAGAGGAAGAAATAAGTAGACGTTTTCTTAACATTAAATACTGGAGTAAAACCAGAGTGACTGAACTGGAGCAATTACCCAGTCTAATGATTTCATTTCTGCCTTGTAATCTGGCTCAGATTCACCCTGGGACTTAGGCTGATTTAGTTGTCACAATCTGGAACATTGCCAATCACTGTGACAGAAGGAAAGATAGAAAGAGCTATCTTTCAGTGCAGACCTGAATCTTTGGAACTTCTACGTAGAAAAATCATACATCACTATGGTCACTTTTCATTTCATATCATTAGGTGGCCACGCTTAACTCCATAGGGCAGAGGAATTCAGTTCTGATATGGAGTTGATTGATCATCAAAGACATAAAAACTAATTACGCTATAAAACTTTTAACTAAAAAGCACAATATCTGTGTGAGTTGACATTAGGCAAAGAGTTCTTAAAATTGATGTGAAAACATAAAATAGTTGAAATAAGTAGTAAAAACACCAATGACTCTTACAGACACTATACATTTGTTTAATAAGAATAAATCTGATTCATGTGCACTTTTTATAAAATTATGTAAAACATAAGTGAAGTGAAAAATAGAAATTAAAAAGAATTTGTGGACTTTGTAGATATACTAGCTTTCATTGAATTGTATATTTAAAATATGTGAATTTTATGGCATGTAAATCATATGTCAATAGAAATTTTTATAAGGGTGCAGAATATGTGGATATTGCTTAATATTGGGTTTGGCTCCATAACAAAAACTCAATTATAGTGACCTAACTAGAAGAGGATTTTTGTTTTCATATATAACAAGAAAAGTTTGGGAGCAGACAGTATAGCAGAATCTAGACTCTTTGCAGCTTCCAGCTCAGCCATCTATAACATACAGCTCTTCTCCTCACTGTTAAAAGATGGATATTCTGTCTCCAGGTATTAGATCATCATCCCTGCAGGCAGCTTGAAGAGATGATACAAGCATCTTTGAGTTGGGCACTTTGCCACTCCTGATAAAGTTGTGATTTTGTTGATATGCAGCAAGGGGAGAATAGGAGATGACAAAGATTGGATGTATAACTAATTCTTGTATCATGCTCTTTCATTGGCAGGATATGTTGTCCTATGTAATTACTTTTTTCCTTGCAGATATGCATCATAATTTATTGCACTATTTTCCAATTATTGAACATTTAGATAGCTTCTTATTTTATATAATTCTACAATTAATATCCTTATACAAAAATTTATCTCATTTCTGATTGTTGTTTTAGTTTCTTTGGGGGCTAATGATACAAAATTTATAAGTAGTTCAAGATTCTTTTTTTAGTTCTGAGTTGTCATGTAGCAAAACTAAAACCCTTCTTTTAAAAATTTGCCACTTACTTGGGACCTGAACAAACATTTCCTAATTTAATTTACCATAAAATTTTTAAATCCAGCAATAGAAACTTCATTTTTTAAGAAGCATAAATATATAGAGGCAACGTTTGAAATAATAATAGAGTTTTGAGACTCTCGGTGACTTTATGACTCACATAAGGATGGTGGTTGATGAAGGCAACATTATGCTCTAACGGTACTGGTGGCAGCACTGGTGCTAAAGGGAAATATGGTGACAGGAATGTTGGTAGTGGGGTAATGATGGTGGTGGTGAAGATGGCAGTAAAAGTGGAGGTGGATGTGGTGACGGTAATAAAGGTGGTGGTGGAGGTGGAGATGGAGGTGGTGGTGTTGGAAATGGAGGTGGTAATGACGCTAGAGGTGGTGGTGGAGGTGGTGGTGAAGATGGAAGTGGTGGTAGTGGTATGCATGGTAGAGGTATAGGTGTTGGTAGTGGCAGAGATGGTGTTGGTAGTATGTGTGGTAGAGATGGAGGAGGTGATGGTGGTAGAGATGGCCTTGGTACTGGTATGATTGGAACTGGTGGTGAAGGTACAGTGGAGGTGGTAGTGGAGATGGGGATGGTGGTAGAGGTGTTGGTAGTGGATGTAGATGCTGTAGTAGTGACAGAAGTGGTGGTGGATGTAGTGATAGTGATGTGGTTGGAATGGGTGGTGAAGGTGGCAGTGGAGGTTGGTGAAGATGTTGATGGTTGTTGAAGTGGTGGAGGTCGTAAGGTGGTAAAGGTGGTAGTAAGGGAGGTTGTGGAATTGGTAATAATTGAGGTGGTAGCTGCAGATGGTAGGGATGTTCTGATTATAGGAAATAATATGATTATCATGTTACTGATCACTATTAATGTCACAGAATCATCTATAGGCTACTTAGTACTTTTTCTGAATTCTCATGGAGTCACTCCTTGCAGAAATCAGCCATTGTTGTAGCAACATGTTCCTTTTAGCCTTCAACACTTTGATACATATAACTTGAGAGTGCTTTGTATTGAATCCTTGCTAGGTACTTCTTACTTCATCTGCTTGAGCTTCTCTAATGCTATTGCATAAAATGCTCATGTACCAAGATTCAGCACTTGTGCATACAGACTCTGGAAATACAGGGGTGTTAATGCCCACGGAGCTATCCTTAATAAATGTGGGATGTGAGCTGATGTATAAATGCTTTCCCATTTTATTCCTTGGGCAAATCATCCAGATATATGCTTTGTAAATCTCCTTCAGAGACCCTGAGACTGAACTCCCTTTCCTCTTAATTGTAACCAACTTCTTTCTATTGTTACATCTTAGAATCAGATTCCAAATTGAGTGCCTAATCATAAAACTTTCTTTTAGGTTCTGCTTTTAAGGAAACCCAGTGTAAGGCAAACAGGACAGGAAAGGTATTTCAAGAAAGGCTTTATGTAATAACACTCCCTAGGTTTGTGATCCATGGTTCAGATAAACATAGTTTAATTTTATTCATGTATTGTGAATTTGATCCATGGGATTTATCTTCCATATAACTTCCATGATTCTTTAGACCCCATCACAATGTCTGGTGCCAATTAGGCGCTCAATAAAGCTTCATGAATGAATAAAAGAATAAATTAAAAGTGGACAAATTTGAAGCCCAAGTGCTAAGCTTATATTAATACAGATGTCTCAGTCAGGTATTGATATCCATTTATGATGTAAATTAAATCAGAAAATTATTTGGTGTATCCGGATTTAGAAGAGAGTTGGGTAACAAGAAAAACATGTCATGAAGCAAAAGCTGACTATGTAACCCATTCCTGTTTCTCTGGATAAAGTTTATAAATCTATAATTTATTTACTCTCAAATGCTTTTTTTTTTTTTTAACTCCACCAATGTACCACATGTTTTTCCTCTCTATGTGGTAGTCATATCACAACTTTCAAGCTTATAATTTATTTCACTTAGCCTTGGTTATATTTTAAGTTTGTCATTGTTAGCCTTTTTATATAATCAATAAAATGACTCTAACTCACAATACAAGATGGGCTATTGTGGGTTCATCCTGAGTAAAACTCATTAGAGTGAGCCTTGGTTCTCATATCTTACTTCACATTTTGAGAGAAAGCTTTTGGTTGAGTCCTTTATAATAGCTTTGGGTCTCATAGCCCAATGGATCACCTCTGCTGAAGAGGATAGACTCTGCCCTTTCAACCTTTTAAGATAGTGCATCATGAATCCTCAGCAAAGGCCCACTGGACCACCTACCCTTCCACCACACAAATATACAAAATCTTGAGCAATCTTTTCTCAAAATTAATAATTATTGCTGAGGTTACAACATAAAAAATATTGATTCTCTTAGTTTGATTTAAATTCAACAAGTAAATTAAAATAAATCTAAAACACACATTTAGACTGATTTTTGAGAATGTATTTATAATTGGCCTACAGGACCACCTAGGACAGATGAGACCACCAATAGCCTGAGATCAAAATTTGAGACAATTTATCCATACCACAGCAAATGCACATTCTGGCAAAGAATGAAATGAATTAAACATGGCTTATATTTGTTAAGTAGTTTTCTTTTTTTTTTTTAAACATGTTTTTCTTATCCTTCTTGATTGGACTGCAAAGGATCTGTGTTATTATCTCTATCTTCTCCTGTTCTGTGAAAACAAACCAGAGAAAAAGAGCAAAGTTAGCAATAGCCTTAAGACTTCACTTATTGCATAGTGATTTGAACCTGCTATTAGTGACTTCATTGTTCTGGAGAGAGGGCTGAGTTCACTGATTATATGCCTTCTCTAGTAGGTGTGTTAACTGCAGTTCTCATAGTTTAACTCATTTAGGCAGAGTAAAAAAATTTGAAATGAGTTGTGGCTAGACTCCAGTGCTGCTCTAATATCCATTCTGACATTCCTTTTGATATTTTGCCTAGACAAAGGTCTAGGTTTCCCAGCACCCTCTTTGCACATTCATAAAGGTGTGGGCATTGACTCAGGTATGACCAATGGATATTTAAGAACGTGATGTGAGGAGTTCCCAGGAAGACTTCTTGAAAGAGGATGGGAAGCCTGAGAACATCTTTAGTCAGTTTCTCCTTCCTCTACCCTGAAATATACAGGCAAAATTTTGAAAACGATCAACACAAGAATCCATGCTAAGGATGATACAGCAAGCAAGAAAGGAGGCAAGCCATGGTCAAACTGCCAACTAAGTGACAGAGAAACTTTTACCTTGTTTAAACTGCTGTCATTTGTGTTTTCCTGATTTATGCAGTTAAACAAAATCCTACTCAGCACAGAAGGGAAGACAAAAGATAGCCAGTTCATCTCTAGGGAACATAAGCAGAATAGCTTCTCTTCATTCTGGTTTCCTTCCTGTTTTGCCACCAAGTATCTGAAGACTGGAGAGAGGGATGTCTCCCCTGAGCCTTGAGTTTGAAAATTCAATGTGATCCCTTCCCTTCCTTTCCCCTCCGTCCCTCTCCTCTCTTTCTCGTTCTTTCCAATATCAGGGAATTCTCTTTCTATGAGTCTTGGTGGGAGGCAAAGAGTTCCCAAGATACCAGTTTCTCACTTCCCCAGCTCTTACAGGCATCAGACAATCAGATGTGCTGATCTGGGGTTTTGATTTAGGACTTTTGAAGTAGGGATGGATAATTCTTTCCTGAGACAGTTTTAATATTGTCAGCATCCTTTCAGGGCAGTGTTATGTTTTGGATGTAAGGTGTCACCACAAAGCTCATGTGTGAGACAATGCAAGAAGGTTTGGAGGAGAAGTGATTGGGTGATAGCCTTAAGCTAATCAGTGAATTAATCCCTGGTGGGATTAACCGAGCAGTAACTGGAGGCAGGTGGGGTGTGGCTGGAGGAAGTGGTTCACTGGGGCTGTGGCTTTGGGGTATATATTTTGTATCTTGAGAGTGGAGTCTCTTTCTCTCTCTCTGCCTCCTGATCATCACAAGCTGCTTCCCTCTGCCACACTTTTCTGCCATAATGTCCTGCCTCACCTTGAGTCCAGAGGAATTGAGCCTGCTGCCTAAGGATTGAGACCTCTAAAACTGAGCCCCTAAATAAACTTTTCCTTTCCTAAAATTGTTCTGGTCAGATCTTTTAGTCATAGCAGTGAAAAAGCTGACTAAAACAGGCCATGATGGCAAAGAGCCAGATATGATAATTGTCAATGCCCTTAGTCAACATCTGAAAGGAACACATGCAATGAGGTGGTGTGCAAACCATAGAGAAAGCCTATGGGGTGTCTCAGTAAGAGGGTGTTAGAAAGAACTTTAATTAGAGTTTTTGGCCCCTGGCTGGATGATTTGAGGGAGAATAAAAGAAGTAGGTCTTACTGTAGACAGGATGCTATAAGAAGACAGGAGAAATTTGTTTTAAGATGGGAAAGTCTATGCTTAAGTATCTCAATAAATTTTATAGGGAGGGAAAACTAGAGCACGTATAAAAGTTGTATTAGATAAGGCAGTAGCAGTCACTCATTTATCAAGAGGAAGGATGTTTGGTATTTTGTGCTAAGTTTGAAAGAATGTTTTGTGAGGTCTTGTCCAGATGGAGAACAATATGGCTTAGCTGTGGATGTCAGGTAAGTTTTTAATATTCTTGAGACCAAGCCATGAGCATCAAATCAATAATCAGATGCCAGCGAACACTTTAAAAAATTTCTTCCTGATCATTCGTGGATGATAACACATCAATGGTGTAAGCTGTGGCATCTGGTGTTTGTTGCAGTGTCCTCACAGGACAGATCCTGTATTATAATTTTGATCATGAATCTTTGTCTCTACCCATATTCTGAGGCCAGTTTCCCAAACATGCAGGTAACTCTATGAACTACCTAATACCCTTTCAATAAGCTTTTTTTTTTTCATACTTAAATCAGATAGTCAACTAAGACCCCACCCACTTTCGAGACTGCATCCTTGAGTACTGTAATAATTATACACCAGAAAGTGAAAATAGCGTAAACTACTTAAGGCTGAATCATCCATGGGCTGTTTAAAATAGTGACACATTTTCCCCTAGGTAGTATGTTATCCATTTGCTGATTTCTATTGTATCCTAAAGGCATTTTGCTATTTTAAAACTCTAATTATATGATTTTGGAAAACCTCTAATGTCTGCATAAGTGATAAGTCTTAAAAAAAAATCTGGGGGCATATTTGCAACTAGTAAATTTGAGCTTATCAGTCTTGCGTCTCACGGAATACCTGCAATCCCCTTCATGAACAAAGAGCAAATGTTATATCTTAGAAAATAAAATATAGTTCACCTTAAAAGGGAGCATAGCAGTAAATAGGGGCTTTCAAAAATAAGTTCAGGTAGGACTAAGAATTGGAAACATAAGCTAATGTTCACAGCTGGTGAAGTTGACAAGCTCTGTAGGCCATTGAATGTGTCTGAGGAAATCAGAACAGTCAGGTGTGAGAAATAATACAGTACAAGCTTCTGAGCTTCTTGGAAAGGGATAAAAGAAGTGTAGGTTAAAAAGATATAAAGGCCACAAAATTCTTTGGAATCAGGCGAGTAAGCACCTTCTACATTTGGGAAACAGGAAGATCTGAAAGGACCTGGAACAATTATTAGGGACCAAGGGATAGATGTAGGAACTCCATCTAGGGATAAAACCAAAACCCTGGGTTGATGGCATTACCAGAACCCCAGGCTATGATCTTATCTACAAATTGTGTCATTTCAGATCAGTGTACTTGGTTAAAATGTGGTCCTACTGGAGTAGGGTATACCCTATTTCAGTATGACATTATAAGGATAGTATGTCCTTATAAGAAGAGGAGAAGAAACATAGAAATACATAGGGTAAATGCCATGTGATAATGGAAGTAGAGGTTGGAGTAATGTATCTACAAATCAAGGAGCACCAAAGATTATCAACAGCACCAGACATTAGAAAGATATGGAATAGTTCATCCCCAAAAATTTCAGAGAGAGCAAGACCCTGCAGACATCTTGATTTCAGACAGATCTCTATCCCTCAGAACTATAAGAGTATAGGTTTCTGTTTTATGCAACCCACCTTGTAGTGTTTTGTTACTGCATCCCTAGCAAGATAATATGCCCAGAAAAAGGTGGTGGGAATGAGTGTGACTCACTTGACTTGGAGCTTATCTTGTGCATTTTTGTAAACTGTATTTACTTATGATCCACCCTAGAAAAACACTGAACTTAGGAAAATATGTGGCAATTAGAAATCCTATAAATTCATTAAGATAGATAAGTTATCCTTTGTCCTTTGGCACAAGAAAAAGATAGTTCAGATATCTGCACTCTGTTATGCTCTGTGTGTGTGTGTGTGTGTGTGTGTGTGTGTTTTCCTTGTAAACTCCTTCTTGTCATGAATTATAAGAGTCAAACGGATCCCTCTTATATTCAGATGGGGAGAAGTCTACATGCTCTGGGAGATTAAGGGCAGTAATATTTAAAAGACATTGCTCTGGAACTCAGAGAAGAATCTATGACATCTTAAGAAGGTGCATTTGGCCTTACTCATTTTTCTCTTTCAGTGCAGTGATAACACATACCACGCACCCAGCACATATTTGTGGAAGGAAGGAACTGGCAGCTCCAGGACAGGTAAGAAATGAAAACTAACAAAGGCAGCCAATTTCTCTCTCTTCTGGACTTTCCCCTCATAGAATATGTGATGGTTAATCTGAATTGTCAACTTGCTTGGATTAAGAGATGCCTACGATTATGAGGTTTCTTGGTGTTTTAGTGAGAGTGTTTCTAGGAATGATTGGCATGTGAGACAGCAAACCCAGGCAGAGACCCACCTTAAATGTGGGCACAGTCTAATAATAGTTTGGAGGATTGGATGGAAAAAAAGGGTGAAAGAACAAGGAAGCAGCAACAAATGCAAGCTTGATTCTTCCTGAGTGAGTTTTTGATTGTTAGGGCAAGTGCCTATGGACATCAGATTCCAAAGCAGACTCTAACCAGTGACTCTTCATGAAGTTTCCAGGCCTTTCATCCAGACCTGGGGCATTGATCCCTCTTGTTATGAGGCTCCAGCTTCTTGTACTGAGCAGCTACTTGTTCCTCCAGTTCTCCAACCTATAGATGGCCATTGTGGGACTATCCATCTTCTGATCATATAAGCCAGTACAATAAATCCCTCTTTTTTGGTTTTGTTTCTCTAGAGAACCCTGACTAATACTGAGTAGATGCAGAATCCATCTTAAAAGAACATCCTACTTTTTATTTGCTCAACATAAATCCTTTAGGTAAACTAAGAACAATTTTTTTCTATTTGCATGTTTTTAGTCTAGCAATTTAGAAATTCTTAAGGTCTAAGTCTTCATCTGTAACTCAAGAAAGTTGTTTCCTTAAATCCTTTTATAGTAACAAAGTTGGCCCATTCACATCCCATCACAATAACTACAATAACTATCAACCTCAAATCTATTATTTTAAATACATATAAAATTTCCACATACAATATGTATTTTAATATCTATATTTCCTGTATCTCCTTACTCATTCATTTTGTGTTTGATAATCTATGGAAAAGATAGCAGAAGGCTGGGGCTGGGGCTCAGCAGTAGTGCACTTGCCTGGCACTGGGTTCAGTTCTCAGCACTGCATGTAAATAAATAAAATAAAGGTCTATCAACAACCAAAAAAAAAAAAAAAAAAAAAGGAGACAGAAGGCAGCTCATGTCTAGGTACATAATGGTTATGTTCAAACTGTAACCCCACCTGTCACCACTTTACTCACTTGTAAGCATGTAGGTGGAGTGAGGGTGGGAAAGGAGGTAGTCTTCTCTGCACCTATGCCTCATTACCTGTGCATTCACAGTGCCTGGAACACTTCCTAGCTCATAGACTCACTTAAGGTAACACTAGATGTGATAAGTTATAAAGTTTCAGGAGAAGCAATAAAAAAAAAAAAAGACATTACATGGAATTCCCCAAATAGAAACCATACACAGATCCTATATTAATAAACATTCTGCATATTCAGTAAATCCTTGCACAGGTACTGCATCATGATACAACCATGATCAATGGACAGGGTCATGTGGCCATAAAATGTGGCTGCACAGAACTGATTCTTCGGCAGGGGCAGGAAATGAAATAATTTTGATTAGGGAAAGAATAGGCACTTATGTAGATGTGTCTGGCACACAGGTGCTTAATCCATGTTTCTTGACTAATGGTGTCCCTAAAAAGCTCTTGAGACAATTTAGCAATGTTCAGAGGCAAAATGATTGGATTATAAGAGTGACAATATAATTAGTGGAATAGTCCACTTGGATTACTATAATAACTATCAACCTCAAATTTATTATATTAAATACAATTAATATATATTAATCCCACTTGGATTAATCCACTAATTAAGTTGTCACTCTTATAATCTAATTATTTCCATTTGTTGGATTAATAATTTGAAAAATATTACTGTATTGGGTGGTAACTGTACAGGTAGGGCGTGGCTAGAGGAAGTAGGTCAATTGAATGTGTCTTTGGGGTTGTTTTGTCCACAATGCCTTGTTCTCTTTTTCTCTCTGCTTCCCAGCTTCCATAAGCCAAGCTGCTTTACTCTGCCATGCTCTTCTACTGTGATGTTCTGCTTCATCTCAAGCCCAGAACAAGCAGTCAGATGACCATAGATTAAGACCTCTGAAACCATGAGCCCCAAATTAAACCTTTCCTCCTCTGAGTTGCTCTTAGCAGGTATTTTGATGACAGTAACACAAAGCTGACTAACAGATGATGAGCCAATCATTATAATAAAGTGGCAGAATTGGCAATAGTATTGTTCCTACTCACGGATCCTAAATTCATTTAGTTCAGCTAATTTCCTAAGTGTGAATGAAACTCCTTCCATCACTTGGATTGCTCTTCCTTTTAGGTGTCTTGATGTTCTGGGACTATAGGGCATAAGGTTGACATAATCTGATGAAGTCTAAGGCGATTTTGGAGGACTGGCTTGTAGTCTCTCATGCTGATCTGATGAGAAGAGAGGAAATGGAGCCAAGTCCTGTCTGCTTTCAGAGTAGTCTCTTCCACAGGGGGCACAGGGCTCAGATGAGGGTTCTTCCTTCAATGGGGGATGGGAGGTAAATGGATCATGAGGCAGGACCCTATATACACCTGGGTTTTCTTAGAATAGGATCCCAGTGATTCTAGAAAGTCCTTTCCTCTGTACAGCAGAACTTTTCCTCCTTGAGCAATCTCCTAGGATCCACTCAGAGTCTGGTTAGCCCTTCAAATCTTCCCTAATATTTTGCTATTTTGGAAAAATGAATTCTTCCACCATTTCCTTCTTGCATATCCATTATATTTTGGATAAGAGATTTTGAAGATCTAATAAACCCTGGGCCAAATCTTGAGGCATGGAAAACTTGTTTCCCTTTATACTAAGACAGGGAAGGCTTATTTTTCAAATCATTTCAAGGCATAGGGGAAACATTTGTATTTCATCATTCTAAAGGAGCAAAGATATTAAAGAAAAGCAAAAAAAAAAACCTTTATATTTAGAAAAGTTGACTATTCATATCCTGTCATGAGGACTACAATAAAAATAACTGCACAATGAATACCTGAAGAAAGGATACCAGACTGATCACTGTAAAAATTGAATGGAAGAATGGGTAGGGTTTAAAGAGAAAAGCAATCAACAATGGAATTTCATTGCAGTTAGAGAAATCTGCTGCTGCTTCTTTTTTTAAAAAAATATTTTTTAGTCATCAATGGACCTTTATTTTATTTTTATGTGGTGCTAAGAATTGACCCAGTGCCTCACACATGCTAGGCAAGCACTCTACCACTGACCCACAACCCCAGCCCCCTAAGACTGCTTCTTCTTATTAAGAGATACATAACAAAATGAACACAATTTCCTTACAAGGACACAGTATGAACCACTTGGGTTGAAAACAAAGAACCTAGAGTCTACAGTTCCTGCCCTTACCAACATATGATTCAATTTGAGAATGCAAAACAGACACTCAGGAAAAAAAAAAAAAAAAAAAAAAAAAACAATCCAAAAACCTAGGGCTGGGGGTATAGCTCAGTGGTAGAGCACTTGCCTAGCATTCACAAGGTTCAACCCACAGTACTGCAATAACAACAATAACAAAACAAAAAATCGAATCCAAGCAATATTTTATCATACATCCAATAGTAACTAATGTTTATTAGACATTTAGCAATCATTTAACACAAGTATTGAAATACAGTTGGACAGAAGTAGGAATTTCTAGGGCTTTATGGTTCACAATAACCTATTATATATTTTATGAATGGCTAAATGAGAGCAGCTCCAAGCCTCCAAACACAAAATAAGGAAGAGTTGGAAACATTAATTACCCTGATTGGATCAGTGCACATTGTATACATGTACTGAAATATCATGTTGTGCCCCATAAATGTGCATAATTGTTATGTGTTAATCAAACTTATTTTTATGTTTAAGGAGATAGAAAATGTTAATTACCCTGATTTGATCATTATACATTATATACATATATTGAATTATCACACTGTATACCATAAATATATAATTACAGTAGTAATAAAAATATTTAATGAGGAAAAGATGAAGGAGACACAGCTTTGGGCTCCAAAGTGCTCACAACCTAGTGGGCCTTAGAGTTCTGTGTATAGAATGTGCAATGTCTTCTTTCATCTCTAGAACAATGGAGGTGGATGCCCTTTTTATTGGCTTTGTTTTACAAACAGGAAAACTGAAGCTAGAGAGATTAAATCACTTTCATCATCACAAGGGTGAAAAATGCTAAAGCTACCTCAAAGCATCAGGCCCATGTGAACAAGTGAAATAGTTAGCATTGGGAGAGCATTTTGATTTATTTGACATTCACATCATGCTTCAAAGAATGTAGCCAGATGGAGAAGTTCTGGGGCCCATGAGTTGCTGACTGGACAGCTCCGGGTAACTTTTGCGGGCAAAATGTGTCCATCTTGTATGTGCCAAGTTCAGTTGTGTCCTTGCTAGCCACACTATGAAGAGAAGCCATTGAGTATGAAGGACACAGTTCTGGCTTGGGAGCAAAGACCAAAACTTTAGAAACAGAAATGTGCTTCAGGTTTTAGTTTCAGTGTACAATGCAGTGAACAAATTATAATATTGGGTTTTCTCCTCAATCATAACCAGGGAGGGAACAGTTGTAGCAAAGAGAGATATTCTAACTGGGAAAACTAGACCCTCTGTTTAGGGGGAACAGAGATTTGGTTTACCAAAGCTTTTCTCCAGCATACCAAAAAAATCACGCCCAGGAGACAGGGTCTCTGGAGATGACTTAAAGAAATACTTCCAATTTGGGCACACTTGACTTTGGCTAGGGAAGCACTCTGAAATGCTTTTAGGTTAGTCAGGCATAGAAATGAACAGGAGCTGAAGAGCCTAAATAGCTACCATCTGCTTGACTTCTCCAATCAACATGCTTCCTCCATTTCACATTTATACATTATTATGTGTCACGATACTACCAATCACATGGCTACCCACTACACAGCATTTACTATGTAAAGCAAGCTCTAAGTAGTTTTCATAAACATAATCAATCTTCAAAAACCAACCCATTATGCCCATTTTACAGATGAGAAAACTGAGGCCATAGGGAGGTGAAACTCTTTCCCACTGTTTACATAGCCAGCAAGGAAGCTGGACCAGGGATATAACCTAGGCATCCTGGCCCCAAAGTGCCTGCTCTCAACATTGCCTCTCTTTACATTTTGTTGAGATTCCAGAAGTAAACTTGGCAATAATGACAACAATTTTCTGTCTTATAAAGCCTCTTTGACTCAGCTTCCCTTATGTGAAATGGGTATAATATTATGTTGATTATTTATATAATCCATCATGGGATTTGGAAAACATATTTAATGTTTGTATAGCACTTGGAGGCCCATTAAATGTGTAATAAAATGTAGACAAAGAAACATTTTCGCTTTTGCTTATTGATGATGGCAGTGGAAGTTGGAATTTCTTTTAAAGTTTTTAGTAGTCCAGTATGCTCCATTTCTCTGGTTCTCCCGTGGAGAAGAAAATAAAATGGCTGAGTGAAACCTCCCACCTAGGTCGTCAGCCACTCATAATTAACTTCCTTAATCAAAGGTAACCCTCCTTTTTTGATTAATCATCTTTATATAGTACACTTAAGGGGCAAAAGTACCAAATGAAAATATTAAAGTTGGAGGTAACACAAACTAATTTGATAATATTGCCATTACAACCGAGTAAAGAAATACATGCAGCTCCCCTTGAAATATTTTTCCTGTCAAAATTTATGTCTTTTCTAAAGGGTGTGAGCAAGGGGGTGTTTTTCTTCATACACTCTATGTGGATGTAATGAGTAAATGTTAGCTTTGTGTCTTTTTTGGCCCATTAAAAGTTATGCACCACAGCAATCTACAAACAAGAGGGTGACCAGGCAGGTAGGGCCAAAAGAAGTTTGACGAATCACAGGAAAATGGAAAATTATTTACCAAACATAATCTGGGTGCTGGAATTGCCATATCGCACTTTAGGGGAACGCAAGTGCCCCCTAAGAAGGGACCAGTTCAACCACATTGCATTATCTTTAAGGATCTGGAGCCATGGAGTCACCATTTGCAACAAAGTGCTCCAATATTTTTTAGGAGCAAAAGCACTTTTCACTGGCTGCTCCAGAGTAGCTCATTGAAGTAAGAGCCAAGCGTGTAAACGACCTCCTGAAAGAACTGGCAGGCTTGAAGAACACTGAGCCCCAAAGCGCATGTTGTTTGCGAGGAGTTTCTCCAGCTGAAACCTGGGGAGGGGAGGCCAGCGAGCAGGGAGGCAGGCGCGCAGGCAGAGGTGGGCTGTCTGCGGGCGGGCGGAGGGTGAAATGTTTATACAGAGCAACTTAAAAGGGGGACAACAGACAAATAACAGGCATGGGGCTGCTAGAAAGGGTGGATTTGGGAGGTACCTGTTCTACCCCCAAGAGGAAAACAGAGATGCTCAAGCCAGCAGTATTCCAGCCTAAAAGTTCCTTTTCCACCCGGGGTTAAAGTCTTTGCTTCTCTACAGACATAGGCACAAACTCCCCTGCCCCAAATTCCCCTGGGCACTAGGAGTGCAGAAAGTTTTCCTTGGTAGGTAAGTTGTTTTCATGTGAAACCATTTTGGCCAAGGTGGGGATTTTTCACTTGGGTGTCAGTGGTGCCCTTCTGATGTTTATAAAACGTAGCAAATGTACAGTTTGAACAGTTATTTTAGGTAAAAACGTCAATTTCTTCATGAAGTCGGGCACTCTAAGCTGTGTGTTTGAGACAAATTCTTAGATTTTCCAGTGTTGAAAAAACTTTCACCTTGCTTCACACGGTTCTCAAGTTGAATTATGATCTTGACATCCTTCTGCTCTCTGAAGTGCACTGATGGAGGTCAATTAAAAATAACTAAAAAGAAGAAAATATAATTTTCTAGCTCACAGAGAAGGGGAGGGGAGATAACAGATCTTTTCAAAGGGGAATTTGAGCTGGCAACTGATATTTTCCACTCTTTCCTACCCCTTCCAAATGTCTGAAAGTCCCTTTGGGACTTGGTCACCTTGCTAGAAACACCCCATCAGGAGTCACACTGTCAACACCTTATTTATGCCTTAAACACAATTTTCAAAGCTCTTTCTACTCAGTCTGTACTTATCAATATGCTTTATAACCATTAAAATGTCCAGATGTGTCTGAATCATTTTCATTGTCCTTTTTGTTTTGTTACACCTTTCATTCCACTTTGAATGCCTTTAGTGGTCTCCTGATCTAATTTTTTCTTTCTCTTTTCAATTCCTTTCTAAGTTGTTCAGTCACCCTTATTCAATTATATTACTATGGTGAAACCTAATGTATTTTAACATATAGCTCTGCAGCATCCACTCTGCTGAGTGTAGAGCTGCCAATCTATTTCAGAGAATCCTGAGACAAAGCTCCCATGATATCACTCATTATTATGACTCAGATTCTCATGCCCAGAAACTCATTCTTCTGTATTTCTAAGCCTTTTATTTTAGGTAAAAACGTCAATTTCTTCATGAAGTCTGCAGATGGACTAAGAAAATGACTTTTCACCTCCTTCCCACCCTTTTAATAAATTTTGGGAGTAATTAGTACTTTCCACTAGCCTTCTCTTTCATATTTAACAATTTCATTTTAGATTAGGAATCTGTCTAAGTAGTAGAGTGCTTGCCTAGCATGCTTGAGGCCCTGAGTTTGATCCCTAGCACCACAAAAACAAATAAAAACCTCAAAAAATTCCATTTTATTTTTTTCTTTTATTTCTTGCTTCAAACTATACATTGTACTTTTAGCTAATCCAGGCAGATGTGAAATGTTAGTTATAGGCTTTCTTATATTCTCTTTTGATTTCTTGTTCATCATTCATTTTCAAAGAGACTCTTGACAGGGTTGGTGAAAAATTATTGATTTCTTTCTCCACATTTTATCAGTGTCCCTTGGGGGTTGGTTTCAAGTCTCCACAGATGCAAAATTCCAAGATGCCATGTAAAATGGTGAAGTATTAACACATAACCTATGTACATCCTCTAGTATCGTTCTCGTGTTGTCTCTAGGTTACTTATAATAATGAATACAATGTAAATGCTATGTAAATGGTAATTATACTACGTTGTTTAGGGAATGACGACAACAAAAAATCTATACATATTCAGTACAGATGCATTTTTTTTTCTGAATATTTTTGATCTCAGGTTGGTTGAATCCACATATAGGGAACCCACCTGACAGAGATAGCCAACTGTACTTATCAGTTCATTTACTCCTTATAACAGACCCATGAGATACTTATTAGTATTTCCATTTTGTAGTTGAGGAATAGATTCAAAATAGTCAAAATGCTTACCCAAGAGTCATGGCTAATATATACTGAAGTGGGATTCACATGTAACCCAGCCCACCTTCAGTATATGCTTTGAAGAGGTAGAAGAACAAAATACAGGGAGGATAGTCTGTTTCACAGCTATTTAAAGCCCTTAAACATTTAGGCTCCAGGGTATATATAAATACACACCTTTTGGACATGCTTCAAACAATTCTAAAGTACCTAGAAGGTAAACATATATATATTTCCCTTCACCAGTATAGTTTGGTAGGTATCATATTTTTCTGTGTATTTAAATTATTTGTTGAAGCAAGTAGGAAATACACAAACAACAAATACTGTTTTCCAACTTTCTAGCCAAAACTAACTACAAAAGATTTAAAGGGGCTTCAGAGCTATATAACTTACTTATTAAACAAGGAATCATCTTTGAGCACTAGCTGAGCTTCTTTAATTTTGGTTGAAAAAAAAAATCTGCTTCTGCTTCTCTTTTTGCAGAAGCTCATGGACACGTCCTTTTGCAGGCTCACCCCTTGGTTATTTTTCTAATCCTCTCCTACCACAACTTATCAGATCACTAGTGTCCATGGGATGGATGTTGGAGTTGGAGACCTATACCTTCCAGACAATTGTGGCAAGTCTATGAAAGAAGTCCCCCACCTTAATTCAAACAGAATGAAAAGAGACTTTGTTAGAAAATTGTCATCTACCTTCATTCTCACCTTTGCTACTACACCTTCTTAATCCTTTTCTTTTTGTTTTGAGCCCTCCTCTATAGATTTTGCTCATTAGTCACAGCCTGTATTGACTGTATTTGGACTGCTCCCATTTCCCTTGTCATATGGCCTTCACCCCTGCCTTTCTTTACCAGAGAGTCCAAGTAATATGTAACCACAACCAGTGGTGTCTATACACAGAGATGATTTCCCAATTATCACCTCAAAACATGGTCATCTCCTTATCTTTGGAAGGAATGAAACCAATTCTTCACTATACCTACAAACAGCACTGAGAATTTGTGGCTGAATTGTGTATTTGCGTGTGTGTGTGTGTGTGTGTGTGTGTGTGTGTGAGAGAGAGAGAGAGAGAGAGAGAGAGAGTAAGAGAGAGAGAGAGAGAGAGAGAGAGAGAGAGAGATTGCATGATTCTCATGATTCAATTTGATCTTGGCTGTACAATGATTACAATGAGAAGATTTTATAGGAAGGCGATTAATTCTTCACTCTCCCTGTATCAAAGATGGCAGGCCATGTTCTGCTGTAGTTACAAACAACCCCCAATTCTTAGGGGCTTATCACAACAAAGGTTCATTTCTTTTTCATGTTATATATTTATCCAGCATCATCAAATCTTCCTATTATCAACTAGGTCTCACAACACTTAAATTATGAGCACTTTATCTAAAAGATATATAGTTTGCACCATTGTAGTGATTCTTGGGCATTTGAAACTTGTAATTAGCTTATGTAATCTCACCTATTCCAAAGTTGTTTCCTACCCTTCTATCTTTTGGGATTCCCTACATCAGTGAACTAAAGTAACCTTTTTAAAATAAATTCAGCTTAAAAGAAAATGCTCTACCCTTGCTTTCCTGCAGTCTGAGTTAAGAATTTCCCTCTGTCAGTATAGGCCTTTCTGTTTTCTATATTCTTCTCTATTGGGTTCATTAAAATTTACAAAATATTGTGACATTGTCACATTCTATTTTTTTGCTGGTCTTTATTATGAACAAATGCTTTCTCATTATTTATGCCTCCATGAGGATACAGGTTTCACTTTTATTTTTTCCACATTCTGAGGTTTCCCTAGTTTGAATAATTTTTTCCTGCGTCTTGTATACCATACCATTGAATATTCCAATTCTCTAAAATAATTTTGCTAGTTATATTACCTTTTCATAAATGGCTTCCATTTGCTGGTTATATTGTTATTGGTTCTTTCATTGTGACCATTAATTCTGTTTTAAAAAATGATTTCTTCCATGTTTATAGCTTATATTGTTTCCTCTTACCTGTGAAATGTCATGTAATCATATTGTCAAAAATAAGTTGACAAATAATGTATTCAGCAGATATGTGTGTGTGTGTGTGTGTGTGTGTGTATCTCCAACATTTGAGTCTGGTATGTTCAAATAGTGCTTCATTGTAATGAATATTTGGAGTGTTATTTAAAATGTTTAAAAATATTTTGATTAGTTGTTGTCTTAATTATACCTTTACTTCTATATGAAGTAGAATTTATTTGGTAATAAATTATATTAATATTTATATTAATATTATATTAAATATATAATATAAATTTAATTTTTATATAAATTGCATAAATGTGTTAATGGTGAACCATAGACAGAATATTCCTGCCTAGGAGCTTAGAAATTCTAACCTAAAGTCACTAAAATGAAGATAAGTTGCTAATGAAATTTAGTTATTAAAATTTTATATGGTTTTAGATTAATAGAGTTCACTTGGCTGCTTTAGGATGCATATATAAACTATTTTGCTATTTAACAATGACTTTATAATCTAAATAAAACAGTGAAGCTTAAAAATTAGGTTTTATTTTTAATTCATTTTCAGGAGTTTAGGCCTTCTGCCTAAGAATATATATGGTATGGTATAATTAAATCAAATGTAATTTATGCTCTTTATGGGCTTTATTGTCTAATTCTATATATGCATAATAAGTACTCCAGTGGAAAGATAGATGGGTGTGATTGCAGGAATGTTTTAAGTGTGTTCCAATTTCTCCATCAATACATAAGATCCTCCAACAACACACAATAGTACAGTGTGTGTGTGGGGGGGTATGTGTGTGCGTGTGCATGCACGTGTGCATGTACAGAAGGGTGTGTTTTAATTTGGAAATACCTGAAAATTATGTACTGAGACCAGCTACAGAAGAGTGGTTTCTGCCCTAATGGCTATAATGAGCCCTGGAGGTGGTATCCAGTTGAGGCTAGAGATTGGGACAAGAGAGACAGGATTTTCTAGGGTGCTTCTCACCTTTTATCATCAACATCCATCAAGGCTGTGGTGTCACATTTAGCATTTTCCATTCTTTTTTGCCCCTGTGTTCTGGTACTGCTCAACAGCAGCAACCTGTTGATTCTGGACTGCTAAGTTCTCCTGGCTGGCATACGAGGCTGCAGGGTGACTTAACTGTGGTAGACAGACGGAATTGTTTCCAATGTACACCTAAGGAGGCCCTCAGCAAAGCAAACATTGATTTTGGAGGGGTGTTTTTTTCTATTTGCTTGCTGCCAGGAGCCTCTAAATAGGATCCCTATTTTTTTTCCCCTGTTAATATTAACCCATTTTGAGGCTCAATGATACAGTTTAAGCCACATAAGTCTTGCAGGATGTTATAAGCTCCCCAAAAAGAACAGCTTCCAGTGAGGATTCAGTAGGTGACTGAACATGAACTCAAACCTTGGAGGAAGCTCTGAGTACGTGGGTGGCCTCTGGTTTACTGCTGGTTCACTGGGTTCCTCCTGCCTCAATGGGCCAACTCACAGTATTATAAATCATATAGATGTGAACTTCTTCCTGAAGTAACTTGTTTGCTTTATTTATTTGGAAAATTTTGGTAACTGCTCTCTCAACGGCTGGGCTGTTGAACTTGCCATAACTGAGGCTTACTCAAGAATGTTTAGTCTTAGCACTGTGTGGTTTCCTTTAGTGACTCCTGAGCCACAATTTGAAGAGAGACGTGCTGGTACTGAAGTATGGTGAATTCCCTTCCAGGTAACCAGGGGCACCTCAGAATACCTTCGCCTTTGAGACAGAGTGGGTGGCAGTGGTGAAGTAGAACCTCTTCCTAAACAAACCAGACCCACACAACCGTAAACACACACACACCCATGTGCACCTTGATGTTTCAGGAGTTGAATATGCAAAAATGAATACAGTTTTAAATGGGTATTTTAGACAGTAATTTTTAATATTTGTCATGTAGAGGTAGTCACGTAAATCTCTCTTTTGAAATAAACGTATTCCATTTCCTTCTGGTGTATTACATGTCTTAAAAAGTGTATTTGAATAAAAGAAAATGAATACTTAAAATGAATAAAATCATTCATTGGTAGCAGTGATTTGAGTTTACATTTGGGACTCCCAAGCCAAACTGTCAGAATAGACCACATTATTCTTTATAATTTGCCAAACAGCCTTCTGGTGGAGAGCAGACTAGGATGGAAGGCTGGGTGTGGGGAGGGGTGCAGAGGGGGCTTTAGTGAGGAGGAAGCTTTACTCTGTATTAAGAAATGCAAAGTCTAACACAGCATTTATACCTGTGATTAGTTGATAAATGAGGAAAATTTTACAAACATCCTTTAAGTCAGTGAAAAGATCTCTAGTTTTTTAAACTACAGGGTTGGCAAAACCTAAGCAGGAAAATATAATCTGTGTTTAACTTTATGTGGGTACATATGGAATACTTCTTTGTGTCTGGATTTTAGGACTTTTCCATCTCCTAACTTGCATCAGAAATAAAACCAAACAAAATCAAACCAGAATATACTGTTCAAGGAATCTGGGCTTCACAATGCACAGAGGTGATTCTTTCTAAGATCTTGGAGAGCACATTCCCTTTGTTAGCTGTTATGGTTTAGATATGATGTCCCTCAAAAGCTCACATGTGAGACAATGCAAGAAGGTTTGGGGGATAAATGATTGAGTTATAGCCTTAACCCAATCAGTGAATTAACCCCCTGATGGGATTAACTGAGTGGTACCTATTTCTACTCTATATAATAATATATGGTAACTGAAGGCAGGTGGGGTGTGGCTGGAGGAAGTGGTTCACTGGGGGTGTGGCTATGGTATATGTATTTTGTATGTGGAGTGTGGAGTCACTCTCTCTCTCTGCTTCCTGATCATCATGTGAACTGCTTCCCTCTGCCACACTCTCTGCCATGATGTTCAGCCTCACTTTGAGCCCCAATGAATGGAGTCTGCTATCTATGGATTGAGACCTCTGAAACTGTGAGCCCCCAAATAAACTTTTCCTCCTCTACAGTTGTTCTGGTTGGTTCCTCTAAGTCACATCAGAAAAAAAAAAAAAAAAGCTGACTAAACCATTATCTCTTACAGTAAAAGTAAAGGGGCTGAAGAATCACCTTTCCTGCTAGTGTCCTTTTTCTTACACCTGCTCTTCAATAACCTTAGCAGCCTGTACCTTTTTATATTGTCATTAAATTACACTTTCAAAAACTGAGCATCTTCATATCTGTGCTTATTTTCCTTTTCTATCTCATTTAAAAGGCATACTGCTGTCCCAAATTCTATGTTTGAAAACCAAGGAGAATAAGGACAGAATTAGAAATGTCAGCTTTATGGTTTTCAAGTACTCCTGAATTCTCTTGGGATAGATTTTATTACATGTGATATTGTTTTGAATGAATATGAGGAGACAAGTAGGAGGCAGAAGATGGCAGAGGGAAGGAAGACTTAAAAAAATAAAAATAAAAAAAAGACCAAGCGGATTGCTATGGAGAGCAGAAGATAGCAGTCAAAAGCAAGAACAATGCCTTCCATTCCTCATATGAGAATCACTCAGCAGGTGACTCTTGGGAAAAATGAAATTTTCTTTTGCACAATACCTTTGCTATCCATGTATTTATTTGTTTAAGGATAATATTTTCTTTCAGAAAGTAGCTTCACTTTCCAAATCTTCCAATGATAAAGAACAAAACTGAGGAATTACGTAGAGTCGAAATAGGTGCTTGAAAAAATAGAAGGGTTCTTGGTCAGGAAAGAACCAGAGCCTATTAACATGTACCTCACATAGACAGAGATATTAGATCACCCTAAAACCATTTTTCAAGCTTAATTACAAATATGTATCATGTGGAAAACTTGCTACATGCAGATCCTAGCTTTTACCCCCTTGAGTTTCTTATTCAGAAGATTGGACATGAGCATTTGCTTTATCCGCAAGCTTCTAGATGAAAGAAATTGATGCTGTGGGTTCCTGGACCACACCCCAAATAACATGTCCTTATAAATCTTGCTTTTGTTCAAGGAAGTGGAAGGAGGGGGTAAGGCAGTGTGGCAGTAAGTCAACAGTAGGGGTTATGTACGTAGTTATTTAGGTGGGTAATTCAGACTTGAATTGTGTAAAGATACAATAAAGGGGACTGAATTGAGCACAACCTGTGTGGTATGCTGAAAGATTATCTAAACCAACTGTCCTACACAGTGACTGTGCATGGGGAATGCTAACTAAGCACTGGGTTATGAAATTGAATAGACTGCACTCTTATGGACTCTACTACAGCCTGAGTGTGAATTTTGCCAAGGTGTCCCAGCAATAATCTGTGCATTGACTGTAAGATCCCAATGGACTAGTGCACCTTGTGGTTGCCAGAAGCAGCAGCCATGAAGACCTCCTGTTTGCATAGAGGCATGACTTGCATTGTGTCTGGAAAAGGAGAGCAATTTACATAGTCTGAAAGTTCTTAGTGGGAAGAGGAAAAAGCTTAAGAGAGATTCTTTTTCTCCTGATCAGAAAATTAAGGATAGGGGAAAAATTAGAATTTCAGCTATTAGTTGGTATACACTGGGACTCCATTTGCACCCCGAGTTTGTGGAGGATAATGTGATTGTTTTAAAAGGAATCCACATGTTAGTCAGCTGGGAGATCAGGTGTCATGGAAGGAGAGAAAACAGAGTGGCAAACATTAGTACAGCAGTGTATGCAGAAGTAAATGTGCACTAATCCACAAACAACAGTACAGAAGCACAGGAGACTCATGGACAGGGTTGCTTTATGGGTGTTGCATGTTTAGGAGGTGCCTATGCTTGCTATAATGATGTTCTTTCTGTCTCTGGTTTGAAATTCTTAATAATTTGTAAACAAAGGAGCCCTCATTTTAATTTTGTATTGAGTCCCCCAAATTATATAGCTGGTCCTGCCCATGGAGCATTTGTTCCTTCTGGAAACTCTGTTTCCTACCATGGGGTAAATTCATCAGGCAATTCCAGTGTATTAATACCTACCTTTATGATCATCCTGCTAAATTCTCTGGCTCAGTCTCCATACTCATCGGTAGTTTTGTCTATCTCCAGAAAAGGCCTGTTGGTATTTTTGCTGGAATTGCACTACATCTATAGATTAATTTGGAGAGAATCCACATCTTAACATGGAAAGTTTTAACTGAGTAGCATAACATAGTCCTCCATGTTTAAATTCTTTAAAAAATTTCCTCAATATTGCTGAGTTTTCTTAATATAAAGATCTTTAGATCTTATGTTAGACTTACTCCTAGGTGTTTGATATACTTTGATCATCTTATGAGTTGTATTCCTTTAAATTTTCATTCTAAGTGATTTTCACAGATACATAGAAATATACTTTATTTGGATTCTGTAACAACAAGTCCTACTCCATGTTTTGATGTTTCTTATAAACCCTGCCCTGCCTCCCTCTTTCCCCCTTGCTCCATATCTGGACAGTATTGATGAGAAAATCCCAGTGAACTCCCTCCTTTGGTACATGTAGAAAATTCAAGTCCCTCAAATTCCCAGCCCTGGCTCACAAATTCTTCCCCAGTACCATATCTTATCCCCAATAAAGGTACAACCCATTCTCTCTGCCTTGCTCAAGCCTTCCCAGAGCTGCCTGTTCCCTCTCTGCTCTCCCCAAGATTCCCGTGTGTGCCTAATTTTCTATTAAGTTATCTAGCTAGATGAAGTGTCCCTCATCTTAACACCCTACCTGTAAATTGAGAAGGGTTACATTCTGCCTTTCTGGGAGTGCTGCAGTTTGGATCTGGAATGTCCTCCAGAGCTCATGTGTTGAACTCTTGGTCTCCTGCTGGTGATCCAATTAAGAAGTGGCGGAAACTTTAGGAGGTAGGGCCTACTTGGAGGAAGTAAGTCACGGGAGTGTGTCCTTAAAAAGGTATGTTGGAACTCCATCCCCTTCTCCTTTCCCTAGGCTTTCCTGGTTTCTACGAGGTGAGCAGTTTCTTCTCCCACATGCCTCCATCATGATATAATAATACCTCACCACAGGCCCAAAGGTAACAGGGTGGGACAACCATAGACCAAATGAGCCAAAACAATCCTTTCCCCCTTTTATGTTGTTTATCTCAGTATTTTGCCACAGCAGTGCAAATCTGGTTAACACAAGGGGAAACACAAAACAGGGTATTTTGACCTTATATCCATCAACTTGGCTAAATTCACTTCCTATATCTAATAGTTTGTAAATTTGTTTGAAATTTCTATGTATACAATTACATGATCTGTGAATCATAACAATTTTACTTATATTTCAATTGATTTACTTTAAAATATTTTCTGATGCCTTTTTGATCTAGTTGGGACCTCCAGTTTTGAATAAATGATGGTTATGGACATCTTGTCTTGTCATTCTAGGCAGGAAAATTGTCAACATTTTACTGATATTATGTGGGTACCCTTCATCAAATTAAAAAATTCCTAGCTATTTCTAGTACATTGAGAACTTTTCTTTTGAACAATACATGGGTATTGAATTTTATCATTTTCCCTTGTATTTATTGAAGCCATCACATGTCTTATCTCCTTTGATTACTTACTAAGTGAATTATATTGGTTGATTTTCAAATGAATCTTACTTAATTTTGGTATATTATCTTTTTTTAAAGATATAATTTTTAAACTTTATTTTTTCCTGTATTTTTAAAATTAACTCACAGTAACAGGTATTTATGGGGTACAGCATGACATTTTGATACACATGTATGACGTACAATGATCAGATCAGGGTAGTTGGTATGTCTATCATCTCAGAAACACCATTTTTTGAATGGTAGGAACATTCAAAATCCTATCTACTAGCTATTCTGACAACTAATTGTTGTCAATTATAGAAACCCTACTGTATTATAAAATATTGAAAGTCATTCCACCAGTCTAGTGGCATCCCTATCATAAGAGATCTTATAATTCTGAATGTAGACACCATGTAATATAGCACCTTGTGTATGGCATATTTCTTTAGGCAATTTGGGATTAGGATAAAGATGATATATGTACATAGAATACCTTGGGCATCCAGGTACAATTAGATTTGAATGGGGAAAAAAGGATTGAACCTGCCTCTGTAAGGACAGTAGATCTCAGTTTATATACCTTGTATAAAGAGATTTTCAACTTAAGAAAAAGTACTTTAAGTGGTTTTTTGTTTGTTTGTTTGTTTGTTTGCATTCAAAAGATATTAAAGAGTGATGGAGTTGATGACAGTGAATATACTAGAGTGGAGTAAAAGGCAACATGTAGTCTCCATCCAAAGTCTAAAGAGTCACCATGTTCTCCTTCAGTTCCTTAAATGGTACCACCAGACAAGATGAGCATAGTATTCAAGAATCCTTCCTTTTGTGTGTCCCCAGCAATTCATCAAAGAACCTCAGCTTGAAGCGGCAACTTATCTGAGAGTCCCAAGTGTCACTGCATTTAAAAATATTGTTCTTGGCCAGAAAAAAAAGTAGAGCCTTTCATGAATATAGGATTTTCACAGTTATACCCATCACAATAATGTAACAAAACTGTTGACACCAAAGTACTCTTTAGACTGTGATAACTCATATCAAATCTCAATCATATTTCTTTTTTTTAAATTATTTTTTATTCTAAGATGTTATAAATGACAGCAGAGTACATTACATTTCATATTATACATATAGAGCACTTTTTTACAAATCTCTGGTTGTATGCAAAGTATATTCACACCATTCGTGACTTCATACATGCACTTAGGGTAATGATATCCATCTCATTCTACCATCTTTTATTTTTTCCTTCACCCTTTTGCCCCCTCCTTTCCCTTCCCTCCCCATTGGCCATTCTAGTGTTCCTCTAATCCTCCTATGCTCCCCATCCCAACCCAACTGTGAATTGGCCTCCTTATATATCAGAGAAAACATTTGGCATTTGGCTTTTTGGGATTGGCTAATTTCAATTAGCATATTCTCTAACTCCATCCATTTTCCTGCAAATGCCATGATTTTATTCTGTCTTATTGCTGAGTAATATTCCATTGTGTGTATATACCACATTTTCTTTATCCATTCATCTACTGAAGGGCATCTAGGTTGATTCCACAGTTTAGCTATTGTGAATTGTGCTGCTGTAAACATTGATGTGGCTGTGTCCCTGTAGTATGCTGTTTTCATGTCGTTTGGGTAAAGACCAAGGAGTGGGATAGCTGGGTCATAAGGTGGTTCCATTCCAAGTTTTCCAAGGTATCTCCATACTGCTTTCCATATTGGCTGCACCATTTTGCAGTCCCACCAACAATGTATGAGTGTGCCTTTTTCTCCACATCCTCTCCAACATTTATTGTTGTTTGTGTTCTTAATAGCTGCCATTCTGACTGGTGTGAGATGAAATCTTAGAGTGGTTTTGATTTGCATTTCTCTAATTGCCAGAGAGGTTTAGCATTTTTTCATGTATTTATTGGTTGATAGTATATCTTCTTCTGAGAAGTGTCTGTTCAGTTCCTTGGCTCATTTATTGATTGGGTTATTTGTTTTTTTGGTGTTATGATTTTTGAGTTCTTTATATATTCTAGAGATTAGTGCTCTATCTGACGTGCTTGTGGTAAAAATTTGTTCCCAATTAGTAGGCTCTCTGTTCATCTCACTGATTGTTTCTTTTGCTGAGAAGAAGCTTTGTAATTTGAGTCTATCCCATTTATTGATTCTTGGTATTAATTCTTGTGCTATAGGATTCTTATTAAGGAACTTGGGACCTAATCCAACATGTTGGAGATTAGCGCTTACTTTTTCTTCTATTAGGTGTAGTGTCTCTGGTCTAATTCCTAGATACTTGATCCACTTTGAGTTGAGTTTTGTGCATGGTGAAAGATATAGGTTTAATTTCATTTTATTGCATATGGATTTCCAGTTTTCCCAGCACCATTTGTTGAAGAGGCTATCTTTTCTTCAATGTACATTTTTGGCGCCTTTGTCTAATATAAGATAACTGAAATTATATGTGTTAGTCTCTGTGTCCTCTATTCTGTACCATTGGTCTACTGGCCTATTTTGGTGCCAATACCATGCTGTTTTTGTTACTATTGCTCTGTAGTATAATTTAAGGTCTGGTATAGTGATGCCACCTGCTTCACTCCTCTTACTAAGGATTGCTTTAGCTATTCTGGGCCTCTTATTTTTCCAGATGAATTTCATGACTGCTTTTTCTATTTCTGTGAGGAATGTCATTGGGATTTTGATTGCATTGCATTATATCTGTATAGTGCATTTGGTAGTATGGTCATTTTGACAATATTAGTTCTGCCTATCCAAGAACAGGGTAGATCTTTCCATCTTCTAAGGTCTTCCATAATTTCTTTCTTTAGTGTTCTTTAGTTTTCATTGTAGAGGTCTTTCACGTCTTTGGTTAAGTTAATTCCCAAGTATTTTATTTTTTTTGATGCTATTGTAAACGGGGTAGTTTTCCTCATTTCCCTTTCAGAGGATTTGTCACTGATACATAGAAATGCCTTAGATTTATGGGTGTTGATTTTGTATCCTGCTACTTTGCTGAATTCATTTATGAGTTCTAGAAGTTTTCTGGTGGAATTTTTTTGGGTCTTCTAGGTATAAAATCATATCATCAGCAAATAATGATAATTTGAATTCTACTTTACCTATCTGTATCCCTTTAATTTCTTTCGTCTGTCTTATTGCTCTGGCCAGCATTTCAATTACTATGTTGAATAGAAGTGGTGAAAGAGGGCATCCCTGTCTTGTTCCAGTTTTTAAAGGGAATGCTTTCAATTTTTATCCATTAGAATAATGTTGGCCTGGGGATTAGCATATATAGCTTTTATGATGTTGAGATATGTTCCAGTTATCCCTAGTTTTTCTAGTGTTTTGAGCATGAAGGGGTGCTGTATTTTGTCAAATGCTTTTTCTGCACCTATTGAGATAATCATATGGTTCTTATCTTTGAGTCTATTGACGTGGTGAATTATATTTATTGTTTTTCATATGTTGAACCATCCTTGCATCCCTGGAATGAACCCCACTTGATCGTGGTGTATTATATTTTTGATATGTTTCTGTATCCGTTTTGCTAGAATTTTATTGAGAATTTTTGCATCTATGTTCATTAAAGTTATGGGTCTGAAGTTTTCTTTTTGGATGTGTCTTTGCCTGGTTTGGGGATCAGGGTGATGTTGGCCTCATAGAATGAGTTTGGAAGTACTCCCTCTTTTTCTATTTCCTGAAATAAATTGAAGAGTATTGGTATCAGTTCTTCTTTGAAGGTCTTGTAGAACTCAGCTGTGTATCCATCTGGTCCTGGGCTTTTCTTGGTTGGTAGGCTTCTGATGGCATCTTCTATTCTGTCGCTTGAAATTGGTCTGTTCAAATTATGTATATCCTTCTGCTTAAGTTTGGGCACATCATACAACTCTAGAAATTTGTTGATGCCTTCGGTGTTTTGTATTTTGTTGGAGTACAGGTTTTCTCTTTGTTAGCCTGGACAAGGGTCTGTCCATTTTATTTATTTTTTCAAAGAACCAACTTTTTGTTTTGTCAATTTTTTCAATTGTTTCTTTGGTTTCAATTTCATTAATTTCAGCTCTGATTTTAATTATTTCCTGTCTTCTACCACTTTTGGTGTTGGATTGTTCTTCTTTTTCTAGAGCTTTGAGATGTAATTTTAAGTCATTTATTTGTTGACTTTTTCTCCTTTTGAGGAATTAACTCAATGCAATGAACTTTCCTCTTAGAACTGCCTTCATAGTGTCCCAGAGATTTCGATATGTTGTGTCTGTGTTCTCATTCACCTCTAAGAATTTTTTAATCTCCTCTTTGATGTCATCTGCAACCCATTGTTCATTCAGTAGCATATTATTTAGTCTCCAGGTGTTGGAGTAGCTTTTATTTCTTATTTTATCATTGATTTCTAATTTCATTCCATTATGGTCAGATAGGATGCAGGGTAGAATCTCAACTTTTTTGTATTTGCTCAGAGTTGTTTTGTGGCCTAGTATATGGTCTATTTTAGAGAAGGTTCCATGTGCTGCTGAGAAGAAAGTGTATTCACTTGTTGAAGGATGAAATATTCTATATAAGTCAGTTAAGTCTAAGTTGTTTATTGTATTTTTGAGTTCTATAGTTTCTTTGTTCAGCTTTTGTTTGGAAGATCTATCCAGTGGTGAAAGGGGTGTGTTAAAGTCACCCAGAATTATTGTGTTGTGGTCAATTTGACTCTTAAACTTCAGGAGAGTTTGTTTGATGAACATGGATGCTCCATTGTTTGGGGCATATATATTTATAATTGTTAAGTCTTGTTGGTGTATGGTTCCCTTGAGCAGTATATAGTGTCCTTCTTTATCCCTTTTGATTGACATTAGCTTGAAGTCTACTTTATTTGGTATGAGGATGGAAACCCCTGCTTGTTTCCTCTGTCCATATGAGTGGTAGGATTTCTCCCATCCTTTTACCCTCAGCCTATGGATGTCTTTTCCTATGAGATGAGTCTCTTGGAGGCAGCATACCGTTGGGTCTGTTTTTTTGATCCAATCTGCTAATCTGTGTCTTTTGATTGGTGAGTTTAGGCCATTAACATTCAGAGTTATTATTGAGATGTGTTTTGTATTCCCAGCCATTTTTATTTCTGGTAATTACCTTGACATGGTTTCTCTTCTGATTGTTTTTTTCCTTTAGTGTAATACCTCCCTCTATTGATTTTCATCATTGTTTTTCTTTTCCTCTTCATGGAATATTTTGCCGAGGATGTTCGGTAGTGCTGGCTTTCTACTTGTAAATTCTCTTAACTTTTGTTTATCATGGAAGGTTTTTATTTCCTCCTCAAATCTAAAGCTTAATTTTGCTGGGTATAAGATTCTTGGTTGGCATCCCTTTTCTTTCAGAGCTTGGAATATGTTGTTCCATGATCCCCCAGCTTTGAGTGTCTGAATTGAAAAATCTGCTGTGATACGAATTGGTCTCCCCATATATGTGATCTGATTCCTTTCTTTTGTGGCCTTTAAAATTCTATCCTTGTTCTCTATGCTAGGCATTTTCATTATAATGTGTCTTGGTGTAGATCTGTTGTAATTTTGTACATTTGGTGTCCTATAAGCCTCTTGTATTTGTTTTTCCAATTCATTCTTCATGCTTGGAAAATTTTCTGATATTATCTCATTAAAGAGGTTGTGCATTCCTTTGCTTTGAAACTCTGTGCCTTCCTCTATCCCAATTATTTTTAGATTTGGTCTTTTGATGCTGTCCCATACTTCTTGGATGTTCTGTTCATGGTTTCTTACTATCTTCATTGTGTGGTCAACTTTATTTTCAAGATTCTATACTTTGTCTTCATTGTCTGAAGTTCTTTCTTCCAGTTGATCTAGTCTGTTGGTGATGCCTTCAATTGTGTTTTTTATTTGGTTAATTGTTTCCTTCATTTCAAGGATTTCTGACTTTTTTTTTCAGAGTTTTCATCTCTTTTTTGAAGTAATCTTTGGTACCTGTATTTGCTCTCTTATGTCTTTGTTGTAGTTGTCAATTTTTGCCTGTATTTGCTCATTTAGGTCATTCTTTGATTCACAGATCATTTTAATTATGAACCTTCTGAACTCCTTCTCTGACATTTTGTCAACTTTGCTGAGCATGGGTTCTGTTATTGTAGTATCCTGGTTTGTTTGGTGTACTTTCCTTCTTTGTTTTTTCATGTTGTCCATTTGTCTTCCTTTTTTCAGTGTGGATCTGAGATATTACAGTTTCTACCCTATATTTTTGTGGTATCTGTGCAGATTGTCTGTGCCTCACCTTAATGTTGGGCTTTCAGAACCTGCAGGTGTCCCTTGAGGTATGCTACTGCAACTAAAGATGGTGTCCACAGTAGCAGAGGTAACTCGAGATAACAGTGAACATGCCCTTAGATGAATGCAATATCTTCTAGAGATGGGGCTGAAAGAGTGGGCCTTATAATGTTTTTGGTATGCCTGCTCTGAGATGAGGTTTCTTTCAGGCCCTGTCTGTTGTCAAAAGGTAGGGGCTACTGTGTGGGGAAGGCGATGGCTATGTCTGCAGTGTCTCAAGATGGAAGTGGGTTAAGCTTGTGCTCCCAGGTGGGGGTGGAAGAGTGGACTCTGGACCTACCCTGGGCCTGGGTCCCATGCAGTTTGGTGTGGGCTGAACTGGTTTAATCTGAGCTCCCACAGTGGTCTGCTGTTTGGAAGAGCCAGTCCTCTGAGCGGAGGTCAGTGAAGATGTCCTAGGCCTGCCTGAGCTCCACGGGTGGTGGCTGGGCTGACCTGGGCCCACCTACTTTGGGCAGAGGTCAGTGGGCTGACCTGGGCCTGGCTGCACTCCGGTCCGCCTGCACCAGGGTGGAGGTCAGCGGGGCTGACCTGGGCCTGGTCACCCTAGGGCGGAGGTCCTTGGGGCTCTCCTTTAATTATTGATTGGACTATTTCCTAGAATTTTTGCTATCCTGTGCTTTTATTTTTATTCAGTTTTATATGTTTTCTAATATAGCATGTAATTTTTTTTTCTTTGACCCATAAGTTATATGGAAACGTGTTGCTTGATTTCCAAATGTTTGGAGACCTTTCTAGCTATTTTTAATTTCCATTCCATAATTTAAATTTAAGTTGGTTGTAGGACATACATTTTATGGTTATAGTCATTTGAAATTTGTTCAGACTTGCTTTATGGCTCAGAATAAACTCTAAAATAATGTATTTTTGTATTTCTTCAGTTGTGTGTAATGTTTTTTATTTTCAATTAAGTCAATTTGGCTAATTATTTTGTTCAAATATTTTATGTACTTAATTTTTTGCCTGTGTTTTTATTGAGATAATTTTAAGAACTCTGAAGTGTTTGAAATTTTATTCTACTTGCAATAGCAAGGTGTTCTGCCACCATTTCACTGATACATTCATTGATACTGGGTACACTGATTAAGTGTCTTAAATAATAGAAAATTATTTTCTATAGTTATGGAGACTAGAAGTCTTAGATTAAGGTGCTAGAAGGGTTACAGTCTCGTGAGGCCTCTCTTCCTGGTTTATAGGTGGCCCCCTTCTTGCCATGTCTTCAAAGACTCTTCTTCACATGCACATGTGCTCTCTTGGTTAAAGCTCTATCCTATAACCTGATTGAACTGCAAATGCTGCATTAAAGGCCCTATGTCCAAATATAAGCACATGAGGGGTTAGGGCTTCAACATATACAGTTGTGGGGAAAGAGACAGAATTAAGTCCATAAAAGATGTTGACAGAAGACATCTGAATTTGAGGAAAGGACTTCATTACTCATGGAACAGCATAGAATGAGTCCCATGTCCCTAAAGTCACAAGGGGGTGACACAGGTGTACTTAGGTGAATCCTACACATGTAGTGGCTTTGTTTCATTACCAAGCAAGCATCATGTTAGGAACTCCCCATATTTTATAATGAGCTACAAGAAAATCTGTAACTTTGCCCTGGAGGGAGATATTAGCTTTATCATACTGTATAGCAAACAAATAATTACCTTTTTCCACTATAAGAATCCTTGAAAGATATCCTGGAATAAAAACCCATCATTGACTCTTCTTATTCAGAAGCACAGGTGATCCAAGGATCAGACTGGCTTCCTGGGTGTGCTGTACTTAGAAAGTGCCTATGCGCTTTTGTCACTGGTTTGAAATTCTTAATAATTTATAAACAACAGGGCCCTCATTTTCATTGTGTATGGGACCCCACAAATTATGTAGCTGATATTTCCCACAGAGAAGTTTCTCCTAATAAAAGTTAAATTTAAATCTTTATTTTTTTTTGTATCTACTTATCATGGAACATTTTTTTAGATTTATTTATTTTTATTCTAATTTGTTATACATGTTTGCACAGTACATTTAATTTTACATGTGAAGAGCACAATTTTTCAAGTTGCTGGTTTTATATAAAGTATTTTTACAACAATTGTGTCTTCATACATGAATTTAGGGTAATCATGGATAATTTGGTCTGCTATTATTCCTATCCCCTTGCCCTTCCCCCTCCCCCCTCTTTAATTGTAATTATGGATTGTCTTTTATTTTAGTTCTGTCAAAGTTGGTTTTAAATATTTTGAAGCTATACCATGAAATGAAAGCAATCACCATCATTTTACTTTGCTTTGACTTATTTATCATCTCATAATACTCTTTGCCTTAGTCTACTTTATGTGACATTAATATAGACAAAAGTTGATTTTTTGTAGTATTTGGATTTTATAACTCCCTCATCTTTTTTCTTCTAAGCTTTGTGTGTTTTGATATGTAACTATTTTCTTGTAAACATTGTGTAGTTGGATCTTGTTTATATGTCTACCCTGGCAATCTTTAGCTTTTATATGGACTTTTTAGTTCATTATAATTTATTATAATTGCTTATACAGCTGGATTTAAATTTACCATATTATTATTTGTTTTCCCTATGTTACATCTGCTTCTTGTATCTTTTTTGTTATTTTTTTGCTCTTTTTTTAATATTGAAGTATTTTATGATTCCATTTTAATTACATATGGGATTTTAAATTATATTTTGTACCACCTGTTTTTAATGGTTATCCTGTAAATTAAAAATGCATCCTTTATTATTATCTATCTTACCTTAAGAGTTTTACCACATTCAAAACACTGAAAGTTATTTAAATGGTTTGATTCATTTTGCCCTCTTCTCTTTTTGCTGTTTTCATTTATTTTACATCTACCCATCTTATAAATACCACATGCAGTTGTAAATCTTTTGTGAGTCAGTTTTTGATATATATATCTTTTGCTTTTCCACAGTGTTTAATAAATCTTATTGTATGAAGTTTTCTCTGCTAGAAAACTTTCAACTTGTTGAACTGGGAACATCTTTGTTTTTTAAGGATATTTTTGCTGAGTACAAAATTTTTGGTGGACCTTTATTTATTCTTATTTTGTGCTATTTCAGCACTTTCATTCCATTGTTACTCTGTGCTGGTGCTATAGTTTGGATATGGCTGTGTGTCTCCCAAAGGTTCATGTGTGGGAAACTTGGTTCTCAGTGTAGCACATATATTTGAGATCATGTGTTATTTGTCTTTCTGTTCCTGGCTTATTTCACTTAATAAAACATTTTCTGGGATCATCCATAATGTCAGAATTGACAGAATTTCCTTCTTTTTCAAAGGAAGAATAGTATTCCTTTGTACTGATATACTACATTTTCTTGTATATATTTCACATTTTCATTGTTTTTATACCACATTTTTTTATCCCTTCATTCACTGAAGGACATTTAGATTGATTCCATTCCTTGGAGATTGCACATAATGCTACAATGAATATGGGAGTTCAGATATCTCTCCAGCATACTGGTTACGTTTCCTTGGGTATGGATGTCCCAGTAGTTGTATTACTGTATCATATGTTCTTTTTTCAATTTGGTGAAGAATATTTATATTTTTCCATAATGGCTATACAGATTTACATTTCCACCAATAGTGTAAATGGGATCCCTTTTCTCTATGTCTTTACTAACCCTTATGTTTTAACTTAATGATAATGGCCACTCTAACAGTTTTGAGGTGATATCTCTCCTTGTAGTATAGGTTTGAATTATCCTGATGATTAATGATATTAAACATTTTTCCATATACCTCTTGGTCCTGCATATCTTCTTTAGAGAAATATCTATTCAGGTGCTTTACCCACTCAGTGCCAGGAACTTAGTTACTAAACTTTGCACTAATGACATCTTAGATCAGATAATTCTTTGTTATAGGGAAACTGCCTTTTGCATTTAATAATGTTGAGAAGCATCCCTGGCCCATATTCACTAGATGCCAGAAATACCTTATACCAGTTTTTTAATAAAGAAAATGTCTCCAGACATTGCCAAATGCCTCTAGTTTGGGGGGAACCATTCTTGGTTGAGAATGACGACTTAGAAGAAATAAAAAACCCCAAGGTCAATTATTTTCTTTGATATGTGGAAGCTAACCCAAAATAAGTGGTGTGGGGGGAGAGAATAGAAGTTTGTGGAATAGACAAGGGGAATAAAGGGAAGGGAGGGGAAACAGAAATAGGAAAGACAGTGGAATGAATCTGACACAACTTTCCTGTGTACATATCTGAATATATCACAGTGAATCTCACCATTGTGTACAGCCAGAAGAAATTAATTTAAAAAATAACTGGTAAAATGGCAGAACGATCAACAGAGGGAATGAAGTAGTGGGTGGGGAAAGGGAAGAGGAAATATAGGTACTGGGGTCTGAATCAGACTCCAGTATGCTTGTATAATTATATCAAAATGGATTCTACTATCACATATAACTAAAAAGAACCAATAAATTTAAAAAATAACTTGGTAGGAGAAACAAAAATTATGGGGCATTTTCTTTTCCGTTTTTTTTTTTTTTTTTTTTTTTTTTTGATACTGGGGATTGAACCCAGGGGTGCTTAACCATTGGGCAAAATCCCCAGCCCTTTTTATTTTTTTTATTTTGGGATATGGTCTCACTAAGTTTCTTAGGTCCTAGCTAACTTGCTGAGGCTGGCCTTGAACTCGTGATCCTCTTGCCTCAGCCTCCGGAGCCACTAGGATTACAGGAGGGCGTTTTCTTTATGGACTACAAATATATGTTAAGAAGCTGGTCAGGATCCACAAAGAGCAACCATATTGAAATAATAGTATCTACAGTAGTACCTGCATGAGGGTCTAAAAACCTTTATGAACAGAAGGGGATAAAATACCAATTTCTATAGCAGAACAAAACTCTGCATTGAACGAATAAACATGAATTTAAAATTGAGAGACTTCGAGAATACTGAGTTAATGATTGAATGGATAAATTTATTAACACAATATCTATTGGGCATTTATTACATGGCAGACACTGTATAGGTACCGTGTACTAACCATTTGAGCCACTGGAGCATAAGACATTGTAACAGACAATGGAAACACAAGAAGTTAAGACACATTCGGTTCCAACTACCTTGTGTTTTATTCTAATGAGAAAGTGGACAATTTCAAATATACAAATATAGGCAAGTAATTCTTTAATATTGAAATGAGGAAAATAAATTAGATTTATAATAAAGCATATTTGGCCAGAGGAGGAGAAGCTGCTATACATAATAAAACAGGAGAGGCCTCTTTGAGAATGTTCTTCATAATAAGAACAAGATCGTGTAAATAATCAGAAAAAGTATTTGAAGTGCAGATAATAGTAACTTCTAAGATTATTAGGCAAGTACCCCTCATTTTTTTTGAGTAATTCTCCTGTGTTATTGGAGCGTAATGTGTGTGGGAAACAAAGTAACATAGATGAAGCTGAAAATACAGGGAGGAGCCAAATCCTACAGGGTCTTCATAGGCCATCACAGACTATAAAAATCATTGTTAATACTGGGGAGTGCTATGAATGGTTTGGATGTTGGATATGCTTCAAAGGCCCATGTGTTGAAGGCTTGGTTCCCAGTGTGCCACTGTTAGGAGGCAGTGGAATCTTCCCTGTTCTTGTCTATTCAAGTGTCACCTCTATTACAAAACCATCTCTCAACCAGTAATTAGGAGCTCTCCTCTCCTCCTATGACATCTTGGATGCACTCCATAGCAGCATGGTAACTATGTTGTAGTTATTTTGGTTTGTATGCCTGTGTTTCCTGCTACACTATGAGCTCCATGAAGGAAGAGCTTATTTTCATATTTCTCTTCTGAGTTGCCAAGGTCTGAAGCAACCCATGGGATAAAATTAATGTTTACTAAAGGAGGGAGGAAGAGAGGAGAGAGGGAGGGAGGAAGACACCATTAGGGTTTTTTCCCTTCTGGCTTCTTTCAGGATTTTTTTTCTCTATGTTTGAAATTTGATGATCTTATGCCTAGGTATAGTGGTTTTGTTTGTGGCACTTGTCCTGCTTTTGTTCTTGAGATTCCTGGATCTGTGGCTTGGTATCTGATTTAATTTGGGGCTTTCCAAATCATTATTAGTTCAAATATTTCTTTTGTTCCTTTCACTCCTTTTTCCCCCCTTTTTATTGTTTTTCCATGAGATATATGTTACACTCTGTGTAGTTGTTACACAGTTCTTGGTTATTCTATTCTTTTCCAATTCTTTTTTCCTCCTGTCTTTGGTTTTTAGATTTGGAAAGTTCTATTGAGATATGCTTAAGAGATTCTTTTCTCAGCTATTTCGAGGCTACCAATAATCTCATCTAAATCATTCTTCCTTTCTGTTGTCATGTTTTCAATCTCTAGTGTTTCCTTTTGGTCTCTCTTATGATTTTCATCTCTATTCTTAACTTTGCCTATATATTATTAAATGCTATTTTATTCATTAGAGCCTTAAGAATATAAATCGTAGTTGTTTTTTAAATTCCAAGTCTCAATTCAACATTCCTACCATATCTAAATCTGGTTCCTCTTGCCTTTTCTCTTCAAACATATTATTTTTACTTTTAATATGCTTTGTAATATTTTCTTGTTAGCCAGGCATGACATAGTAGATAAGAGGAATTGCTACAAATAGCACTTCAGTGATGCCGTGGTAGATGGTATGGGGAGTGGTGTGCAGCCTTCTGTGATCCTTTGATTGATGAGCATCTTTTAGTCAGCTCATGCCTCTGGACTATGAGCTTTGTAAGTGCTTCCTCATCCCTGGTCCCAGACCCTTAGTTGGGACAAGACAGGTAGGGTCAGCTATAGTTGAATTTTTTTTTTTCTTTTTTTTCTCCAGGTCAGTTAGATGCTGATAAAACCCTAGGAGAATAGGCTCTGGTTAAACTGTTTCTTCTGCAGGTAGACTTTGTTAAGAATATTAGGAATATTCTGAAACATCAAGGTTCTTCCTTTTGTCCTCTTCCTGCTGGAAAATGGAGTTTTTCTCTACTGTTAACTGTGAAAATGTGATAAAACTCTAAGAAGTAAAACTCACAAAAGTATGTAGAATCTAAAGACTAATTCCTTACAGTTTTTACCTCTGATATTTGTCCACACTATGACCAAGCAATTGTCAATTACAGTTCTGGTTTCCCTGCCTTAGCATTGGTTTGCAGGGAAGTTTCTGACTCAAGTAAGTTGATTCTTTCTATTCAACTGTTTCTCCAATTTGGAGGCAGTGATTTGCCTTTTACTCCCACTTTTCTTATGGATTTGTCCATCTTTTTACTTGTTAAGAGAGTGGCAACTTCCAAGCTGTTAGTTGAAACCAGAGCACTGAGTACCTCCTTCAAACTACAAAACTCTTTATCTTGGTTCTGGCCCTTTGGAAAGTTGCTTTCTAGGAGTAATTGTTAAAATCATTTCCCAAATCCTAAAGTATTGTTGGTGAACCATTGTAAGAAGTAAAAGCAACACAAACACATGGCCAAAGGAACAAATCAAGTGAGAAAAGGTTTTATTTGAATAGGTGAACAGAAGTCAAATATTTTCTTTAGGTCTTGAGACACGCTTTCAACTTCTTTTCTGTTTTGTTCAGATTTTGGTTTACCCAAGGGAATGACTGGCAAACTCATTAAAACCCATTATTTCTAATTTGCTTCTGCTTGTTTAATGCAGTGATTATAAACACTGTATGACAATCTGTTTTGATCATTTAGACAATGAGTGGTAAACCAGAGATCATTGATTTTAAAAAGGAGGATTTGTTTAATTGCCCCTTTGAGTGTTGATATGACTTTGTTCTGTAAATTTCAGTTTCCCTCAGATGGATGATTAGAAGATTAGTTGGATTTATCTTTAAAAAATGTTGTGAAATATTTAAATACACAAGGAAATTATAGAGAATAACAAAATGACAATCATATATCTAGCTCCTAGATTTATCAAATTGTAACACTTTGACATATTTGCTTCAAATAGTTTAGGGCAAGAAAGTATTTCATATACACTTGATTTCCGTGTGAACCATCCAGATCTCACCTTCCCTTTATTTTCCAGAAATTGTAATCACTGAGTATTTATTGCATTTGTATGTTATAGTGTCTATGTGTCCATAAACAACACATATATACATCGACATGCACATATTTTTGCTGTTTTCAACACATTGCTAAAAAATCTAGATAGGGGCAGGTGGGTTGCCTTCAACTTAGATATTGCCAAAATGCTTTCTCAAGTATTTATAACAGTTTACAGCCTAGTCAGAAGTACATGAGCATTTTTGCCGCCCTACATTTCACATTTTTATTTATCAGAAGTTGTATTATTTACCTTTGTGTCGCTGTGACTGTACACTTAGGATACTCAGAGGTTTGGCTCATAGTTTTCTGAAGCTGAAGCTCATGGTCACTTGGTATTTGCTTTGAGCTTGTGGTGGCTTAGTACATCATGGCAGGAGTGTGAGACAGAAGAGGCCTGCCTGTTCAACTCATGATGTCTGGGAAGCAAAGGAAGAGACAGAAAGTGGTGCCAATATCCCCTTCAAGGGCATGCCACCTGGTCTAATTTCCTTCCACTAGGCCTCACCTCCTCACTGTTCCACCACCTCCCAGCAGCAGCATCTGCTGGGGACCAAGCCTTCAACACTTGGGCCTGTGGGGGACATTCAAACTCCAAACTATAGCAGAAGTTCTAATTTTCATTAATCTGATGGGTATGAAATGTAATTCATTGTTGGTTTAACTTACATTTTATGGCACATACCCAGAGAGAGCCCTTCCCAATCCCTCATCTCACCATACTCCTCTTGCTGTGTTGAGAATATTCAAGAGAGGTTTCTCAGTCAATCCTACTTGTTTCCTATAAGAATCTTCTATTGTAGGATCAGATTCACCCACATAAGTGATTCTGAATTGGCTGTATCGTCAAGGCATTCTTGTCTATGACACCGGCTCCAACTACCTCAGGTTTACACTCAGTCCTTTTTAGCAGGCCTGTGAAATTGGAGTCTTTGGCCCCCGACTGCCTTCCATGCCTGTGCGGAGCCTTGTGCCTAGTCCATAGGGCCCAGGAGTACTTGCCCAGCTGCCCTGCTGGTCCCTGCATTTTTGATTACTAGTGAGGGGTAGCATCTTTGCCTAGATTTATGTTAGATTTCCTGTCCTGGACACTTCCTTACTCATTCTCTATTGGGCAGTTTACTTACACAATTAAAAAAAAATAAAAACTCACTAAGTGTAGTTTTTTATACCGAAAGTGCTCTTTTAACATTTATTTATGTGATAAAATAGATGTTTCGAAATTGTAGCTCTTTTTTTTTTTTTTTTTCTTATTTTGTCTTTTATTGAGAAAGAAATTCTAAACTTAAGTCATTTATTTAGATTTACCTTCACGGTTTGTGTCTTCTATGTCTTATTTAGGAAACGGTTCCTTAATTCTAAATCATAACGATGCCATTATATTTTTTCCTAAAGTTTACTTTTAATATTATCTACAATCTAATTTAATGATTGTATATTGTGTACCAAGATTTGGACAGCGTCCCCTAAAGGACCACATATTGAACACTTAGGGCCGGGGTGATGCTATCGGGAAATGGGAAATGGCGGAACCTTCAGCATGCAGGTCCTAGTGGGAGGTCCATGGATCATTGAAGGAAATTCTACTCCCCACTTCTTTTTCCGGTCTCACTCGCCGGAAGTTCCTGAAGTGAGCGGTTTGCTCTGTTACTCGCTGGCCACCATCGTCGTCTGTCAGTACCGCCTAAGGTCCAAGGCAAAGGGTCTTCTTGATTTTGGACTGGAACCTCCAGAACTGTGAGCTAAATAAAACTTTTGTCTTATAAGTTAATTATCAGAGGAATTTTGATATAGTATAATGACTTTTTTTTAACTTGATAAACAACTTTTCATATTTTTTCTTAATTTATTATGACTACATCTCTTAACTTTTTATCATTTTATACACAGGTCTGTTTGTGAATGTCTTATTGTATTGGCCTATTTTATCCACTGTTTTAATGATAATTTTTAATATTTGGTGGAGAAGATCTTATCATCTTTGTTTCTTAAAATCTGATTTTTAGCTTTTATTGACTTTCTGGCATTCTACATGAATTTTTAGTATCTTGTCAGGTTTAACATAAAACAACCAGAATTTGGTGGAATAACACTGATTTTATAGATTAGTTTTAAAGAAAATTGATATCCTTAATTTTTTTCATGTGGGACCATCACCTAGGTTTTTATTTATTCAGGTTGATAATGTTAATCTATAATTTTGTTTTAACTTTTCTCCAAAAAGTGTGGAATATTTGTATTAGATTCATTCCTAGGAATAATATATAAATGTATTCCTATTATAAATGTGAAAATTTTACTCCATTTTCCATTTTAATTTATACTAGTGTATATTCAAGTTATTAATTTTATTTGTTGATAATGTATCCAGAAACTTTGCAAAAGCTTTGTACAAGTTTAATAGGTTTTATGGATGTTCTGTGGAATTTTCTATGAAGATACCAGAACCAAAAAGGAATAATTTTGTATAGAAGAAAAGCCAGAAAAGAAAGCTTATCTTGTTTCTGATATAATGTAAATAGTTCTAAAGTTTCATCATTTCATATGAAGGAAGACGGAAGCTGGAGGAAGTCCCGTTCTTTTTTGTGCATTTATTATGCAAAGTGCTTTTATTATGAATAAAAGCTTTTATTTATTATGTGCTTTTATTATGAAAAAAGTGCCTCTGTTATGAATGTTAACCTAAATAAGTATTTTTCTCTATCTCCTGAAGAATGTCAAGGGATCAGATGTTTTATTAATTTTGCTAATATAGTGAACAATATTGAATATTGTGATGTTAAGTTATCTAAGAATTCTTGGGGCAAAACCTATTTTTTTATTCACTCCTGACTTTTATTTCTTAGTATTTAATTTAGTATCTTTGCATATATGCTTAAAGATAAATTGGTCTCTTTTCTTGGAATCCTTTTCAAATATTTACTTTTTTGTTTTAGTTGTACACAATGTCTTTATTCTTATGTGGTGCTGAGGATTGAACCGGGCCATGCACGTGCTAGGCGAGCTCTCTACTGTGGAGCCACAACCCAGCCCCTTGGACTCTGTTATATTGGACTGTACTTGCATGGTTTATGTAAAGCATTACATAAAGCATTACATAAAAAGCACTTTGCATGAAATTTATAGTAAATTCATAAAATGAATTAGATGATTCTTCCAATTTTTCTATTACTTAAAACTAGTTTATGAGATGGGAATTGCCCAGTTTTGGAAAGTTTGGTTGAAGTCATCTCTAAAGTTATCTGGTTCTTGTTCCTTTGAGATAAAGTGACTTTTTATTTCTTGAATGGTTTTCTTCTTTAATAGGTTTTATCTTCTTGAGTCAGGGAAAACTATTCTTTTCATCTAAGTTTTGATAGGTTTTGTTCATAGTAACTTTTATGATTTTTAAATTATTATCTTTTAAACTTCATTTTGAAATACATTTCATTTCTATTTTTAAAATGGGAAGACACATAGACCCCAAGTATACATCACCTAGTACAACCACCCCTTTTCTTCACTATACTGCAACCTAGGTCAAAACCCTTATTCAATCATGTTGTCTTCTAGTTTCTTTGCAAGAAAGACTGAATCCAATTTGTTGATTTTTAAAAATTTAATACTAATCCTGTATTTCAGTAATTATGCATTTTCATATAAATGCATGATTTCTTTACTGGAATAGTTTATTCTTGTCAAATTTAGAGACTATTACTATGATACCATGTAACCACATTTTCATAAAACAGTTTCTAGGCAATTGGTTCAATATAATTAATTGGACTATAAAAACAAAGAAATGAGGGAAGCTCTGGAAAGTGAAAGATGAGAGTGGTGAGTGCCAGTTAGATCTGTAAACAAAATGAAGTCTTAATAAAAGTGACATCTTCTTGATTAATATTCCATTACCAGACATAAGCATGTCGAAATTAACTCTGGAATCTGTTTTGATGAAAAGCCACTAGAAATAAATATGGCTAAGTTAGCAGACATTTAAACAATTTGTTCCTTGGCAAAAGGGGTATTACTTCCTTTTCTCTGATCCCCCAAATACTAATGGTTCAAATGTCTCAATAGCATGAATTGCCTATTTTTTTCCTTAGAAATTTTATATTGTGCTTCATATTATTTGGAAAAAAATTTCTAGGCTGTTTTTCTCCAAAAACAAGCAGGGTAATTTATTTATTTTAAAATTATAACACTGATCTTAGTGAAATTCCTAATCTTAAAAATACCATTACTTATTTTAAAACAAGTTTTTTTAGTTGTTGATAGACCTTTATTTTATTTATTTACATGTGGTGCTGAGAATCGAACCCAGTGCCTCACATATTCCAGACAAGTATGCTGCCACTGAGCCATAACTCTAGCCCCTAGCATTACTTATTTTGACTGTTACATTGACAAGGAATACATGATGTTGATTTCCTTATAATTTCTGGGAATTACTTGAATTGCCCACATATTATTTGATAGCACATGAAAGCAGGCTAGGGAAAATGAGCTAGACAACTCCTTATATCACATTTTGAGATATAAATCTTCAAGGCAAACTCAAGGTTTAGAGTAGATTAATTCTGGTTTTCATCTTTCCAACTCTAATAAATCAAAATGATTTTATGATTCTGATTTACTTTAAAAAGGAAAGAATGTAAGACATCTTCTATGGTTAGGTAAGTGTCCACAAAAGGTCCATTTGTTAAAGGCTTAGTTGCCAGTCTAATGGTATTTTGGAAGTGGTGGAACATTGAAGAGGTGGGGCCTATTAGGAGAAATCAAGGTCACTGGGAATGTGCCTTGAAGAGGATATTGGGACCTTAGGCCTTTTCTTTAGTCTGTTTGCTTCCTGGCCACCATGAGGTGAGTGGCTTTCTCTGCCACATTTTTCCATCATGATATATTGACTCACCAAAGGCCCCACAGCAACAGCTCAATGACTAATGGGCTGAACCTCTTCTACTATAAGCCAGAATAAGCCTTTCCTCCTTTTAAGTTGATTATCTCAGGTATTTTGTTATAGTAATAGAAAAGATGAGTAACATAGTATTTTAACATTGTTTTTCTGGCTGATGGTAGAGCTTTTATACATTTTTGTTTATTATTTCAAAAGAAAGTGTATTTAAGAATTTTTTTTTGTTCTTCTGTTTTACTTTTATTTGTACGTTCCTATAATTTTGGCTTTTTTTCATATTTGCTCCCCTTATAATTTAATTTTTGTTACCATTTTGATGCCTTTCTCATTATTGTTCTTTTTGTTTTCATTTAAGTGACTTCCCTTGGAAAGAACGTGAAAAGCATTAATTGCTTTTACTATGGCTTGGAAGACGTGTCTTCCTACATAATTTCTATAAAATATACTTAGGTGAAAATAAGACAAAAATTCCTCAGTCAAATTGGTGTGTTCTTTCTGGGCAGTGGTTTGCTATATAATATGGTTGAAATAACCACTCTACCTTACAGGATAATATTAGTAGTTATCACATAGGTCATTGAAAAGAACAAATAAGTTAGCTTGTGTAAAGCATATATTTGCCATTGAACCTAGGTTTTAATTGATTCTCTGTGCAAACAGAGCCCTTCCCAGGTTTTATAGTTAGCACAGTAAATTGAGAATCTCTCATGTGAACACACCCTTGATACATTTATTCTGAAGCAAAATTGTATGTTTCTACCCCTATTCTAAAACACTTAGGATTAATTTCTGTGTATATTCTTTTTGTCTTGATATAAACAAATCCTTGCAATTCTCCTTAGAGACTGAGCCTTCCCTCCCCAGTTTGACTTTCTGATTGGTACTCTGAGAAATGCTGGGGTCTGACTTTCAGTTTATGTCTGGAGACTATATGGGTAGAAAAAATGAAGCTCCTGGAAAATTGGCATTCCCTTGCCAGTAACCACCTCCAGTGAGATCAGTTCACATCTTTGAGCTGAGAGATCCATCTCATCAGTCTGCTAGGGAGGCTCTGTGGGCTTTAAGAGCTTAAAGATATTCTCAGTTTTCTATCTGACATTTTGTGTTCTGTTTCTTAAGATTCAAATTTTTCCTAGTCAGTGCTTTCACAACCTTCAAATAAGAGATTGACTGAGATTGAGAATCAAACCTTCATTTCAGTTCAGATATGTGAAAATTAATCTCTGCCTGTGCTTTTTGATCACAACAACATTGTGGAGGTAAAGATTTTCAAGAACAGTTACATAAACTTCATAATTCTCTGATCAGTTTTGGATTTTCAATTTAAAACCATGATTCTGTAATTTTCATTTCAAAGTTGAGTGGAATTTTTCAAAGTGACCACCCCATCCCATAATCCTTATCTTTTTATATCATACATTTTATGCAAAGGTAGTCACCCCTTGATCTTTCAATGCTATATTTCTGAGTGGCGTTGTATTACAGAACACAGGTATCAATTCAAGTTTCCTTAGATTATCAGTATCATACATATTCTTTAATTCTATCCACATTGTCACTGCCCAAAACCAACCATGTTAGAAATTAACAATCTCAGATGTTCAAATTTGAAAATCTGTTGCCCACCTACAGCCAATTCTATGGCTGTTTAGGTTCTGTTGCAGATAGCAGAAGCCTTTATGAATAGTTTATGGAAAAATAATTTATGTAACACAGGAAATTTGATGCTTCCAAAGTAATTGATTGGACTAACTAGAAAAGTAAACTCTGGGCTGGGTTTCTAGGGGAGGACTCCATGAAGAAAATATAATGCTGTATTGGTCTGCCAAAGGTGCTTTTACCTCCACTGTGATTAATACGCTGGAATATCAACAACCTGCTTCTACAATTGTTGCTTTAGGATCTTAATGCTGCATGCATGATCTAGGATAGCACATTGCTACCCCCAGGACCTGCTTCTTAATATACATGAAGTCAGGCAACTGGCAGTGGGCTGAAAAAGCAAATAACTTCCATGATTATGCTTGTAGGTAGGAGGAACAGAAGTGTGGCTTCCACTTGACTTCTACTTCTTCCAATAATGCATCTTAAGCTTATATCTTTGTTAGTACATTTAGGCCTATAGATTTTTTTTTAATCACCAAAGCAGAACAATAAATCTAATCTTATTTAAACACTTCTATAGGAATGGACACTTAGGTATATTGTATTTTTAATTTATATAACTAATACTGAAATGAACATCATTGTACAAGCCCACACATTTGAGAGTTTTTAGCCAGCCCTGAAAATAAGTAGAATTTCTAAATCAGCACACATGCTCACCTTGAATTTTAATAGGTAATATTGGATCATTGAATTGTTTCTATGTGGCTGTTTCACTCATCATGTTTAATATCCATTTTTACAAATTTTTGCAAATATTTGATAAAATCAAACTTTAAAAATTTTCTAATTCTGGGATGAAATGTTATATCTTATTATTTTAATTTGCATTCATCTGATTATAAAGTGACTGAATATCTTTTTGCTTATTTAACATTTTTATTTTATCATTTCAATTTACATTCTTTGGTCCTGATTTTTTATTTTTTATTTTTTATTTATTTATTTTTTTTGTGTGTGGTACCAGGGATTGAACTCAGGGGCACTCGACCACTGGGCCACATCCCTGGCCCTTTTTGTATTTTATTTAGAGACAGGGTCTCACTGAGTTGCTAAGTGCCTCGCCATTGCTGAGGCTGGCTTTGAACTCGTGATCCTCCTACCTCAGCCTCCCAAAATGCTGGGATTACAGGCGTGCGCCACCGCGCCCGGCCAGGTCCTGATTTTTTATTTAGCTGTTTTTCATTTTCCACTTTGATTGGTTTGGCATTAAATTGGACACTAATTATTTGTGTCTTTTACTTTTTATGACTTGTTTGAGCTCTTCTTTTCCTTTTCATATCTCTTTAAGTTTTTTCATCTGTCTAATTGCTCTGGCTGGAGTTTTAAGGACTATGTTGAATAGGAGTGGTGAGAGAAGGCATCTCTTTCTTGTTCCAATTCTTAGAGGGAATGCCCCCAATTTCTCTCCATTTAGAATAATGTTGGCCTTGGGCTTAGCATGGATAGCTTTTATAATGTTGAGGTATATTCCTACTATCCCTAGTTTTTCTAGTGTTCTGAACATGAAAGGGTGTTGTGTTTTATCAAATGCTTTTTTTTTGCATCTATTGAGATGATCATATGATTTTTATCTTTAAGTCCATTGATGTGATGAATTACATTTATTGATTTCTGTATTTTGAGCCAACTTGCAGCTCTGGGATGAACCCCACTTGATCATCTTTTTAATGTTTCTGTATGTGATTTGCCAGAATTTTATTGAGAATTTTTGCATCTGTGGTCATCAGGGATATTGGTATGAAGTTTTCTTTCCTTGTCTGGCTTAGGTATCAGGGTGACACTGGCCTCATAGAATAAGTTTGGAAGGGTTCCCTCCTTTTCTATTTCATGGAATTATTGGAGGAGTGTTGGTATTAATCTTCTTTGTAGGTCTTGTAGAACTCAGCTGAGAATCTGTCTGGTCCTGGGCTTTCTTTGTTGGTAGGCTTTAGATGGAGTCTTCTATTTCATTGCTTGTAATAGATCTGTTTAAATTGTGTATGTCCTCCTGATTCATCAGGTATTATTTTTTGAGATGTAATGTTAAGTATGATGATATAACTTTATTTATTAAAATAATTAGCCTTTTGCTTTAATATTATTTATTGAATGCTCTATTCTGACTTTAAATTGTCTCATAATTTAACTTATATTCTTGATATTTATTTTATTCCATTGAATACTCCTACAAAATCACAGACCTATATTAATTTGGGTAGCTTTAAAATATATTTTTATCTCTTGTGGGGCAGTGTTTCACCTTCTTAGTCTTTTTAGCATTATATTAGCTATTTTGTGCTTTCATTTGAATTCCCAATTTAACCTTAGCATTTCTATCATATACTATTTCAGGGTTTTGATTGGGATTATGTGAATTTATAGATTAATCTTCTATACATCTATAACATTTTATCTGGAATGTAGTAGAGCTCTGCTATGTCTTTAGTAAGGTTTTAATTTTATCTCAATCTTTTGTCCATTTTTGGTCAATTTCATGTTAGTACTAGTCAAGGTAAGTTATGCTTGCTACTATAACAGTTAAAATGTGTTTTCTCACATCATAGAACAGTGTGGGTCAGGTTGAGTGCTGTTCCGCCTTTCTCAGTCATTCTGGGAACTTTGAAAGATTTTTCTGATATTAGTAGGAGTTTCTGGCTCTTGTCATATACAGACATGTAGAAAAGACAGAGCATAAAGAATAATTTGGGAGATTTTGTAACCAGGATTGGACATGAAATATGTGACTGTTATCCACTTTCAGAACTTGCTTCATGTTGCTGGAAGTGAAGCAAGGAAGATAGTTTTCATGTAGTCCTGGAGGAAAATATAATGATTTTGGTGAGCTCATAAAATTGTCTTCCCCACCTACTATAAAGTTCTAGAGAATCAGCTGAAACAGTATTAAATTCATAAGAGTTTGGTAAAGTAATTAGAATTAAGATTATCTCACCCAAAGAGAGATAATCTTACCTATTAGTAATGTCCAATAAGAAAATATAACAGCTTATATGACAGAGAATTTTCTTTTTATATTGTCTTTTATGTGTACTGTCTCCAAAGGCTGAAAGTTTTATCTTTGCCTTTTTAATTTTTAACCTCTTACCTCTTTGTTTTATTTTAAATTTAAATGCCAGACCATTTCATGATATTGAATTGAATGGGATGCTTTTGTTTGGGAAAAATATAAAAGTACAACTGGTAAAGAAAAAAAATTTCCAGGAATGCTGCTGGTTGGATTTCTGAAATGTTTGTCTTGATGGAACTTCTTTCTTCATAATGAAAGACATGGTTTTGAGATCATTCTCTTGATAATGAGACTCTACTTGTGTGGCTCTGAGCTCTCTTTTTCCAAGAGACAATTTTCTTATTGTTGAAGTGGATTCAATGAGTGTTTATGCCTAAACGTTTCAAGAAGTTTTCTTTTTATGTTAGGTTTCAAAAAATAGCAGTTGAATGAAAGTGTTAGTGACAATTGAAATATAGACTGCTTAATTTTGCATTTTCATTAGAATTGTTTCTGCATTTTAGTTGCCCACATGTTCTCTAGTCTACCAATCTATATTGTAGACATTATTAGTGTTGTAATCGTTTGGTATTGTTGGTAAAACAGTGGAATATATAGACAGGGAACTCAGGGTTTAAGCGTTTCTTTAACTGTTTATTATTTATTGTGCTGGCTCCTTACCTTTTCATGCTATGACTTGCTTTTCAAAAGAACTAAAACCAGCTTTCCTGACTGACTGATATGAACTGGCAACAATATCTTTCTGTATATTTTTATGGTAAATTCACCTAATCCTATGTTTTTTACTACCACCTTTAGTAGTGATGATTTCCCAAACTATACCTCTTGTACCAATCTCCCTACAAAGATGCAACTCAGATTTCCAAATTTCTGTTGGAATCACCATTTAAGTAAAAGGCATTCTACCCCTTCAACTGCTTCACCATCAGGTGATGTCAAATGCCTCACTTCTCCCAGGATCTGCTGCTATAGCTTTGACATGACATGACGTCCCTGAGTTACACCTCACATTTATCTTTACAGCTGCTAGCAACCTCATGCTATCTTACTAAATCTATAGAACTAATCAGGCCATCTACATAAATCCTTTGGATTGCTCCATTATTTCCATATTAAAGTCATTTGTACCTTTATTCAGCAATATTGGGCACCTAGTATATATAGCTGGTATCCTGTCATGGGCCTCCCTTTCTTCTCCTAGGCACATAAAACTTCTGATAATCTGATCCCTTTCTGAGACCATCTCTTGCCACTTCTCTCCACTCACTCTGCAGTCCTTAGACACAACTGTGTTTTTAAAAACTTAGATTTCTTTTTTTAAATTTTTAGATACATATGATAGTAGAGTGTATTCCTATATAAGCATAGGAAAGTTATGTTTGGTTCATTCTACTGTCTTTCCTATTCCTGTCCCCCTTCCCTTTCCTTTATTCCCCTTTGTCTAATCCAGCAAACTCCCCTACCCTCCCTTGTTGTGGGTTGGTTAGCATCCATATATCAGAGAGAACATTTGGCCTTTGGTTTTGGGGACTGGCTTACTTCACCTTAGCATGATATTCTCCAGGTTTATTCACTGACTGGCAAGTGCCATAATTTCATTCTTCTTTATGGCTGAGTAAATATTCCATTGTGTGTGTGTGTGTGTGTGTGTGTGTGTGTATCACCTTTTTTTTTTTTTTTTTTTCAAAAACCATTCATCTGTAGTAGGGCACCTAGGTTGGTTCCATAACTTGGCAATTGTGAATTGAGCTGATGTAAATATTGATGTTGGTGTGTTGCTGTAGTGTGCTGTTTTTAAGTCCTTTGGATATAAACTGAGGAGTGGGATAACTGGTTCAAATGGTGGTTCCATCCCAAGTTTCTAAGGAATCTCCATACTGCTTTCCATAGTGGTTGCACCAATTTGCAGTCCCACCAGCAATGTATGAGTGAACCCTTTTCCCCACAACCTCGTCAACAATTACTGTTACTTCTATTCTTGATATTTGCCATTCTGACTGGAGTGAAGTGGAATCTCAGTGTAGTTTTAATTTGTACTTCTCTAATTGCTAGGGTTGTTGAACATTTTTTTTCATACATTTTTTGACCATTTGTATTTCTTCTTCTGTGAAGTGCCTGTTCAGTGCCTGTTCAGTTCCTTTGCCCATTTTTTTTTATGTTAATTTTTTTTTTAGTTTTTCGTATATCCTGGAGATTAATGCTGTATCTGAGGTGCAGGTGGTAAAGACTTTTTCCCATTCTGTAGGCTGTTTGTTCATGTTCTTAATTGTTTCCTTAGCTCTGAAGAAGCTTTTTAGATTGATACCATCCCATTTATTGATTCATGATTTTACTTCTTGTGCTTTAGGAATCGTACTGAGGAAGTTGGTTCCTAAGCCGATGTGGTGGAGAGTTGGGCCTACTTTTTATTCTAGTAGGTTCAATGTTTCTGGTTTAATGCCTAGGTCTTTGATTCACTTTGAGTTGAGTTTTGTGCAAAGTGAGAGATAGGTGTCCAATTTTCATTCTACTTCACATAGATTTCCAGTTTTTCTAGCACCGTTTGTTAAAGAGGTTATCTTTTCACCAATGTATGTTTATGGCTCCTTTGTCTAGTATACAATAACTATTTATGTGGGTATGTCTCTGGTGTCTTCTGTTCTGTTTTGGTCTTAATGTCTGTTTTTGTGCCAATACCATGCTGTTTTTGTTACTATAGCTCTGTAGCATAACTTAAGGTCTGGAATTGTGATGTCTCCTGCATCACTTTCCTCTGTAAGGATTGCTTTGGTTATTCTGGGCCTCTTAATTTTTACAAATGAATTTCATGACTGCTTTTTCAATTTTTGAGCAATTTTTTGAGCAATTTTAAGTTAACAAAAACAATGTTCAGAAAGTGCAGAATTTACATTTGCACTCTTATCTCTCTCACATTTGTCCTACTATCTTGCATTAATGTGGTATACTAATTACAGTTGATGAACCAATATTCATAAGTTATTATTAATTGAAGCATTCACATTAGGGTTCACTCTATATGGGGTCTTGATAAATGGGTAGTGATTTGTGTCCACCATTATAATAGCATACAAAGTTGTTTCATTACCTTAAAATCCCCTGCATTATACCTATTCTCTTCCTCCCTCTAAATCTCTGTCAGTCCCTGATCATTTTACCCTCTGTATTTTTATATTTCTGGAATGTCATATAGTTGAAATTATAGTTTGTAATTTTCTCTGATTGGTCTCTTTTATTTAACATTATACATTTAGGGTCCTCATGTCTTTTCATGGCTTGAAAGCACAATTTCTTTTGTGTTGAATAATGTCTAATTTTATGGATAAACAAGACTTTATTTATTCATTCATATGTTGGAGGCATTTTGATAGCTTCCAAGTTTGGGCAACTATGTAAAAAGCTTCTCTAAATATTCATGTGTAGATCTTTTTGTGGAACTTTTGTGTTTTGCATGCCTTTGTGCTTTGAATCTTTCTTCTGTCTGAAATGTCTTTCCCAACTCTTATCTGCTTGGTAAGTTCATTTTCATAAATTGAATTCAATATAGCAAATATTTATTGAATAAATTCTATGTGTTAGGTGTTCCTATTATATCCTTAGGAAATAATTGGGAACTCAATGGGCATATTCTATTTGAAGATATGTTCTACAAATACTGAATTTCATGAATTGTTGTCTTAAACTAAATTTATAAGACTTGAATTCCAACCAAATGTGAAGAGTTAGAAAGAGGTTCAAGGTAAAAAGGAGCCCAGCATGTGTGCCTGTCAGTTACCTCTGTGTTTGTCACAATTCCGTTCACAAAAAGATCTTTGAGATATATTATCCAAGGCTCCATTTTTACCTCCAAAATCTTGTCTAAGTTGTTCTTTTGGCCAACCTGGAACTATAGAGAAAGTTCTGGGAAACTTTTCACAGATTAACCAAGTTAATATAAAGCAATCCAACATAGGTATAACCAACTTAATAGTAGAACAGTCCAATATAGAAGAAGATAGAAAAGCAGGTAAAGAAAAAAAGTCCTAGATAAATGTTTTAGTCAGATTTTCATTGCTGTGACCAAAATATATGACTTGAACAACTTAAAAGAGGTGAAGTTTATTTGGAGCTCACAATTTCAAGGTCTCAGTCCATAGTCAGCCATTGCTATGGCCCAACGTGAGGCAGCACAACATGGGAGAAGGACCCAGTAAGGGAAGCTGCTAAACTAATAGCAGGGTCAGGAAGCAAAGAGGGTTGGGGGAAGGGACACAGGGAAGTTGCACCCTTCCAGGTCACATTCTCTAGCCATGTCCTACCTGTCTACACTTACAACCCGGTCAACTATGTATCATCCTCTCAGCAACAGCCCACAGGGACTAACTGCTAAACTTTTCCTGACCTCTCAGGCCTTTCTTTGAAATACTGGTGGAAGCCTCCATGATCACTTAACTCAAACATCCTTCCTTCCTGCAGAACCAGCACCATGTGGATGGCACCAAGATCTGCTGCCAGGTTGCCTAATAACCAGGTCATGTGGAACAAAACTGCAGTGGCTTCTGAATGCCTGTGTGGCTCAGCATGGTGAAGTAACTTCCTAGGCTCCCCAGTGCAAGCAGGGACCACCATGATCTTTTCTCAAAGGAATTTCCTTGGAGCCTATGGTAGTGTGGTCATGCACATCATGAACAGCCTGTTTGGGGGAACCATATGCAGTAAGGAATGTGTGTGTCAATGAGGACATGAAGGCTTTCCACCTCTGCTAAGCAACCTGTATTTTATCCTCTCAGTCAATGGGTATGGTGGTATTCATTTGTCATGCATCCTTCTCATGTATTTAAAATATACTGAAATATTTGACATGGTTTAAAACAAAACTTCAGTTGAGTTGATTGCATGAATGTTAATGGTTGGTTTAATGAAAATGGAATCAGAGGATTTATAGGACAGATTTATGGTTAATATATTAGGTGTTGCCCCAAGCTCATGTTTGAGAAATGCAAGAAAGCATTGAGGTGAAATGATTGAGTTATGAGAGCCTTAACTTGATCAGCATATTAATCCTCTGATATGGATTAAGTGGGTGGTAATTATAGGCAGGTAGAGTACGGCTAAGGGAGGTGGGTTCCTGGGGGGGTGTGCATCTGGGGTAATTTTTTTGTCCTTGTTGAGCAGAGCTTTCCTTCTCTGCTTCCTCAAGCCATGTCCCGAGCTGCCTTCCTCCAACACACTTTTCCAATATGGTGTGCTGACTCACCTAGGGCAAAGCAATGGAACTGTCTATGGACTGAGACCTATGAAACCATGAGTACCAAATATACTTTTCCTATTCTAAAATTGTTCTTCTCAGGAATGTGGTTCACAGCAATGAAAAAGTTAACTATAATAGACAAGAAGCAGGCTGCCCAGGGTTGAAGAACCAATGGAGGAAAGAAAGTGGCAACAGTCTGCGGGCTGTTGAGGAATGTCACGATAAGGAAGAGGGGAGGAGGAACCTGTGGAGAATGAGTGTCCTTAGTTCCTCCCTAAAATTAAGGAGAGTTTTGGAATGAGTAAGGGGCAAGAAGTTCAAAATGGGATGGGGAGTGTGGCCTTGGAGGGGGTGAATGCAAGGGTGGGACTCATGGCAAACTTGGGAAGGTGTGTTGTAGAAACAGAAGCATGCCATCCCTTGATGTCAGAGGGAACAAAGTGGTGTTGGGAGGGGAACGTTTGGAGGGGTGTGCCCTGTAGGACCTCTTGTTCCTGCTGTGTGCTTCCCTGCTGGGCTTCTGCCTTATATTTGAGGTTGCAACCATGTTTTCTATACCATTTGTGTTCACCCAGTATTTGCCCATGTTGTCTTCATTCCCCTGTGCCCATAGATTGCCTGTCTTAATAGCAGCTTCAGTTCCTCAAGGTGTGTAGGTCCTCGTGGAAGTAAAGCTTTGCTTTTGCTTGGGGCACACCAGGGCTGCCTGCCCACTTCTCTGGATCTATATCACGGGCTGCTGATTATTGGACTGTCCTGCTGCACTCAGGGTTGGTGGAAGGAAGAAAGGGAGGGTGGGGTCGCATCAAGAGAGATATCATGAAATGGGATAGCAGAGCCAGCAAGAAGCACAGGTATGAGTATTCTGTAATTCTTAACCCTATTCTTGTTAATGATACTTCAGGGATCACTTCTTAATGACTACAAGGGTACGTTCTCATGACCCTACAATTCCTAGGGCTATTGACACTGGTCTTATTGCTTTAAATAATTTTGTTTCAGTTGTAGATGGAGATGATACCTTTATCTCATTTATGTATTTACTTTTGTGTGTTGCTGAGGATGGAACCCCGGGCCTCAAATGTGCTACACAAGTGCTCTCCCACTGAGCTACATACAGCCCTGGGCCCTAACAGTTGTCTTATTAATGTCAGTCAATAAATGCCTCTTCATTTTTCTCTGTCTGAATGACTCTCCCTTCATATTCCTATTTGTTGGATCATTGGGCCAAAGTCAGCAGTATGTTAAAGCCTGAGGACAGGTGCTACTCACATTCTTTCTAGAAAGTGTAGCTGTTTAAATGCCCATTCTCCCGTCACCTGATGGCATCTTTATTCCAGTATTTTCCATTATGCCCTGGCAAGTAAGTGGGGAAAAGCATAGGCACACTGTGTCTCTATCCTTCCTTCCCTCTGACCCCCCCTCTCTGTCTCTTGCTCTTGCTCCCTCTCACATCGTGCATGTGCACCCTCACACAGGAACATGCATGTGGAGGCATTCAGGCACACACACAGAAATAGAGAGCAACACAAAGAAACAGACACACTCACACTTTGAGGATTAGTCATGTGAGCTCTACCTGCTGCCCCCACACGAAGAGATGCTGCTAAATCCAGTGTCTAAGCGGTATATCCGAAGTCCTTCAGCTCCTCCATCACAGAGGCTAAAACATGCAACTGTCAGAAGTCTGTGTTCTGAGACTCTTGGCTACCATGGCAACAGAGGAACATATAGGCATAAGTGGATGAGGAGTTAAAGATGTAGAAACCCAAAGGACCTATCCCGTTAATTTCAGTCAGTCTTTGCATCGCTGTGAACAAAGCACATGATGAGAACAAGTTAGAGGTGGGACAGTTTATTTGGGGCTCCTGTTTTGGGAGGTCTCAGGATATGCAAGGCCAACTTCTTTGCTCTGGGTTCACGTTGAATGGGAAGGGCCCTGAGTAGAGGGCCCTGAGTAGGCCAGGTGCTCTGGCGAGGGTGGAGTTTATTAAGAAGCTGACAGAGAGGAAAAGGCCACAAGGAAGGATAGCACTTGTAGGACACACCTTCAGTAACCCACCACTTTGGCTATGTCCCGCCTTGCCTAGAGTTACCACTCACTTGGACTGATTAGGTTATGGCTCTCGTACTCTCCTCCTTTTCTTGTAGAGAGTACTGCCTTAGCTTGAGCTCCCAGGGGACACCTCCTATCCAAACCCTAATATCCTGCCCCTGGACCCTAATAGCTACTGTCCATCTCACAGCAGAGGAAACATTATTTCCTTGTCAAGAGTCCCATAGTCTTAGCAGATCCAGCACCACCCCAAAGTCCTGTTCAAATCCAGAGTCTTCCCTGAGACTCTGGGCAAGATCTTGACTGTGAGCACCCGTAAAATCCAAAACAAGTTTCCTATATCCAGTATTGAGTGGCACAGAATAAACATTCCCTTTCCAAAAGGGAGGAATGTGGTTGTGGCAGAAAGAAGGGTTGTGGCCAAATGAACACCCAAACCCAATGTTTAAAACTGGTCCCGTTTCTGAGAAAATCATCTGGGATACGTGGTTGTGAGATGCTATTTCCAAAGGGCTTTGTCGGCCCTGTCCCTTTAGCCTGGGTGGGTGCATGCACCTGGCCTCTATTTAGACTGTATCTCTCTGAGAAAAACCCTCCAGGTTTTCTCAGCAGACAGGCCTGTGATTGGCATCTCTTACTTCCTGGAGTCTCCTTCCCAGCATGAGCGTCACCCTTTGAACTTCATACATGG